>JZKD02S1602641.1:568791-595680 GCA_000966675.3 Picea glauca
GGTAGGGAAACACCATACAATGGATCCTATTATGGAAGGGATCCTCTCCTGTTCACTTGCCTCTTCGAGGGGGCTTCCTCCTATTGAGCTACTGCTCCAAACACAATACTTCTCTAGCTACCTTACATAAACATACTCATCTAACATTAATTTCAAGATAGTTTATATCGTTTTCCCCAAATTTATCGTAGAAAAGAAAATTGCAACAATGAATTTATCAAAGTTGGATTGTTCTCTATCCCATACTTGTTTGATGTTGGAACCTTTTCTCTGATACCAATTTATGACATACCCATATTTAATCATGGAAGTATTAAATCTAAGATGAAGAATGATGAACCTACTAGGGTACAATATCTTCACCCAAACTTTAGAAGTCATAGGAAAAAAAATTAATGTGCCCATAGTTATTGAATGACGATAAGAACTTCACCCGGATGGGGTGTCAGTGCCCAACACCTGACGCGCAGAAGCGGAAGGGGGAGGCCAACGAAGCACGGAGCTATGTGCTCGGCTCGTCCTCACTGCAGCCACCACCCCCGAGCATTAACTTGCATTCAAATCCGATGGGAGGGGCATTAATCCAACACCCCTCGACCACCTCTACGCATAGAGTTATGTAGAGTCTTTTTTGTATTATCGTCGGGTTGTTTGGTTTCGACTCCGGTTCTGTGGTTTTCATGGTCTTTCGGGCATTCCTCTTCTTCGACCTTGGCTCTGCAGACTTCCTGCAGACACCAGGCTTCACCATTCCGCGGCAACAAATGCGTCTACGCAAGGGCTCCCCCTGCCACCCTCGATGCCCTTGCACTTCCTCCTCGCCCTCTGGTTCACCTACCGCAGCTCTTGATTGTTTGGCTATCGTTGATACCTCCTGGATCCCGACATGGAGACCTCCCTCTGACACACATTCCTCTCCTCCCCCGGAGCCAAGCCATGGTCGACCCCACAACAATCTCAAGACGCCCCATCCCAATTTACCGCGTGAACACTCCGCCATTCTGCATGACTTAGTTTTTGAGCTCCGAGATGGAGTAAATGACCTCCAGTTCCGTGTCCAACAAATGGAGGGAAGGCTGTCGGTCCTCCTCCAGCTTCTCGCCACTCCCCCTGCAGCCTCTCCTGAGGATTCTAGTGACACTTCTCTCACTGCAAGCGACCATGCGAGCAACCATCAGCAAGCTTCCACAGAAGGAAGCCCGCAGTCTGACGGACCGGCAGGTAAACCAGTGCCCATTACTTCTCTCGAGAGGAAGGAGACTCCAGCAAGCAATGTAGATGGGGATGAAGATGCAGTTCCGACAGAGGTAGCGGTCGTGGAGGAGAAAGACACCAGCCTCCAAGTGCACAAGGGAAACAACGCCACGGACGTGCAGTGGACTGCCAGCGAGACACTTGTCATCGAGGAACCCTGGCCCGGCCTCTTGCCCGAGTATGTCCCAGATTATACACAGCTTGTTCCATACTTTAGCTCTAGTGGCTCTCATGGTAGTTAAACTGTCTGGTTTTCTCTAGAACTGTTAGAAATTTTTGCTACTTGCTATGTACGGTTGGCTGAACTGGTTTCTCCTTATGGAGGAGTTCATTAATTACAACCAATTAACTCAGTTTATGTACTCTTGATCCTGGTTCTTAGAAGGACTTTTATACTTAATACAAAATACTTACTTACAAAAAAAAATGACGATAAGAACTTTACTACATACTAAATCATCCAAAGTTCAATGCAATAATCTATGAAGTCAAAATGAGAGAAGATTGAACAAAAAATGTTATCTTTAGAGGGTTCCAGAAAGAATCCGCCTAGGATTAATTGAATTTTTTCATGCAATAATATTTGCCAAGGCTTCAAAAATCATGTTGTATAGTGTCCTCAACCTTATCAAGTAAGAGAAAGTTGTGACAAGATGATGATTTTATCAAAACAAGCGTTATTTTTCCTGCTTTCAAGATAAAGGATGAGGACTTACAATAGGCGTTGGCTAGGTGTTCTACGAAATGACTTTTTTGGCCGTAATCCGACGATATAAATTTAGACGAATCACTATTTTTTGTTGTGCAAAATCGATTTCTCAATGCATAAATGGATTCATCATGTTGAAAAACTCCTAGGTTACTTGGATTCTACATAAATAATCACTCAAATATAAAAACCCAATTTCTGACCGGATTATGGGCAAATATCCCCGAAAAAAAACATCATTTAGTAGAATCTTTAGCCTACATCCTTACAATATACCTAGGATATTTTTAACACAAATTTTATAATAGTATAAACAATTATTATGTAATAATAATCATATGTCATAATGTACATTTATATTATAATTATGATAAGTTATGCATTTTTCATAAAAATATGACTTATATATTATTTTACTTGAATTTTATCGATCATTCGCTATTAAGTTCGGTTAAAAAACCATGGAGAAATGAAACAGAATCCATGATTTTTATATACTACAGAATGATGAAACATACTTTTCTTTTCCAAATGTACAAGTGTCGGTGGTTCAAATTCCAAATTCCATCACTCGTGTAATAAAGTTTCAACAAATTTATTTGTGAATAGGCGTGTTGGGTTCTAGTGGAAAGGAGAAGTAAAACCTATTACTTGTCAATAAACAAGTTCACTTTTCTTTATGTATTGTTTGGTGTAAGGTTAAATTTTAAATGGGATTAGTATCTTGTTTATGTAAGGTATCACTATTAAATACTTTGAAAGCAAATGATCCATTATTATAGATTTGTTGATGATAGTGAGAAATATTAGTTTTCTTGAAAATATTTAAAGTATTTTTTCAACTTATTTATAATTGATTATAAGTTTTAATAAACACAAGAAAAATATAATAATGAAAAATAAATTATTTCATATGGTTAAGTTTTGTTTACAAACAATGATATCATTTTAGTATATAATCTTTAAAATTAAAGTAACAAAAACTAAATATATATTATTAAATTTTGTTTAAGGTGACTATTACTATTTTCAAAACAATATATATTTATAAATACCCATACATGTATTCAAACAAAACGTATATACATATTTATATGTACCACTCCAAATATATTTATCAATACTCATAGATTTAAATGAAAATGATTTATTACACAATAATATTTAAATATTATTGTGTTAAAGAAACACGTGACATTAAAATTCCACTTAAATGTTACATTCCATTAACTTTACATGTGTATGCTACAACTAACCTAGTCTTTAATAAAGGTATTCATTAAAATTTGTCTTGATTCATTCTATAATTATTGGAGTTTTCAATATTGTTATTCCTAACTGGGCGATGTTATATTTTTCATATTTGTATTCATAAATTTATTATTTTTTCATATTAGTTTTCATATTAAAATTATCAGTATATTCATTAAAATTTATATTCATTCATTCTATAATTATTTGAGTTTTAAATTTATAAATTATTAATATTTTCATTAAAAATAATTATTAAAATTATTAATATATTCATTAAAATTTATTTTCATTCTATAATTATTGAAGTTTTAAATTTTGAAATTATTAGTGTATTCATTAAAATCTCTCTTGATTCATTTTATAGTTATCAGAGTTTTAAATATTGTTATTTCAAAATTGATGCTATATTTTTCATATTAATATTCATAAATCTATTCATTATTAAAATTATTAGTACAACACTAAAATAGTTGATATAATATCAAACATAATTGTAGATATAAAGGTGGTTGATATAATATCAAATATAATTGTAGATGATATAAATTGATAAAGCTTCACATATTTTTCTATCTTGTTCTATTCCTTACTATGTTACCCCTACATTCATATTAAAAGTTCTAACTTCCTAGGGATAGATTGGGGGACTTATGTAATATGATAAATTACTTAATGGCAATTGATAAATTCAATTACATAAAGGTGGTTATATAATATCAATAAATTTATTATATAATAGTAGTTGATATAAATTGATAAATTTAATTACATAAAGGTGGTGGTTGATATAAATTGATAAACCATTCTTTTATAAAACATATATTATTTTTTCAATTTATAAAATTTTCTATGGATATTTAATTTTTGGGAATCTCGAGGTGTAGGATTTACTAAGAGAAGCTATTACTATTGGGCTCGGAGACAATGTGAAGGGAAGGGATTGTAGTTGAAAACAAAACTTGTGATTTTGAAAATCAAAGCAAAGCCTTAAAGAGTGTTTACTAAGCCAACACTTCATTTAAACTTTTCTCATAGTTTTTAATTACAATTAAAATAAAATAAACAAAATAAAAATAAAAATAACTTATCTTATTCATGGCTTTTACAATAATAAATAGTTTTTAGTGAAAACCACCATCTTTGAAACAAAGTGTAACTGGAAAAAAATTAGTACAACAAAGTTGTATGTATTCTTCATGAGGTAAAATGTCGAGTAAATAAAAATTTCCATATTTTTTTATATGAGGTCCCTTTTACACCTTCGAAGATCTCATAAATCTCCAAAACGTGTCCCCAAATAGTGGATTTTGTCTTGTCTTTGCATCTCTATTATAAATCCCTCAAAATTTGGATAATTTCTCCACTTTGTTTCTTCAATCCTTCTCCCTTGATTCGGTGTAAAATTTTGGTTAGCGATAGGGCCTTTGTAAAAGAGTACCATCATATTCTTTAAAATCCACCAATTCATGGTTTCTGCAAATATGAAGTAGAATTGGACAATGGCCCTCAATAGAATTTTTTTATTCCATCTCGGTGAAAACCTATACTTGAAAGTTCACTTTGTTCTCAACTTTTCCACCCCTGTTATAGATAGAAAAAGATTTTATCTCTAGTTTTTGTAACCATCATCTTGTTGATGTGGCATGGAACATGACTAATGATGTGGTATTCATGTACACCTTTCAACTCCATATGTGCCTATGTCAACATCCTCCTTTTATTTTTCATGAGAAATCAAACTATTTCTTCCATTGACAATTTGTGAAAATCTTCCTCCATCGACAAACCTTGAAATTCATCCCATCAGTGGACTTCATAACTCATCCCCTCTATGGAAGTTAGAATTTTTCACATCGATAGACTTAATAATTTTTTCCATTGACTAACTTCAGAATTTGTTCCATCAACACACTTCAAAATTTATCCCATCAACGAACTTCACAGTTTGCTCCATCGGCAGACTTTAGAATTTGTCCCACCGATGGACGTAAAAAAAATAAAAATCCATCAACAAACTTCATAATTGGTCCCATTGAAGGACTTAAAAATTTGTTCGATTGATATACTTGATCATTTTTCCCATTGGTGAACTTCAAATTTCGTTCTATCAGTGGACTTCAAAATTTGTCCCATCAATGGAAAAATAATTTTGTTTCATCAACAAGCTCTCAATTTTTTTCAATCTATGAACAAATAATTATGTCCTTTGGAAAACTATCAAATCTTCTCTTCGTTGAAGCAAACAATGTACTTCGATGAACTAAAAAACACTCATCATTGAAATACAAAATGCACTTCAACTAACTACAAAATGCACTTCAATGAACTACAAAATGCACTTCATCGTTGACTTCAAAATTTATCCCATCTTTGAACTTAAAAATTCTTCTCTGTCGAAGTACAATTCTTTTTCATCGTCGAACTTATAAATTTATCTTCGCCAAACTAAATTTTTTCTTGATTGGTGAACTCGTTAATTATCCATCTCCGAACTACATTTTTTCTTCAAAAAACTATGTAATTTTCTTCGATTGGTGATCTTGAATAACTTTTCATCGATGATCACCAATAATTCTTCATCGATGAACAAAATTTAACTTAGGAAATTTTGACCAAATTCTATATGACTCTAGACCATTTATCTCAGGATTAGATGTGCCCCAAACTGTTGATTTTTCCAAACTTTATAGCCACCATGAAAGCACCAAATTTGACATTTCATGCCAAATTTAACTTTGTAACTTGCATCCCCTAGTGGTGTATATTAGTTGGAGAATGATCTTGGTGGATATCAGTGGCCACACGCCTATTCGACTAGCTCAAAAAATAGTTTTCCACCTTGGCATTTTTTCGGCAGTTTTTCAGGTTCCAAACATCCAGGGCCATTTTGAGGCTCTAAATGACGTTTTTTGGGGATTTGGGGCCGAGGTGAGGTTCATGTACTAACTTAAGAAAATGGGGCCAACATGACTTTTGGCGCTTCATCTCCTAGGGTTAGGTTTTTGGATGTCTAGGGTTTTCTACATTCCTGTTTATTCTAAAAGGCCTTCAGAGCCTCATTGTAACCATCTTCTTGTGAATGAGTGCATCCATCACATATCTTCTTAGCGATAAGTCGCCACCATTCTAACAATATTGTTTTCCATTTCATTTTACTGTTTCAACTTATTTCCTTATTGAATAGGAAACCAATTTTATTGTATCTCTATTATTTTGTGTTAGTCATCCTTTAATAATATGTATTCATTTTTATCTGCTCATAAAATTTGGATCAGTGGTATCAGAGCAGTCTTCTCCTTTTCGTATTAATGCATGTCACCAACAAGGTCATGGTGCAAATAATTGGGTCTTGAGCTTGTTTCTCTTTAGGAAAAAAGCTCCTACATGCCCAAGCGACCTCTCATGGAAGGAGAAAAGAAGGATGACGTGACAGGATATCCTTTCAAAATTCTGCTTGAGGAATACCTCACTCAACGGAGGGATGACATTATGGATAGTTTTTGCACAAATCCTTCAACGAATACCAACAAGAGACACATCTTCCTTTAGCAGATGTGCCGCCCCCTTCAAGGTACAAATCAACTTCGATATTCCTATATTTAAAGGTTAGATAGACACAGATACTATAGACAAGAGGTTGAATCTACTAGAAGGGTATTTGTATGTCCATAACTTTTCAAATAGAGAAAAGATTACTTTTTCTCTCCTCAAAGTCCTTCCCCATGTCAAATATTGGTGGGAAAATTTCTGTGAGAAAAAGGAAATATAGGAACCCTCATTATTTACAGTCACAACCACCTGGGAATCCTTCAGGGATGCTATTAAGGAACAATACTACCCTCTTGGAACTTACGATGACTTGTATACCAAATGGACCACACTACGGTAAGAAAGAGACCAAGCAGTGCTAGAGTTCACAAATATCTTCCATACCTTATGCACCAAGATGGGTATCAAGTATTGAGAGCGACATATGGCGCTCAAGTATCACAATGATGTTCATAGATAGATCCATACTGAAATGGAATTTATGGACATATCAGCCTTGGGTGTGGCCTACCGATATGCCATAAAAATCGAGCAAAAGATCAAACAAAAGATGCGTCAATTTGGGCCTGCGAACCACTGACAACAAAATCCAAGAAAGGGTGGCCCTAACCCATGGAAGAAAGGACAGAGGAAAGAGGGATAGTATTGGGACAACTAGTCCAAGCTCCAAGCAAACACGGACATCGAAAAGACAAAGAAAGATATCGGGAAGTGGTGCGACTTTCATAAGAGCCCTTGGCATAACACTGCTAAATGCCCCTCAAAGCATTCGTTGGTGGCCGAAGTGAAAGCCTCTGAATTAGATGCAGGTTTTGAATCTGAGTAAGAACCAGAAAAGGGAAGACAAATCATTGATGTGGAACCCATTGCCACCGTTGCTACCACCAAGCTCCATCCTGGTGAACAAGACAAGCCAGAAGAAGGAGATAGCCTCTTCCATTTTCATATGTGTAAAAGGGACCTTGCTGCACTTCATCAATTATAGTGGTATCCAGAAGAACTTCATTTTAGTAGAGGTCGTCAAGCAGTTGGCCCTGCCAACAATGTTGTGCCCACAAACCTACACCATTGGATGGCTCTGCTAAGGAAGGGATCTTCACGTCAACCTTATTTATGGAAATGTCATATTGTATATGAGTCTGGGTATCGTAGTGTTATTATTACTTTGAACAAGAAATTGTACAGGATACCTAAGAAAGTCCCTCCTCGTGCTATTTCTTTGATATCTGTCAAGAAATCCAGGAAGGTTATATCTCAGATAATGAAATTTGTTTTCTTCGTTATTCTCTCTCATAGTGAGCGAAAGAAGACAGCCACATATAGGACCTCTGCGGTCGATCTCTCAACAAAACATGAGCAAGTTAATAAGGTTGTGCAAGAATACTCATTAATCTTCTCCTCTCCTACCGGTGTACCTCTGCACTTCCAGGTCAAGCATCTCATCGATCTAACCCTAGGCGCACTTCTACCCAATGGGCCATTCTATCAACGCTCTCTGTTAGAAAATGAGGAGATCAAGAGGAAGATTCAAGAACTTCTCCACAAGGGGAACATCCATCCTAGCTCATCACCTTGTGGGAGCCCAATCGTGTTGGTGTAGAAGAAATATGGGACCTGGTGAATCTACATTGATTACAGGGCCTTGAATAAAATAACAGTCTGAATCTAGTACCTGATTCCCTGAATTGACGACCTCCTTGATCAGCTCACATGGGCCAAATACTTCAGTAAGATTGATCTGAATTCTAGCTACCACCAGGTCCCAATAGAACATATAGATGTATGGAAGACTTCCTTCAAGTCAAAAGAAGCTCTTTTTGAATGGTTTTTCATTCCCTTTGGTTTGAAAAATGCTCCAACAACTTTTATGAAGATGATGGACGATATCCTATGACCTGTCACCATTAATTTTGTAGTGGTCTATCTAAATTACATCCTCATATACAACAAGACATGGGAAGAACACTTGCAGTATATTCATTAGGTTCTGCACAACCTGTGACAACACAAACTATATGAAAACTTGGAAAAATGCTCCTTCGGAATGGACAAGGTCCATTACTTAGACTACATCGTTGATCATCATGGTGTGCATGTGGATCGAGCCAAGATCTAGGTCATCCGTGACTAGCTAGACTAAATCACACTCACTAAACTTCAGAGCTTCTTGGGCCTTGCCAATTTCTATCGTAGGTTCATGTTGGGATTCTCTCATATCGCATGGGACATCATCCAAGTAACCAGGGGTGGCAGTAAGGCAAAATTTGTGTAGTGCCTATCCGAACAACAAGCCTTCGATGACTTGAAGAGGTGGTTCTTCTCATCCCTGGTACTTTCATTATTGGATCTGCATCATGCCATTGAGATCGAGAATTATACTTCAAACTATGTTGTGGGTGCCATTATCACTCAGTATAGCCACCCTGTGACATATCATAGTGAGAGACTATCAAATGTTGTTCATAAGTACCCTACTTACAAAAAATAAATGTACTCCATTGTGAAATATTTCTGTTAATGGAGACATTACATTATTGGGAAGGAGACAGTCATCCAAACTGATCACAAGCCACTATAGTTCATGCAGACCCAAGGAAAATTGCATAATGACCGCCATCAGAATTGGTCAACATACTTATAGTATTTCCACCTCAACATCAAGTATAAAACATGAAGTACCAACCAAGTTGTTGACTTCCTAAACCAAAATCCATTCCTGGCACTCACTATGGTGCTAGAATCTTATAGCCACGAGACCTATGGATGGCTCCATCTATACAAGATAGACCTTGACTTCTCCACCACCTACCAAATGTTGTGTGCCAACTCAGTGGTCGCTTATTTTCATCTTTAGGATGAGATGATGTGTCGTCTAGGCCATATTTATGTTCCATCAAGTGAGCACGTTAAGCTAATTTGGGAAGCTCACTACAGTTGGGTGACAGGACACTTTGGTGTCGAAAAGATAGTAGCAGTTTTGCATAAATATTTCTACTGGTCGAAACTTCGATAGGATGTCAGAAATTATATCAGGTCTTGCACCACTTGTGCTATTTCAAAACTGACCACTATGAAATAGGGCATGTACACCCATTTTCGTACTCATAACAAGCAATGAGTATCCATATCAATGGACTACATGTCAGGCCTCTCATCCACCAAGAGGGGAAATGATTGTGTTTTTGTGGTTGTTGATTTCTTTCCCAGGATGGCGATTCTAGCCGCCTGGAAGAAGAACATCACAACATAAGACAATAAAAGACACTACCAAGATCTTCCTTGAATGAGTATGGGTACATTTTGGGATCCCACAAACCATTATCTGAGACCGTGACAGTCTATTCCTCAACTAATTTTGCTTAAGCCTCTAGTCACTGCTAGATACCAAGCTCACCAAATCCACTACCTTCCACCCCTAGATAGATGGCCAAACTGAGTTTGTCAACTGGATGGTCATACATATCCTGCACATGTACAATTCAAAACACTCCCGCACATGGAATGAGAGTCTTCTCTATGTCCATCAAAGCTACAATCGAGCCTTGCATAACTTAAATGGCCACAACCCCTTTCAAGTGGGGTTTGGATTGCAACCATTAGGACCCATGGATGTTTCACTACCCTCGGTGACCACCTTGACCGACTTGTCCCCTGCTCCAGCAGAAGCTGACAAAGCCACTCAGTTCATTGAGTGGATCCATCACATCCGAAAATAGGTTCAGGATATTTTACAAAATTTTAATTCCAAGTACATTCAATGCCATGATCAACATCGGGTGCCACATAAATTTCAGGTGGATGACAAAGTTTGGTTGCATTTGTAGAATTAAATCCTTAGAGGGCCCCATCAGATTTTCATCCCACTATGTTATGGGTCGTACGCCATCATCAAGGCCTTGGGTGATAATGATTTTGAGCTCAACATTCCCTCCTTCCTTAGTCTACATCCAGTCTTCAACGTGGTTGTCATTCGGCCATATTTCCCACCATTATTAGACACCTCAGAGATAGCAGAGCAGTTGACACAAACAAATCTCAAGCCCATCTGCATGGAACATGAATCCAATAATCATATTGTGGACACACCAATCAAGGGAACTCAACAACAAGGGATCCATATTTATCAAGTTTTCAAAGTAGGGCAGCTCCTGCACTAAGGCAAGTGGCTCACCCAAGGCCAAATTCAGCAGAAATTCCCTCATCTTATGGGGGAACTCAACGCAATGGAGACCATTTATTGATAAGGAGGGATGATTGATCCAGGTGGATATCGGTGGTCACCCACCTACTCCAGTTTTTTGGGTTCTAAACTTATGAGGCCGTTCTGAGTCCCTAAAAGACGTTTTTTGGGGATTTGGGGCCCAAGTGACCACTAAAGGCACTAGCTTGGGCCAGTCGAAAATTTTTCTTCTCATTTAGACCTTTCCAGTGGGCTATCTTGCACCTAAAACAAAGATCGTATGCAAAAATTATGACCTTGGGAAGTTGATGTACTAACTTACCCAAACAAGTCCCACATGACTTTTGGCACGTCATCTCCTAGGGTTAGATATTTGGATGTATAGGGTTTTTGACATTCTTGTTTATTGTAAAAGGCCTTCAGAGCCTCATTGTAACCACCTTTTTGTGAATGAGCGTATCTGTCACATCTCTTCTCAGAGATAAGCCGCCACCATTCCAGCAAGCTTGTTTTCCACTACATTATACATTTTCAATGTATTTCCTTATTGAATAGAAACCCAGTTTTACTCTATCTCTATTATTTTTTGATAAGCATATTTTAATAATCTTTATTCATTTCGTTTTGGTCATAAAATCTGGATGAGAGATAGAGTGTACTGTTAAGGCACTCCTTGTGACTTCCTGGGTTCAAACCTCAAGTACCCCGTGTGTTGTGCTTGGGGGTTGTGCAATGCAGTTGGAGGTTATAGTGGTAGTCATCGAAATGTAATCGATGTCATTCAATCCTGTCCCATTTGTGGATGCTATGAGGTACAAAAAAAACTATCAAACTTGGATATCGATGCAAATAGTAATGTCTTTGATGCTTTTGGGTGCAATTTGACTTGAATTCACCAAAAAATTTGGGATTTCCCTCAAGTTTTACCATTTTCCCCAAATTTATCATAGAATAAAAATGGCAACAAGAATTTATCAAATCTGGATTGGTCTCTATCCCATACTTGTCTGATGTTGGAATATTCTCTTTGATAGCAATTTATGATGTACCAAAATCCCATATTTAGGCACATTACTACCAAACAGATCTAAAATATTATAAATGCCAATTTAAAAATGCATGTAGCATTATAAACATACTCATGCATCTAACATTAATCTTAGGATTATGCATACAACTATTAAAGAGGACATGATAGAATTCAACAACAAAATACATATTAAAATGTAGCAACTACTCATAGTAGTAAAACAATAAATTCATAGCGACAAGAACACTGATCTTATGTGAAAATGTCACCAATTGGTTGCATAGAAAGGGACATTCCTCCCAACCATAGGCTTTGTTGTTCCATTTCTCCCAAATGTAGGTCACCCTTAAGCTAGGGTTATGATTCCACAACGAGGAAACAATTAATGATCCAATACCTAACAATTTCATAATGAAGTGACTAGAAAACAACTCCAACTTCTCGTCTCTTTTCCCCATCATCCTACACATCCGAAAGAGTGAAATATTCTTATTTACACTACATTCCCTTAGACAATCTTCATACTAAATTTCCTTACAATCCCTTCTTTACATGCATATTACAATGCTAAGATCTCAAATCTAAATCATATTGGTTCACTAACCAATATCACATATGCACAATTAGATTACAAGTTCCTCGAATTGTTACATCCTAGAGGTTTCTTCTTCAGCATCCTAATTGGATCCTCATTTCTTGCCACGTTTATATTTCCTTAACCTTGATGAATACTTGAAATCTTCGTAATGATTTGTTCTTTCCCATCTGATCCCTCATTTATGCCAAAATATTTATATTTCCATATTTCCTTAAACCAGATTCTTATAAACAATCTCAATGCTTATTCTGTTGTCTCAAACCTCCTTATGCATGAGAAAGAATGGATATGCCATGGTAATTTCTCGATTCGGGAGGATTATAAAGAAATTTGAACCCAAGTGGAATAATCTTGTAATATCGCCAAGGACGAGCCTTGTTGTAATCATGTTTATGAATTGTAAATCATGTTTTGTAGGCTGGTGAGCCAAGTATTGATAAGTTGGCGAGCTTATGTGTTTATTAGGCCGGAGAGCCTAAGTGTCAAAGGCCAGGAACATGATTTTGTATATGTAATATGTATAACGTTAATAAAGATTAAATATCATTGCATGTAGATCGACCACGAAGAAAGGGTGATGGGGGACTAATCTTCCAGAGAGAGGGTAAGGGAAAAAGGGACTGGAAGGTTGGAAAGGAGAGGATAATCTTAGGGGGGATAAGATTAGGGGCTTGAGTCCTTAGGAATAATAATTTATTATTATTCAAAAAGCTATGTTAAATGTATGTTTTTATCCTAAGTTTCTGGAAGGGGGAATATGTGAAAAAGGGAACGCATGTTGATGGACCGCATGCATCCTCATGGGAGACATGTGTCGGCCCGGGCACATCCAATTTAACCCAAGAATTGAGCCATGATGGGGTTTGGTTCACCATTCTATCGTTCGCTATCTGAATCGAGGGGTATCTGTGTCTAAGATCTTTAAGCCTCACGTAGCTATGAAAACCGAATCCTGTGATGTTTTCTTGAGGAAACAATACACCTTTGTTTGAACTGTTGAGTCTGTGTTTGACCTCTGCATGAATTTCTTGTCATGCATCCTAAAAACTGGTGTTACCTGAACTGTGTTGTGTTTTAGTGACATGTTTCTATTTCTTGTTTACAATCCCCATTTTCCTGTTGCTACTGTCACCCATGAGTTAGTCGAAAGTTGTTGTTGCTGCTGTCACCTGTGAGTTGACCAAACGCTGACGTCGTTGTTGTTATCTTGAACTTGTGTGAATTGAATTGGGTACTGGTGGAACACCTAGGTTGTCAGGCCCATGGTAGAAGATACGGGTTGTCAAGCCTGTAAGCAACTCTCTCCAGGTGAGGGAGTCTACTGGGAAGTGGTTTTCTCCTAGAGAGAGTCCAACACCAACTACAGAGCTCTGAGCATTCTTGATCTGACCTGTTGCTGAGACCCAAAGAGGGAGGTGAAGCACCGATGGACTATTCTTGTGAAGGTGTATACTCCTAGGTGTAAAACACATGTGGGGAATGGGAGTCCGTGAGTAGTGCACGTAAGAAGGCTCATGGGGAGAAAATTCTGATTTCTCTGTGTAGTTTTCATGTAACCTCATCCTAGTCTAGGATTCCATTACCTTGGGTGGAGATTAGTCCCAGCACGGGGGTGACCCACTATTGAGCATGATGAGCAGTGAGGTCTAAGGCTGGGAGGTATGAGGAAAGTCTGCACGTGGTTGGTGGAGTTACTACTATTTCAAAGATAACTATATGCATGTGTTTAATTTCAATTAAAATGAATGTCTGCAATGCTCGCAATATTATCATGTATTCCATTGCGATGATAGTTACTGTTGATTCCATTAATTATGTATGTTAGTAGTAATTATATGTTTACTCTGTTACTATTGATTTCGTTGTAATGGTTTCGAGAGGAAATTGTGTCTAGAGGACTAATTTTGAACCTTAGAATGTTTTTGAGTGCCAATGGGTTTCTTGGTTGTGTACGAAGCTCAGGAGAAGTGGCGRTAGAATAAAACCATGGCCACTGTGGTATTTGACCACAGAGAGGGAGGGCGCTCAACACTTAGGGTGTTGGAGTTGTAGGATCTATTCGGAAAGAAGGGAAAAAACCTTTACRAACGTTAGATCTAGAGAAGGTGTCGAGAGGATATCTGAGAAGCCTTTCAGGAGTTTGGATGTCAGGAAAGGCGGGGTGCACTAAGGCACAAACCCCCGAATCCCGAAACTCTGAAGTCCCGAGAAGATCTACACCGTCGATTTGGAAAAAAATGTCTCATCCATTGGATCGAGTAGAAGAGAAGAGAGTAATTTAGGGAGTTCRCTTGTGAGAGAAGTGGGATGTGCTAATTCACAAACTCCCAAAGCCCTAAATCCTGAAATCATGAAGAGCTAAAGTAGTGGGTCGGGCTGACATCATGTCGATGGTTGTGGACCCATGGGATTTGTGCCACGTTCTAGTAGGCCCCAAAATAAAAGTAGACACAGTGGGGCCAGATGGTGTCACCTGAGGTAAAGTGGACCTTCTTAAGTACACCACATGTCACCATTGTGGTTGGTGACAGTTTTGTTGTGGGCCCAGTGGCTAGAAATATCAGAAGTTCGGAAGTCGGGAATTAGAGAGGGAAGTGAGTGTGAGAGACTGCAAGACCAAAATCTTGAAACCCCAAAAACCAAAACCCCAAAGTTTCAAATAGAGAACCTTGAGATATAGCGCTTGGTCACGAACCATGGTCATGTGGGTTGGGAAACTAAGAAAAAAATGGCTAATGCCTGAGTGCACTACAGAGTCGAGCAGAGCTTGGAAAATTCATGGAAACTTAACGTTTTCTTGAATCAAGTTGTTTATGAATGTCGTGGACTTTGTTAAGGAGTAATGACTTGAAAAATTCCATTTTTCTGCACATTGTGATGCAAACGTTCAATAAGAACCAGAACCGGATAGAATTACCACTGAGTTCAAAAGAAATGGAAAGGGCACAGACTACTTCGAGTTCCGAGGACAAAGCAAAAGGAATGGATGTTCATTTTGGGGTTGAAGGATCGAACTCCAATGGCCATGGAGAAGAGATAGATAAGGAAGGAAACATAAGGAAAATCATTGAAGGATTGGAAAAAGATGCCCAAAATCGTCGAGGAGATAGCAGAAAGAATAGAAAAGCTCAGGAAAAACAAGGAGAATTCAACATAAAGTTGATAAAGAGTTTGGAGAGAATAGAAAAGAATTTGGATAAGCAGAGTGACTCGAGAAGAATAGGTATTCACTTGAATTCTAAGGGAAGAAGGTCAAGGAGTGTGGGTAGACACCATCATCACTCCCAAGGTCGCTCCAAGAGAAGGACACACAATAGTTCAAGCCCATCTCCTACCAAAAAGCACAGGAGATCTGGAGTGGATGAATTGAAGGGAGAGATGAACAATATTAATCCTCCTAAGTTTGATGGAGAACATTAGAAGGAGGAAGATGCTGAAACATGGTTGCTTGGTATGAGGGAATACTTCCAACTATAGAATTGTTCCTCTCACGCGGAGGGAAGAATTGCGATGTATTATCTAAATTATTTTTTGATTAGAATAATATTATGTATGAAAAATAAGTAGGTCCCTTCTCTATAAAAGGTGATCATATGAAATAATATAAGTGTTGGCTTATTTTCTAAGAAAATCCTTTTTTCTCTCATTTCTCTCATTTCTCTCTTGTTCTTGGATTAGGGTTCTTATTGTTTTTGTTGTTCTCTAGTTGTTGCCACAACATTTCCTAGCTCTTGAACTACACCCTAGTTGCCAGTGTGCTCTCCTATGGCTATTGCAACCTCGTCTGGCTAGTGTGCCCTCCTCTCAGTATTGCACCCTCATCTGGCTAATGTGCCCTCCTCTGGCTAGTGTGCTCTCCCTTGGCAAGTGTGCCCTCATCTTCAAAACTTGAAAGGGTGATGGATTTGTCTCGGTGGGATATCAATTGGGATATGATGCACAAACAAAACGTTTCCTAATTATGGAATTGTCAAGTTTTCCCTTTTTATATTTTCTCAAGACTTAGAATTTTTTTAGCAAAAACCACTATCTACAAAGCAAAGTGTAATTGCGAAAAATATAATATGACAAAATTTTATTGCGGTAAAATGTGGAGTAAATAAATTTTTCCATATTTTTGATTTGAGGTCCCTTTTCCACCTCTAAAAATCTCATAAATATCTAAAAGGTGTCCCCAAAGAGTTTATATTTTTGTTTTGTTTGTGTGGACCTCTATTATAAATCCTTTGGAATTCAAATAATTTCTATGCTTTGTTTCTTCATTTCTTCTCCCTTGATTCAAGGTAAAAATCATGTTAGCAATATGGCCTTTGTAAAAGAGTACCACCATATTCTTTAAAATCAAATAAGTCATGGTATGGTTTCTGAAGAATAGAAGTAGAATTGGACATTGAACCTAACTAGCACTTTTTAATTGAAACTCCACCTAGAGCTTGTTTGCTCGAGTGCATAACAATATGTTGGATTTTTTTTTTTGCTACCATCCTCCTTTTCTTCTTAATCGGAAATCAAAGTATTTCTTCCTTCGATAATTTATAGAAATCTTCCTCCATAGACAAACCTATTAGTTCATCCAATAGACGGACTTCAAAATTCATCACATCAGTAGAATTTAGAGTTTGTCACATCGATAGGCTTAATAATTTGTTCCATCGACTAACTCTAGAATCTGTTCCATCGACAGACTTCAGAATTTATCCCATTGACGGACTTCAGAATTTTCTCCATCGACAAACTTCAAAATTTGTCCCATCGCTGGAAATCAAAAATAATTTCTTCCACGAACTCCATAATTTGTCCCATCGAAGGACTTGAAAATTTGTTCGATCGACATACCTCATAATTTGTCCCATTGGTGGAATTCAAATTTCGTTCTATCGGTTGACTTAAAATTTTGCCCCACAACGAACTGCCAATTTTTTTCTATCGACGAACAAATCATTTTTCCTTTGGCGAATTATGAAATTTCTTTGTCGTCGAACAAAACAATGAATTTCGGCGAACCATATAATTTTGTCATCATTGAACTAAAAAATTCAATTTCGAAATTTCTCTTCATCGTTGTCTTCGAAATTTCTCCCATCATCGAACTTCGAAATTATTCTTTGTCGAACTACAATTATTTTTCATCGTTGAACTTTTAAATTTTCCTTCGACGAATTGCAATTTTTCCTCATTGGTGAAATCAATAACTTTCCATCTATGAACATTATTTTACTTCAACAAACTATGCAATTTTCTTCCATTGGCGATCCTGAATAACTTTTCATCGGTGATCACCGATAATTCTTTATCGGTGAAAAAAAATTAACTTTGGAATTTTTTACCAAATTCGAGATGACTCTAGACCATTGATCTCCCGATTAGATGTGATGAAAACCATTTATTTTTCCAAACTTCATAGCCACCATGAAAGTACCAAGTTTCACCTTTCGGGACAAATTTAACTCTTAACTTGCATCCCCCAAGGGTGTAGATCAGTTGGCAACAGAGTGTAGTTTTAAGGAACTCCTTTGACATCCTCCGTTCAAACCCTGACTAGCCCATGTGTTGTTCTTGGGGTTGTGCAATGTACATGGAGGTTATAGTGGTAGTTGTCGAAATCGATCCAGTGTCATAGGAGTACAAGCCCATCTCAGTTGTCTATAGGAACACATACAAAAAAAAAACATTGTAACTTGTAGATTTATGTAACTAATCATGTATTTAATGATTTGGGATGCAATCTCTCTTGAATTCACTCAAAAATTTGGGGATTTCACTCTGATTTTACCGTTTTCCACAAATTTATCGCAAAATAAAAATTTGCAACAATGAATCTATCAAATTTGGAATTGTCTCTAGCCCATACTTGTCTGGTGTTGGAACCTTTGCTCTCATACCAACTTGCGATGTACCCATATCCCATATCAAGTCACATTACTACCCAATCGATATAACATAAGAGTGGTATGAATTTAAAAATTCATGTAGCATGATAAACATACTCATGCATCTAACATTAATTTCAAGATAGTTTATATCGTTTTCCCCAAATTTATCATAGAAAAAAAAATTGCAACAATGAATTTATCAAAGTTGGATTGTTCTCTATCCCATACTTGTTTGATGTTGGAACCTTTTCTCTTATACCAATTTATGACATACCCATATTTAATCATGGAAGTATTAAATCTAACATGAAGAATGATGAACCTACTAGGGTACAATATCTTCACCCAAACTTTAGAAGTCATAGAAAAAACCTGCATAGTGTCCTCAACCTTATCAAGTAAGAGAAAGTTGTGACAAGATGATCATTTTATCAAAACAAGTGTTATTTTTACATACTTTCAAGATAAAGGACGAGGACTTACAATAGGCATTGGTTAGGTGTTCTATGAAATGAGTTTTTTGGCCGTAATTCAACGATACAAATTTAGAGGAAACACTATTTTTTCTTGTGCAAAATCCATTTCTTAACCCATAAATGGATTCATCATGTTGAAAAGCTCCTATGTTACTTGGATTCTACATAAATAATCACTCAAATATAAAAACCCAACAATTTCTCACCAGATTATGGGCAAATATCCCTGGAAAAAAACATCATTTAGTAGAATCTTTAACCTACAACCTTACAATATACCTAGGATATTTTTAACACTAATTTTATAATAGTATAAACAATTATTATGTAATAATAATCATATGTCATAATGTACATTTATATTATAATTATGATAAGTTATGCATTTTCCATAAAAATATGACTTATATATTATTTTACTTGAATTTTATCAATCCTTTAATATTTATATTAATAAATATTTATTATTTTCATCAATAATTATATAAAGCAAGCATCAAAGATCAAGCTTAAAATCATACTTCGCTACACTCTTCTACTCCATCAATCCGCTATTAAGTTAGGTTAAAAAACCATGGAGAAATGAAACATAATCCATCATTTTTATATACTATAGAATGATGAAACATACTTTTCTTTTCCAAATGTACGAGTGTCGGTGGTTCAAAGGCTTGGCAAATGCAAAATGTATTCTATAGCATACAAATTCCATCACTCGTGTAATAAAGTTTCAACAACTTTATTTTTGAATAGGCATGTTAGGTTCTAGTGGAAAGGAAAAGTAAAACATATTACTTGTCAATAAACGAATTCACTTTTGTTTAGGTATCTTTTGGCGTAAGGTTAAATTTTAAATGGGATTAGTATCTTGTTTATTTAAGGTATCACTATTAAATACTTTGAAAGCAAATATCCATTATTATAGATTTGTTGATGATAGTGAGAAATATTAGTTTTCTTGAAAATATTTAAAGTATTATTTCAATTTATTTATAATTTAAATAATTGGTTAAAAGTTTTAATAAACACAAGAAAAATATAATAATGAAAAATAAATTATTTCATAGGGTTAAGTTTTCTTTACACACAATGATATCATTTTACATATATAATCGTTAAAATTAAAGTAACAAAAACTAAATATATATTATTAAATTTTGTTTACGATTATTATTACTATTTTCAAAACAATATATATTTATAAATACCCATACATGTATTCAAACAAAACCTATATACATATTTATATGTACCACTCCAAATATATTTATCAATACCCATAGATTTGAAAGAAAGTGATTTATTAGACAATAATATTTAAATATTATTATGTTGGGAAAACACATGACATTAAAATTCCACTTAAATGTTACATTTCATTAACTTTACATGTGTATGCTACAACTAACCTAGTCTTTAATATAGGTATTCATTAAAATTTGTCTTGATTCATTTTATAATTATTGGAGTTTTCAATCTTGTTATTCCTAAATGGATGATGTTATATTTTTCATATTTGTATTCTTAAATTTATTCATTTTTTCATATTAGTATTCATATTAAAATTATCAATATATTCATTAAAATTTATATTTATTTATTTTATAATTATTTGAGTTTTAAATTTTGAAATTATTAATATATTCATTAAAAATAATTATTAAAATTATTAATATATTCATTAAAATTTATGTTCATTCTATAATTATTGAGGTTTTAAAATTTTAAAGTATTAATGTATTTATTAAAATCTATCTTGATTCATTAGTTTTAAATATTGTTATTTGAAAATTGATGCTATACTTTTCATATTAATATTCATAAATCTATTCATTATTAAAATTATTAATATCAAAATATAATTATTAAAATTATTAGTACAACACTAAAATGGTTGATATAATATCAAAAATAATTGTAGATATAAAGGTAGTTGATATAATATCAAATATGATTGTAGATGATATAAATTGATAAAGCTTCACATATTTTTCTATCTTTTTCTATTCCTTATCATGTTACCCTTACATTTATATTAAAAGTTCTAACTTCCTAAGGTTAGACCAAGAGACTTATGTAATATGATAAATTACTTAATGACAATTGATAAATTCAATTACATAAAGATGGTTATATAATATCAATAAAAGAGACTTATGTAATATGATAAATTACTTAATGACAATTGATAAATTCAATTACATAAAGATGGTTATATAATATCAATAAATTTATTATATAATAGTAGTTGAAATAAATTGATAAAGCTTTAGTATAAATTGATAAATTTAATTACATAAAGGTGGTGGTTGATATAAATTGATAAACCATTCTTTTATAAAACATATATTATTTTTTCAATTTATAAAATTTTCTATGGATATTTAATTTTCTGAATCTCCAGCTCTAAGATTAACTAAGAGAAGCTATTACTATTGGGCTCGGAGACAATGTGAAGGGAAGGGATTGTAGTTGAAAATAGAACTTGTGATTTTGAAAATCAAAGCAAAGCCTTAATGAGTGTTTACTAAGCCAACACTTCATTTAAACTTTTCTCATAGTTTTTAATTACAATTAAAATAAAATACACAAAATTAAAATAAAACTAACTTATCTTATTCATGGCTTTTGCAATAATAAATAGTTTTTAATTACAATTAAAATAAAACTAACTTAACTTATTCATGGCTTTTGCAATAATAAATGGTTATTGATTCTTGGCTGCATCGAACTCTTTTTTTTTTGTTTTTGTTTTTCCTTCAAACAACAATTTTGTAATTCTTATTTCTATAAAAATATTCACATATTTCTTTGAATTGGGTTGTAATCGAAAGATATATGTCACCAAAAGTTGGAAAGATCATTTAATGGAAAAAACAAGGCATATAGCATAGTATAAACGAGTATAACATAGTATAAACGAGTAAGATCAAACAAGGATTAAACTAATAAAAACAAACTCACAATTGATATAATTATTTATGTGGAAAGCCACTGATTAAAAAAACCATAAGCATTGATAATCTTGTTATGTAAATTTGAATAAAATCTTTATGTTTTAGTTATTTAAATTGCATTTCTCAATACATAAAATTTTGATTTAAACTAAAATAAGTGCATAATATTTTGATTTAAACTAAAATGAATGAGTAGCACCCTTTAACTTATGTGTTTGTTTGTTTGGTTTGTTTTAAACTAGTGACTTCTTTGACTTGAGGACCGGCACAAAAGTTATTTAGTTATTGAAGAATGTGTTCGCTCTTCTTTTCCACAATATGGTTGCCCAACACAAAGATGAAATATGGCCGTGATAATATCCAAATTTCATCGCAATGAGTAGGCCAAAGATAACATTGTCGCAGGAAATAAGAATAGTTTTTAGAATGTCGTTGTTCATCCGCATGAAAGAAATATTTATGGCCTCTATCCTATCCTATCCATCTCATCCACTCAAGCCCGACGGCCAAAATGAATTGTGCATTTATTTCTTTGTACTCACAACATACCACACCATCCACCATCCTCGTCAGCATAATGTTATCCTACCCACACGATCATCCCTGTGAGGCCAATAAAATGGAGGTGCCCGCCATACATTGATAAACATTCCAATAACATTTTTCATTCAGAGATTTTATTAGAGTTCAATAACATTTTCCATCCGGAGAGTTCCATGGATGTTATGTTTCATTTGAGCCATCCATGTCGATGCACACAACAATGTATTCATCTAAATAAACAATTCTCAAAATTGACACACTTGTAAACAGACTCTTCAATGGCTGAAAACTCCTTTCACAATCCTAAATCCATTTAAATTGTGCACATTTCATTTGCAAGCATGTAACTGGATGCACAATATTTGAGAATCCTTCAATAAATCTTTTTTAATAACCTACAAGTCCCATAAAGGACCTCACCTCTGCGACATTTCTTGGTGTCGGCCATTCTTCAATGACTTTTATCTTTTCTGGATACACAACTATTCCTTGGAAATGATATGACACAGATAATGAATCTGTTGATGATAAAATGAGCACTTGCTCAACTTTTCATAAAGTTTATGCTTCCTCAATACTTGCATTACCATCCTCAAGTGATTCTTGTGCTCTTCTTTATACTTTGAGTAAATAAGTATGTCATCTAGAAATACAATGAAAAACGTATCTAAATAACTTTTGAAAACTCCATTCATCAAACACATGAACACAACTGGTGTGGTTGACAATACGAATGATACCATGTGAACTCATAATGTTTGTACCTTGTTCTGAATGAAGTTTTTCTGATGTCCTCTTCATTAATTCTCACATGGTGATATCCAGATCTGAGATCAATATTTGAAAATATATTCACACCCCTTAGTTGATCAAAGAGATCATTTGTCCTTGGAAAATGATACTTGTTCTTTACTGTTACTTTGTTCAACTTCTCGAAGTCAATACAAAGTCCCAAGGTACCATCCTTCTTCCTCATGAAAAATATTGGGGCACCCCAAGGAGACAAACTTGGGTTTATATAACCCTTCTTCATAATCTCTTCATGTTGCATCCTCAAACTCTTTCAATACTACACATTCTTCAACATTTGACACTTTATCCTTAGGTGTCTCTTCCATGTGCACTGCAAATACTTGACATCCTTTCCTGTATCTTTTCTTCAATTGCAAGGTTGAAACTTCTCATATAGTTACAAGTCTTGGAATTCCTTGAACTTTTCTTAAGTTTTCTTACTCATCCAAGAAAGTAAATGCCTTATTTTAATAGTCCAAGACATCATTGTGTTGGTCCAACCAATCCATACCAATTAGGTAGTCATACGAGGCCAAAGGTATGATATTCAAATCAAATTTTGTGTGCAGTCCTTTCATTTAATTTGGACATTCCTTAACCATATCATTAATTTTCCTTTTTCCTCATGTGGCTAAGTGCACGAACCAATATTTTCCAAGCTTACATCTTGGCAATAAAAACCTTTCCACCATCTTAGAATCTACATAACTATGACTAGATATTGAGCCAATTAAAATATCAATACATTGATCGTTAATCTTACCTTCCACTTCAATCATGTTTGAATGAAACTCATATTTATTGTTATTGAGGGTTGCATGAATCATAGGTACACTTCTTCCCATGTCCTCAACTTTCGCAACTTGTTCCACATTGTGCACAATGCTCGCCTTATCCGCTCTTTGAGGTAAATCTCTATGCATATGATCTCCACCATAACTCCAACATTGAATAGATTGTTTCCATAGATTTTTCCCCACTATCGCTATCATTTTGGGCTCCTTGGAAGTTGGTTTTCCTTACATGGTATTTATGAAAAATGGTGGCTTAGACCCCTTCTTCCTCTACTCCACCTTGTTTCTCATCTTGTCTTCCCAAGCCTTTTGGAAAGTCAGTCTTCCTTTTTGTTGATAATAAAGACATTTAAAGTTCCTTATGGTTTCCTCCAATGCCTTGGAGTCATCATATTGTATCATGTCATTGATAAATGAGGGCATCCCACTCAGGTATATCTGAATTTTAACTTTCTCATCCTTGATGAATGCGAAATATTTCAACAACTCTAAGAATATTTTTTCATAAATATCTATTGTCATAATCCCAAGCTTCAGTTCAAAGAAATTATTCATTTTATTGTCATAGTACCTCTTGGTTAACTATTTCTTTTGGAAATACGTATTGAACTACCTACAAGTAACTTTATTCTCATAAATGTGTTGCACCTGTACAAACTGATCCCACCACATGGATGCTTTTCCTTTGAGCTGATAGATGGAAATTATTCCTTGTTCCTGCACAGAATAATTATGCAAATGGAAGTACTTCCTCATACACAACAATGAGGTCTCTGGATATCCATCCTTCTGGTGCTAAATGTCAAAGGTAGGAGGCTTGATCTTATTCATTTCTCCCTATAGGTCATCTACCCTAGTCCTTTTCTTATGCTTTTTTATAGGATATGGACTTGAGTTATTGGACACTTTACTAAATAAATGCTTAGGTGAGTGGTGATGATGCCTATCAATATTTTTTTCTTCTCTTATTTTCTCATTATGAGACCTGAGACTTCTTGACCTAATTTACTTTGTCTCCTTACACATTTTATATTCTATTATGTCCAAGCTTTGCATCAATTTCACATTGAAGTCATCTTGTTTCTCCTTGTCTCTCTTAAGCCTTTCAGTATCAACTTTATAAAAATGAATATCTTTCTGCAGTCCCTTTATGGTTTATACCATGTTGATGTGAATCTCCTTGTATTGTGTACCATCAACACTGTAAAATACATACAAATCCCCAAATTCATCATCAATATTGTAAGTTCTTCACGCATCTTCCATGATTTTGACCTTCTGCATTGAATTTTTCTTGCTATAATCTCTAATAACTCTACAAAATGTGTAGACAAAAAGATTTTTTAGGTAAATTCATGAGACAACTTCATGTAAACTTTGCACCATATTTTCATAATCCTTTCTTATGAAACCCATGTGCGCACTGGTATTAAACACACATCAATGTGCGATGTTAATATTTGACATGCATAACGTGTATCTGTATTGCACATACAACACAATTTTTTTTTGTGTAGCACCAAACTTTTACCATGCACACGCATGCACCATTTTTTACTCTGCAGTTCGAGAGTTACACCCCACAATACCCAACATTTAGTGCACACACTTACACATTCTCATTTTATGGGCACCATGGCCACACTATAATTTGAAATTCAACCACTTACCAGTATGAATTTTTTCCTTAGGTAGATCTTGGCCCATGTAGGATTAGTATTGAAACTATAGCTCTGATGCTTCCTGTCGACCTATGATCCATACAAGTCCAGTTTTCAAAAAACATATTTGATACCAAACTATAATTTCCCCAACGAATCAGGTTGGGCCCCTTCACACAATATCAACTTATATCTATCTGAAACAAAACATATTGTAACACCACCCATCTTACTACTGAACAATGGTACTCCAAAAATCCAATGCACATATTCTATACTACAAACTAGTTTTTGTAGTATCACTTGAAGTGATGTGTTCAAACTCAAGTTGAGTCACTCCATACATCTTATAACAGTGGAAGTGTCACACAAGAATTGCGCACAAGAAAATTTAACAAACAACACTACTGTGTGTGAAACCATTCTGGCATCTCACACCAAATCTAATCTCCTTGTGCACGTATACTACTTCCTTGCATGCATGACCATTCAAGCCTCACCTCAGAGACTCAACACCAACATCATAAGGTTAACCTAGCAGGAAATACTATCAACAATTGTCACACTCAAGCATACTTACAATTACATGATGGAAGCACCATAGTTACATGTATAAGAAACATCAAACATAAGAACGTCAATTAATTATATGCAACAAAATATAAGAATTAAAACATATCAAACATAGATAAATAAGCACACAGTAAAGTAGAAAAGAACATCAAGAACAGTTATCATTTATGAAATTCACCAACTATGCACAAAACTCAAATGTTCCTCCCAACCATAGACTATGTTTCTTAAAGTACTTCAAAAATAGGTCACCCTCGTTCTGGGGCTTAACTCCACTAGGGAAAAGGGTTCCTAATTCCAGGATAAGGTTTGATACTCAAATAATTACTCAGTCCAAGGTGCCACTACTGCAACAAGTATATAGTCTCTCCTTCCCCACACATCTATCATACCCAAGGAGGCATTCCCCCTCTTTGCTCGACAATCCCTCATCTGCCCCACTTCTCTTCTAGGGTTTCAGAAACAGGTCAGACATGAAGTCTCTAAGCCCTGCAACTAATGCCCAAATCACCAGGGAACAATTTCTAGCAAAACTCTCACATGGAGAGAATCCTGACAAGCTTCATAGCCCTCCTCTTCGACAACACATATATAGCCTATAGAGACTCATCACATGCCCGACAACCCACCTCTTCAATAGTAAAAA
>JZKD02S1602641.1:604584-615514 GCA_000966675.3 Picea glauca
GACTGCTACCGCAAATGTGCACAGAGTCAAAGGATATCAAACACTTGAAGGTGTTGGAAGGTTGCTGCAATGGGTGTCAGCAAAAGGGTTTTCTAGAATACGCAGAGTTGTGGAAAATCTCAGGAAGGATAAGGCCTTCGAAACTGTTGAAGAACAACACAAGAGAAGTTGTACCTGGAAGAATTAGGAAGGCGTTGTTAGCTTGCGCACAGGTGGATAAGTTGGCGAAGGAATCCTTAATCATTCATAGAAATCTCCAAGGAAGAGAACTGGATAGTCGGGATTCTCTGAGGAGGATTCGTGAATTTCCGTGAGCCGTTAGATCTCATGAAAGAGCAGAGGAGTTATGACGAAAGCATCAAGGATTCTAAGCTCAGGAGCGACAGGACCATATATCCGAGCCGCAAGGGCCGTCAGATTCACACGTAGGTTCCATATCGGGGTTTCGTTGGTGTAAGTCCCGTAAACATTGTAACAGGAATTGCGAAATCACGAATCGCGATATCCCAAAGGCTAAAAGAATATTGTGGGGCCACAAGGGTCAGAGGGGTGGATAGGTGGCACACTATTTTGGATTTTCATAGAGTGAAACCCCGAAAACATTGCATCAGGATTCGCGATACCGTGAAGTCCAAAATTCTGACAGAGGTGACATAGAGTTGAAATTCAAACTCACGTGTATATCGGAGTTTCAGCAAATCGAGATTTGGGAGTCGGGGAACCGAGTTGTTTGACATTGCGAGTGCCAAAATGGTGATAGGGGAAGTCTCAAAAGGGAAAGAGAAAGGTCAACGTTGACTGTTGTCGGGTTTCGGGGATTCATGAAGTCACGAAGTCCGATCTCCCAAGTGTAAAGAGGGGATCTCATGAGAGTTTGTTGTGCATGTAGATTTCCCGATAGGGAAATAAATGAGCCGTTTTGAGTTCTTCAGGCCGTGGTAAAAGGAAATATCCTGTGTTGACATGGACCTTCCGACCTGCGGGTTGTGGAGGGAGGGCGTCGACACCAGTTTGTTTTCAGAGTGTAGAAAGGGTTCTTTGCGTTATGTAGGAGAGAAAGAGAATTCACCATGCCACCAAGGAGAAGAGACATGAAAACATCTGATCCACCAGAGGATAGGGAAATGCCAAGAAGAAGAGGCAAGAAGATGACAGATCCATCCATGGAGAGAGAGATGCATGATCTACGAGCCAGACTCGAAGATATGGAGAAAGCACAAAGACGCATAGTTAGTGCGGGGGATCTCAATGATTTTGAAAGTGAAGTTGAGGTTGAACGTGAAGAAGAGGTTGCAGCTGAATATTCATTAAACGAATGTTTGATCAGAGCTATTGCAAGGATGGGTGCAAGAGAAAATATGGACATTCCAGTTTATGAGGGAAATCTAGATGCAGAGGAGCTTCTAGACTGGATTAGAGCTCTAGACACATACTTCGACTATGAAGATGTTGAAGAGGACAAGAAAGTCAATCATGTTGTCACGAGGTTGAAAGGACATGCAACATTGTGGTGGGATGAACTACAAGCTGACAGATGCTGCAAGGGCAAGCAGAAGATCAAGAGCTGGGACAGAATGATCATGAAGATGAAAGCAAAATTCATCCCGAGGGATTATCAAATTACTTTGTTCAGGAGGATGCAGAACCTGAGACAGAAGCTGATGATAGTGAAAGAATACATTGAGGAATTCTACAAAATGAACATCAGGGCAGGTCATCAGGAGAGCGATGATGAAAAGGTTTCCAGATACATGAATGGCCTGAGATACGATATCCAGGATGAGATGAGCATCGCAACCATATGAATGGTGGAAGATGCTTATCAGATGGCTCTGAAAGCATAAGAGAAGTTGAGCCGAAAGCAGAGTCAGAGGGGCCGAGGCAGAAGTCAGCCCAGAGGCAAATCAATTGCCCAGGATAAATATCAGAAGCCCAAGGAATACTGGAAGAAACCTCAGACTCGAACTGAGAGAGGTGGAACCTCACAGCGAGCGCAATATGTTTAACAGAGAGGATAGCATACTGAGCAGAGAGGAGATTATGCTGACAACAACACTTTTCCTCGTACTAGAGGTAGAGGAAGAGGAAGAGGTGGAGTAATAAGGTGCTTCACATGTGGAAAGAATGGGCACAAGTCTTATGAGTGTCTAGATAAAAAGAAAGAGGGTGGAGAAGCTCACATCACCGAGGCACAGAGGTGGGATGTTGAGGTAGAAGAAGCTGAAGGCAGAAGATCATTGATGATGCGAAAATTTGTTTTGACACCAGAGAAGGAGGTGGAAAGTTCAATCCAAAGGACCAAACTTTTCAGGACTGCTTGCAAAACCAAGGACACGGTATGCAAGGTCATTGTAGACAGTGGTAGCACGGATAATATCGTTTCTATAGAGATGGTGGAAAAACTGGAGCTAGAGACAACTGATCATCCAAGCCCATATAGAGTTTCGTGGCTACAAAAAGGACACCAGGTAGCTATCACTAAACAATGTTTAGTTGAATTTAAGATAGGAGGATATAATGATAGGATCTTATGTGATGTCATTCCTATGGATGTTTGTCATTTATTGCTGGGTAGACCATGGCAATATGATAGAAATGTGATTCATGACAGGAGAATGAACAAATATACCCTGGAGAAGAATGGGAGGACTCACATGTTGCTTCCAATCAAGGATAAGGAGGTGAAACTGGAAGTAAGCAACACTGTACTTCTCATGAGTGGGAAGGAACTTCTTACCGAGGTTAAGAAGAAGGAGGATCCACAGTTTATTGTGGTTAGAAAGACAAGAGTTGTTTTGACTAGCACAAGGGTGGATGATTTACCAGAAGAAGTTCAAGAACTGTTGGAAGAGTTCATTGACATAATAGTGGACGAATTACCTCGTTCGTTACCACCAATCAGGAGTGTGAGTCATCACATTGATCTCATACCAGGAGCCAGTTTTCCAAACAAAGTCACATATAGATTAATGCTACAAGAGAATGAAGAAGTTAAGATGCAAGTCCAAGAGTTGTTGGACAAACGTTTAGTCAGGGAAAGCTTGAGTCCATGTGTTGTTCCAATAGTACTCAGTCCAAAGAAAGACGGAGGCTGGAGGATGTGTACTAACTCGAGGGCGATCAAAATGATAACCATTAGGTACAGATTTCCATTGTCGAGGATGGATGATCTGATGGATTGCTTGAGTGGAGCAAAGTATTTTTCAAATATTGATTTGAAGAGCGGTTATCACCAGATCCGCATGAGAGAAGGTGATGAATGGAAGACAGCATTCAAAACCAATGAAGGGTTGTATGAATGGCTTGTTATTTCATTTCTCTTAACAAATGCACCGAATACCTTCCTGAGGTTGATGAACGAAGTCCTGAGGGAGTTCATTGGAAAATTTGTCATTGTGTATTTGGATGACATACTGGTTTTCAGTAAAACAGTGGCAGAGCATCTGAAGCATTTGGCTATAGTAATGCAGAGGTTGTAGCAGGAGAAGTTGTTGATAAACATGAAGAAATCCTCGTTTATGAAGATAGATCTCATTTACTTGGGGTTTGTTATTTCTGTAGATGAGTTGAGGATGGATCCAGATAAGGTGGAAGTGATTAAGAATTGGTCGTCACCAAATAATGTTTTTGAGATGAGAAGTTTTCATGGATTGGCTAGTTTCTATCGAAAGTTCATCAGGAATTTTAGTGGAATTAGTGCAGCGATGATGGATACAGTGAAGAAAAGACACAAGTCTTTTCACTGGATTGAAGAGGCTGAGAAGAGTTTTAATTTGTTGAAGAGGAATATTACAGAACAACCAGTTTTGGTGTTGCCGGATTTTCGAAAAACATTTCAGGTGAAATATGATGCAAGTGGATTTGCAATCGAGGCAGTCTTGAGTTAAGAAGACATGCCAATAGCGTATTTCAGCGAGAAGTTGAATGAAGCGAAAGTGATGTAATCCACTTATTTTAAGGAGTTCTATGCTATTGTTCAAGCATTGAAGAAATGTTGACATTACTTGATCCCAAAGGAGTTTGTCTTATACAGTGACAATCATGCATTGCAGTTTGTGACTCAACAGGAGAAGTTGAACCAGAGACATGTCAAATGGGTGGAATATATGCAAAATTTCACTTTTGTGATTAAACATATTTCTGGTACTGCTAACAAAGTTGTTGATGCTTTGAGCAGAAAGTGTTTTATGTTGCAGTAGTTCAAAGTCAAAACATTAGGGTTTGATGATCTTAGGGACATGTACGCAGATGATCCTGATTTTAAGGAGGTGTATGAAGCGGCTGAGAATCCAATTCTTGGGGATAGAAGCCAATGGATAGACTACATGATCCAGGAAGGGTTACTGTTTAGGGGTAGTCAACTGTGTATTCCGAAATGCTCCATGAAGGAGAATCTACTAAAGGAGAAACACAGTAGAGGATTGGCAGGGCATTTTGGTCACAACAAGATGTTCGCAAAGATGAATGAGTCATATTTTTGGCCGAGAATGCGAGCAGACGTCAAGAGGTTCGTGGACAGATGTAGAATTTGCCAGCATTCGAAGGGAAGGAAGCATAATGCAGGTTTTTATCAACCATTTACCATACTAGAGAGGCCATGGGATGCAATTAGCATGGATTTCATATTGGGGTTGCCAATAACACAAAGAGGTTGTGATTCAATCTTTGTGGTGGTGGATAGATTTTCCAAGATGGCACACTTCATTCCATGTCAGAAGACCAGTGACGCAACTGACATTGCGAACCTGTTTTTCAAAGAAGTCATTCGACTTCACGGGTTGTTGAGGAGAATAGTTTCAGATCGAGATACTAAGTTCATAGGGAATTTTTGGAGGACCTTATGGAAGAAGCTGGGAACTAACTTGTCATATAGTTCAGCTTATCATCCTTAGACGGATGGACAGACAAAAGTGGTGAACAAATGTCTGGGAGACTTGCTGAGAAGCTTGGTAACAGAGCACCACAACCAATGGTACAACATATTTGCACAAGTAGAGTTCTCTTATAACATCTCAGTCAATAGGAGCACATGGCGGAGTCCATTTCAGATTGTCTATGGCATGCAACCAAGAGGAATTTTTGAATTCAGGGATTGAGAACAGACTGCGACTAGGAGTGCTAGTGTAGAATAATTTGCAGAGGTGATGAAGGAACTTCATAGCCAGGTGAAGGAGAGACTACAGAATTCAAGCCAGGAGTATAAGCGTAGAGCCGATCAGCATAGAAGACAACTTCAGTTTAAGGTTGGTGACCTGTTTCTGGCACATTTGAGAAAGGAAAGGTTCCCAAGAGGAACATATAATAAATTGAAGATGAAGAAAATCGGACCATGTAAGGTCTTGAAGAAATTTGGGGTGAATGCTTATGAGATTGAATTACCCGATGGGATCGAAATTTCTCCGATATTCAATATCACAGATTTTTACCCATATAAAGCTGAGGAAACAGACACTGGAGATGAACAACCAATAATCCATTAGACAAAACAGATGCCAGTGGTAGATAAACCACAGATGGAGTGCATACTGGATAAAAGAGTAAGCAAGAAGACCTGGCGAAAAAAATACTTTGACTATCTAGTTAAATGGAAGAACCATCCAGTTGAAGATGCCAGCTGGGAAAGCAAAGATGAGATCTAGAAGCATGGACAGACCGTCCATGAGCTCATGGACAGGAGCCCATGAAATTTTTCAAGCCAGGGAGTATGATGCAGCATCATTGTTAACATCAAGCGAGCCAACGTGGAGACAACGAATAGCTGGACAAGCGCCAACGAAAATTTTGAAATTACCTTGAAGTTGTTGCGCAATCTTAAATGAAGTCATTAAAGAAGAAGCACACTTGTAAAATGCAAAAAGACCTTGAGCCATTTTATATCGTCCTTAGTAGGTAGAATGCATTTAAAGTAGTTAATGAAAGTAGGTAGAATTGAATGTGTAGATTAGAAAGTTTTAGAGCGCAAGAGGGAAATGGGATATAGACATCCTCATTGTGTATTGTAACATTAGATCAGAAGCAACATTGTTGGAAAGAGCAAGAGCATGCAGAGAGTTGTGTAAGAAAATCCATGTACAAGCATTTGGATTAATAGAAAGAGGTTGATTCAAATTCATGGTTTTGTGTCTGTTCTCTGTGTATTCATGTTGAATGATACGCTCATGAATGTTTTCTTCCTATTTTGCATTTTCTTTATATGCTGTGTATATGATTTCATGTTTGAGTTTGAAGTCTGAAAGGAAGTAGGAATGAGTTTCAATTGTTTCTCTACCTGAGCCAGAGTTCCTGCAAGGATTGCAGTTGAAGTGTCTGCAAGGAGTGCATTGACAAAGGAATCAAGTAGTTAATATTTAGTTCTCATTCATACAAAAGTGCAGTTGAGCACAAGAGCCGTGTAAGGAGTGTGCAAGCCGAGTGAAGTTTCAGGATTGTGAACCTGAGCGAAGTATTGAAAGACAGTTGCCGCAGGTGTGCGCAGATTCAAAGGATTTCAAACAATTGAAGGTGTTGGAAGGTTACCGCAAAGGGTGTGAGCAAAAGGGTTTTCCAGAATACGCAGAGTCGTGGAAAATATCAGGAAGGATAAGGCCTTCGAAATTGTTGAAGAACAACGCAGGAGAAGTTGTACCTGGAAGAATTAGGAAGGCGTCGTGAGCTTGTGCACAGGTGGATAAGTTGGCGGAGGAATCCTTAGTCATTCAAAAAAATCACCAAGGAAGAGAACCAGACAATCGGAATTCTCTAAGGAGGATTCACGAATTTACGTGAGCCGTTAGATCTCAAGAAAGATTAGAGGAGTTACGGTGAAAGCATCAAGGGTTCTAAGATCAAGAGAGATAGGACCATAGATCTGAGCCACAAGGGCCGTCATATTCATACGTAGGTTCCATATCGGGGTTTCGTTGGTGGAAGTCCTATAAACATTGCAACAGGAATCGTGAAATCATGAATCGCGATATCCTGAAGGCTAAAAGAATAGTGTGGGGCCACAAGGGTCAGAGGAGTGGATAGGTGGAACGCTATTTTAGAGTTCCGTAGAGTGAGATCCTGAAAACATTGCATCAGGATTCGCGATACCGCAAAGTCCAAAATACCAACAAAGGTGACGTAGCGTTGAAAGTCAAACTCGCGTGTATATCAAAGTTTCATCAAATTGGGATTCGGGAGTCGGGGAACCGAGTTGTTTGACATCGGAAGTGCCAAAATCGCGATAGGAAAAGTCCCAAAAGGGAAAGAGAAAGGTCAGCATTGACTATTGTCAGGTTTTGGGGATTCGAGAGACCAACGCCTGACCACTAGATTCACAAAGTCGCGAAGTCCGATCTCCCAAGTGTAAAGAGGGGATCCCGTGAGAGTTTGTTGTGGGTGTAGATTTACCGATAGGGAAATAGAGGATCCGTTTTGAGTTCTTCGGGCCGTGGGAAAATGAAATATCTTGTGTTGACGTGGACCTTTTGACCTGCGGGTTTTGGAGGGAGGGCCTCGACACCACATGTGCACAGCAAATACTTGACATCCTTTTCTTTAGATTTTCTTCAATTGCAAGGTTGGAACTTCTCATATAGTTATAACTCTTGGAATTCCTTGAACTGTTCTTAAGTTTTCTTACTCATCCAAGAAAGTAAACTCCTTATTGTAACAGTCCAAGAAAATAGTGTGTTGTCCCAATCAATCCATACCAATGAGGCAATCATATGAGCCCAAAGGTATGCTATTCAAATCAAATTTTGTGCGCATTCCATTCATTTCCTTTGGACATGCCTTAACCATATCATTAATTTTCCTTTTTCACCTATGGCTAAGTGCACCAACAAATATTTTCCAAGCTTTCATCTTTGAAATAAAAACCTTTCCACCATCTTAGAATCTAGATAACTATGACTAGCTACTGAACCAATTAAAATAGAAATTCATTGATCGTTAATCTTACCTTCCACTTCAATCATGTGTGAATGAAAATCATATTTATTGTTATCGAGGATTGCATAAATATTAGGTACATTTCTTCCCATGTCCTAAACTTTAGCAACTTCTTGTACATTTTGCACAATGCTTTCCTTATCCCCTCTTTGAGGGAAATCTCTACACATATGATCTCCATCACAACTCCAACATTGAATAGTTTGTTTCCATGGATTTTTCCCCACTGTCTATGTCATTCTAGTCTCCTTGGAATTTGTTTGTCCTTGCACGGTATTTATGAAAAACGGTGGCGTAGTCCCATTCTTCCCCTGCTCCACCTTGATTTTCATCTTGTCTTCCCAAGCCTTTCGGAAAGTTGATCTTCCCTTTTTTTGATCATAAAGACACTTAGCATTCCTTATGGTTTCCTCCAATGCCTTGTAGTCATCATATTGTATCTTGTCAATAATAAATGAGGGAATGACACTCAGGTACCTCTAAATTTTAACTTTTGCATCAATGATGAATGCAACATATTTCAAAAACTCTAAGAATATTCTTTCACAATCATCTATTGTCATAATCCCAAGCTTGAGTTCGAAGAAATCCTTCATTTTATTGTCATAGTCCCTCTCGGTTAAGTTTTTATTTTGGAAATACGTATTGAGCTCCCTACAATTAACTTTATTCTCATCAATGTGTTGTGCATGTACAAACTAATCCCACTACATTGATTCTTTTCCTTTCAGCTTATAGATGGAAATTATTCCTTCTTCCTACACAAAATAGTTATGCAGATTGAAGTACTTCCTCATACCCAACAACCAAGTCTCTAGATATTCATCCTTCTTCTGCTAAATTTCAAAGGTAAGAGGCTTGATCTTATTCATTTCTCCCTATAGCTCATCTACCCTAGTCCTTATCTTATGTTTTTTGATAATATATGGACTTCAACTACTGCACACTTTACTAAATGAATGATTAGGTGAGTGGTGATGGTGCCTATCAACATTTCTTCCTTCTCTTATTTTCTCATTATGAGACCTGCAAATTCTTGACTAACTTGACTCTGTCTCCTTACACATTTTCTTTTCTATTCTTTCCAAGCTTTTCATCAACTTCACATTGAAGTCATCTTGTTTCTCTTGGTCTTTCATAAGCATTTCATTATCAACTTTATAAAAATAGATACATTTTTGTAGTCCCTTTATGGTTTCTACCATGTTGATATGATTATGCATGTATTTTGAACCATAAACACCATAAAAGACATACAAAACCACAAATTCATCATTAAAACTGTAAGTTCTTCATGCATCTTCTATGATTTTGACCTTCTGCACTAATTTTGGCTTGTTATAATCCCTAATAACTCTGCAAAATGTGTAGACAAAAATATTTGTTAGGTAAATTCATGAGACAACTTCATGTAAATTATGCACCATATTTTCATAATCCTTTCTTTAGAAACCCATGGGTGCAATGGTATTAAACACACACCAATGTGTGATGTTAATATTTGACATCCATATTGTGTATCCGTATTGCACATACACCAAAATTTTGTTCTGTGTAGCACTAAACTTTTACCGCACACACTCGTGCACCATTGTTTATTGTGTAGTTCCAGAGTGGTACCTTGCAATACCCAACATTTAGTGCACACACTTACGCATTCTCATTTTATGTGCACCATGGCCACACTATCATTCAAAATTTGGCCACTTACTAGTATGAATTTTTTCCTTAGGTAGATCTTGGCCCATGCAGGCTTAGTGTTGAAATTGGAGCTCTGATGCTTCTTGTTGACCTCTAATCCATACAACTCTATTTTTGAACCAACATCTTTGATACCAAAATATAATTTCCCGAACGACTCAGGATGGGCCACGTCACACAATATCAACTTATATTTCTCTGAAACTAAACATATTGTAACACCACCCATCTTACCAGTAAACAATGGTACTCCAAAAATGCCATGCACAAGTTCTATACTACACTCTAGTCTTTGCAGTATCACTTGAAGTAATGTGGTCAACCTCAAGTTGATTCACTCCATACATATTATAATAGTGGAAGTACCACAAAGCAACTGCAAACAAGCATATTGAACATACAACACTATTGTTTGTGCAACCATTCCAGCATCTCACACCAAATTTGATCTCCTTATGCATGTGGAATACTTCCTTGCACACATGGCCATTCAAGTCTCACCTCAGAGACTCAACACCAACATCATAAGGGTAACTTAGCAAGAAAGACAATAAACAATTGTCATACTTAAACATACTTAAAATTACAAGATGGAAGCATCACACTTACATGTACAAGAAACATCAAACATAATAACATCAATTAATTATATGCAACAACATATAACAATTAAACAATACCAAACATAGATAAATAAGTACACAATAAACTAGACAAGCACAAAAAGACCACTTATATTTTATGAAATTCACCAACTACACAACAAATGCATACGTTCCTCCAAACCATAGACTATGTTTCTCATAAGATTTCAACAATAGGTCACCCTCGAGTTGGGGCTTAACTCCACCAAGGAAAAAAGGCTCCTAATTTCAGGATAAGGTCCGATACTCTACATAATTACTCATTCCATGGTGCCACTACTGCAACAATTATATAGTCTCTCCTTCCCCACGCATCTATCACACCCAAGGAGGCATGCCCCTTCTTTTCTCTACAATCCCTCATTTGCCACACTTCTCTTCCAGGGTTCCAGAAACAGGTCGGACAAGAAGTCTCTGAGCCCTACAACTAATGCCCAAATCTCCAGGGAACAATTTCCAGCAAAACTCTTACTTGGAGATAATGCTCATGGGATTCACAACCCATCTCTAAAACAACAAATATCTCACCAAAAGAGACTGCTCATAGGCCTGTCAACCCAACTCTTCAATAGTAAAAACTATGGTTAAAAAACATGAAAACCCTTACAATATTTTTTGCAGATAAGGTAAAATCCATCCTTTTATGCCCTAGACTGACCCCTTCTACT
>JZKD02S1602641.1:626694-641184 GCA_000966675.3 Picea glauca
ATCAAGTCACATTACTACCCAATCGATATAACATAAGAGTGGTATGAATTTAAAAATTCATGTAGCATGATAAACATACTCATGCATCTAACATTAATTTCAATATAGTTTATATCGTTTTCCCCAAATTTATCATAGAAAAAAAAATTGCAACAATGAATTTATCAAAGTTGGATTGTTCTTTATCCCATACTTGTTTGATGTTGGAACCTTTTCTCTGATACCAATTTATGACATACCCATACTTAATCATGGAAGTATTAAATCTAATATGAAGAATGATGAACCTACTAGGGTACAATATCTTCACCCAAACTTTAGAAGTCATAGAAAAAAAAATTAATGTGCCCATAGTTATCGAATGACGATACACACTTTACTACCTACTAAATCATCCAATGTTCAATGCAATAATCTATGAATTCAAAATGAAATAAGATTGAACAAAAAATGTTATCTTTAGAGGGTTCCAGAAAGAATCCACCTAGGATTGATTGAATTTTTTCATGCAATAATATTTGCCAAGGCTTCAAAAATCATGTTGCATAGTGTCCTTAACCTTATCAAGTAAGAGAAAGTTTTGACAAGATGATCATTTTATCAAAACAAACGTTATTTTTCCATACTTTCAAGATAAAGGACGAGGACTTACAATAGGCGTTTGCTAGGTGTTCTGCGAAATGGCTTTTTTGAGCGTAATCTGACGATATAAATTTAGACGAATCACTAATTTTTGTTGTGCAAAATCCATTTCTCAATGCATAAATGGATTCAGTATGTTGAAAAACTCCTAGATTACTTGGATTCTACAGAAATAATCACTCAAATATAAAAACCCAACAATTTCTCACCGGATTACGGGAAAATATCCCGAGAAAAAAATACCATTTAATAGAATCTTTAATCTACAACCTTACAATATACCTAGAGTATTTTTAACACTAATTTTATAATGGTATAAACAATTATTATGTAATAATAATCATATGCCATAATATACATTTATATTATAATTATTATAATTATGATAAGTTATGCATTTTCCAAAAAAAAATATGACATATATTATTTTACTTGAATTTTATCAATCCTACAATATTTATATTAATAAATATTTATTGTTTACATGAATGATAACAAAACATCAATATAAATATTTATTATTTTTATTAATAATTATATAAAGAAAGCATCAAAGATCAAGTTTAAAATCATACTTGACCACACTCTTCTACTCCATCAATCTGCTATTAAGTTAGGTTAAAAAACCGTGGAGAAATGAAACAGAATCCATAATTTTTATATACTATAGAATGATGAAACATATTTTTCTTTTCCAAATGTACGAGTGTCGGTGGTTCAAAGGCTTGGCAAATGCAAAATGTATTTCATGCATTCTATAGCATACAAATTCCATCTCTCGTGTAATAAAGTTTCAACAACTTTATTTGTGAATAGGCATGTTGGGTTCTAGTGGAAAGGAAAAGTAAAACCTATTACTTGTCAATAAACGAATTCACTTTTGTCTATCTATTTTTTGGTGTAAGGTTAAATTTTAAATGAGATTAGTATTTTGTTTATGTAAGGTATCACTATTAAATAATTTGAAAGCAAATGATCCATTATTATAGATTTGTTGATGATAGTGAGAAATATTAGTTTTCTTGAAAATATTTAAAGTATTATTTTAACTTATTTATAATTGGTTATAAGTTTTTTAAACACAAGAAAAATATAATAATGAAAATAAAATTATTTCATACTGTCAAGTTTTATTTACACACAATGATATCATTTTACATATATAATCTTTAAAATTAAAGTAACAAAAACTAAATATATATCATTAAATTTTGTTTATGGTTACTATTAATATGTTCAAAACAATATATATTTATAAATACCCATACATGTATTCAAACAAAATGTATATACATATTTATATGTACTACTCCAAATATATTTATCAATACCCATAGATTTAAAAGAGAGTGATTTATTAGACAATAATATTTAAATATTATTCTGTTAGGAAAACACATGACATTAAAATTCCACTTAAATGTTACATTCCATTAACTTTACATGCCTATGCTACAACTAACCTAGTCTTTAATATAGGTATTCATTAAAATCTGTCTTAATTCATTCTATAATTATTGGAGTTTTCAATATTGTTATGCCTAAATGGATAATGTTATATTTTTCATATTTGTATTCATAAATTTATTCATTTTTTCATATGAGTATTCATATTAAAATTATTAGTATATTTATTAAAATTTATATTCATTCATTCTATAATCATTTGAGTTTTAAACTTTGAAATTATTAATATATTCATTTAAAATAATTATTACAATTATTAATATATTTATTAAAATTTATCTTCATTCTATAATTATTGAAGTTTTAAAATTTGAAATTATTAGTGTATTCATTAAAATCTATCTTGATTCATTCTATAGTTATTGGAGTTTTAAATATTATTATTTCAAAATTGATGTTATATTTTTCATATTAATATTCATAAATCTATTCATTATTAAAATTATTAATACAAAAATATAATTATTAAAATTATTAGTACAACACTAAAATGGTTGATATAATATCAAACATAATTGTAGATATAAAAGTGGTTGATATAATATCAAATATAATTATAAATGATATAAATTGATAAAGCTTCACATATTTCTCTATCTTCTTATATTCTTTACCATGTTACCCCTACATTCATATTAAAAGTTTTAACTTCCTAGGGTTAGACCAGGGGACTTATGTAATATAATAAATTACTTAATGGCTTAACTTCCTAGGGTTAGACCAGGGGACTTATGTAATATAATAAATTACTTAATGGCAATTGATAAATTTAATTACATAAAGGTGATTATATAATATCAATAAATTCATTATATAATAGTAGTTGATATAAATTGATAAAGATTTAGTATAAATTGATAAATTTAATTACATAAAGGTGGTGGTTGATATAAATTGATAAACCATTCTTTTATAAAACAAATATTATTTTTTCAATTTATAAATTTTTTTATGGATATTTAATTTTCTGGAATCTCGAGCTCTAGGATTTACTAAGAGAAGCTATTACTATTGGGCTCGGAGACAATGTGAAGGCAAGGGATTGTAGTTCAAAACAAAACTTGTGATTTTGAAAATCAAAGAAAAGCCTTAAAAAGTGTTTACTAAGCCAATACTTCATTTAAACTTTTCTCATAGTTTTTAATTACAATTAAAATAAAATAAACAAAATTAAAATAAAACTAACTTATCTTGTTCATGGCTTTTGCAATAATAAATAGTTTTTAATTACAATTAAAATAAAACTAACTTAACTTATTCATGGATTTTGCAATAATAAATGGTTATTGATTCTTGGCTACATTGAACTCATTTTATTTTTTTTGGCTTTTCCAATAATAAATGTTTATTGATTCTTGGTTGCATCAAACTCTTTTTTTTTGGTTTTTGTTTTTCCTTCAAACAACGATTTTGCAATTCGTATTTCTTTAAGCATATTCACATATTTATTTGAATTGGGTTGTAATCGAAAGATATATGTCACCAGAAGTTCGAAAGATCGTTTAATCAAAAAAACAAGGCATATAACATAATATAAATGAGTATAATATAGTATAAACGAGTAAGATCAAACAAGGATTAAACCAAGAACAACAAACTCACAATTGATATAATGATTTATATGGAAACCCACTGAGGAAAAAAAACCATAAGAACTGATAATCCTGTTATGTAAATTTGAATAAAATCTTTATTTTTTAGTTATTTAAATTGCATTTCTCAATACATAAAATTTTGATTTAAACTAAAATGAATGCATAATATTTTGATTTAAACTAAAATAAATGAGTATCACCCTTTAACTTACGCGTTTGTTTGTTTGGTTTGTTTTAAACTAGTGACTTCTTTGACTTGAGGACCGACACAAAAGGTATTTAGTTGTTGAAGAATGTGTTGGCTCTTCTTTTCCACAAAATGGTTGCCCAACACAAATATGAAATATGGCCATCATAATATCCAAATTTCGTCACAATGAGTAGGCCAAAGATAACATTGTCATAGAAAATAAGAATAGTTTTGAGAATGTCATGGTTCATCCATGTGAAAGAAATATTGATGGCCTCTATCCTATAACACCATTTTTCGGTTACCAAGGCTTTTATCGCTCTCTTTTACCAATCTGGGCACACCTTTTACATAACTCATACAGGCATTATATAATCCACAGGCATTTAAGCAAACAAATACATTTAAGCTCAGAGTAAACATATTATTTACTGCTATAATTAACAATCAATAACCTTTAATAATAATTAATACACATAGCGGAATTCATGATAACATAAAAAGCACAGTCATGCAAAACGTGATTAAATCATAATCAGATGCTTATCTTTTAATAGTGGTAGATTCCACCAACCAAGTGCAGGCCTTCCAATAACCTCTCAGCCTTAGACCGCACTGCTCATCAAGCTCAGCAGTGGGTCACCCCCGAGGTGGGGCTAAGCTACACCCCAAGACAAGGAATCCTAGGCTAGGCTGAGGTTACAGGGAAAACATCACACAACCATAACGATGGGATTCTCTCCCAGGAACCTCTCACGCTCACTGCCCACAGACCCTCATTCACAACATGCATGTTCCACCCCAGGAGTATACACCTTATCTGTCACCTGGACAGTCCTTTGGTTACTAACCTCCCTTGCCTTCAGTTACAGCAATAGACCAGACCGAAAGTCTCTGGGCTCTTTGGCAGCTATAGGGTTTCTTCGAGGAGTCCTCTCCTTCCTCTACGCACTCTCTTCTCAAGAGAGAGACACTCACAGGCCAAAACCACCTGTTCATGCAACCTTAACACCACTCTCACCTAGAGAGAGAGAGTTTCACAACTGGTCACAAGCCATACACAGTCCATCACTACATGGCCACAACAACCCACGGGAACTAGACACAAGCTTCCTCAAATTGGTTCAGCGATGGAAAATCGATCTCACGGTCATGACTTCAGAACAAAAATCTTACACATAGGCTCGATCTCTAGCAGTGGATGCACACGGATTCTCTAGACACAACACGGGATTTTCTGGTTAAAAACATAGGTGAAACCGGCACTTTTAGAATCGATCACAGGCTTCTGGTTCAGTACAAAGGTATACATAGGTTTTCTCAGAACCAGACACAGACTTTTCAGTCACAGGGATGCATGAAGGTTCTCTGAAAAACTTGGGTCAGTCGTACTACTTAGAGCCTATACATGCTAAGGCAGTCCGACCGAATGGGAGAAGGAAACCCCTCACGGTCCACCCTGGTTGTTTTATTCGCATGCACCAGGGTCGACACTTGTCTCCCTAGAGACTGCATGCGTTCCACTAGCATGCATCACCTTCCCTTGGTCAGGAACTTAGGATAAAAATATAAATGACACATGTTCTTTTGGAATAATAATAAAATATTATCCCTAGGATTAAGCCCCCTAGGCTAAACACTTAGCCCCTTTTCCCACCTTCCAGTCTCTAATTCCTTTCCCTCTCTATGGATGCTTAGTCCCCCTTCACTGATTCATCGTGGTTGGTCTGCACCTGGCGGTGTTTACAAATTTTTATTAATTGTTCTGCATGATTACATATACAACAAYAGGCTCCTGGCCTTCAACACTTAGGCTCCCTGGCCTAACAAACACATAAGCCACCAGTTTATAGAAACTTTTCTCACTAGCCTATAAAACATAATTACAATTCCTTTCAGAACATGATTTACGACAGGGCTCGGCCTTAGGGACACTACAATCCTCCTCCCTTATTTTTGCACTGTCCTTAGGGCAACTTACACTATCTCTGCAAGCCTTTCAAAATTTTCAAAAAGATACTGGTACCCTGGCCACATAACATCTGCATGCTCCCATGTCGCATCCTCAGGATCATACCAGGACCACTGGACCTCTACAAGCTCTATAGATTGATTCCAGAGCTATTTTCTTTTCCTGTCCAATATGTGCATAGGATGCACTTGCAGGACACCCTCTAGTTCCACATAAATCACATTCCAATCTATAACATGATTAGCATCAGGTACATATTTCTTAAGTAGTGAAACATGAGACACATGATGTACAGTCATAGATGTAGGTAATGCAAGCATGTATGCAACTGGCCCAATCCTTTCCAGGATCTCAAATGGCCCACAAAATCTTGTTGCCAATTTGGTGCAACTTCCCAACTTCAGGGAACTCCTGTTAGTCTTCACTTTTAGGAAAACATGGTCACCAATTTTGAATTCTATATGGTTTCTGTTACTGTCAGTGTAACTTTTTTGCCTATCCTTGGCAGCTTTCAGATTCCGTTTAATCCTTATCATTTGGTCTTCCATCTCTTTGAGCAATTCAGGCCCAATGACTACTCTGTCAGCTGGATTATCCCAGCTCATTGGAGTGTTGCACTTTCTTCCATAAAGTGATTCCAATGGGCTCATCTTCAACGATGTATGATACCCATTATTGTAGGCGAATTTTACTAAATGCAGGTAGTCTTCCCACCTTCATGGTTTATCCATCACATACATTCTCAATATGTCTTCTATTACCCTATTCACCCTCTTTGTCTGACCATCAGACTCAGGATGATATGTTGTACTAAAGTTCAGATTCATTCTGAATCCTTTGAACACTCCCTTCCAAAAATTTGAAGTGAATTTTGGGTCCCTAACAGACACAATTGTCTTAGGAATTCTCTGCAAGCGTGCCACTTCTTTTAAGAAGATATCAACAACATCTGCTACCCTGTGAGTGGTTTTCAGTGGAATGAAATGGGTAGCTTTATTAAGATTTCCCCCCACCACCATGATTTAATCATGTTGCTTGCTTGTTCTAGGTATTCCGTGATAAAATCCATTGTTACCACATCCCATTTCCATTTAGGAATGGGTAAAGGTTGCAGCAACCCTATTGGGTGGCTATGCTCAGCCTTAACCTTCTGGCACTCCATACATCTAGTGATGTATTCATTGATTTCTTTCTTCATACCCGGCCAAAAATAATGGCTTTTGACTGCTACCATAGTCTTTTGATATCCAGGATGTCCAGCATAAGCCACGTTATGCATTTCTTTTAGAATTTCCATCTTCAATTCTCGGACATTGGGTACATACACTCTGTTTTTATATAGAAGTAAGCCATCAGTTCCTAAGGTGTAACTTTCCTTGGTCTGTGGTCTATCACGCTGCGGTAGCTTTGCTACTAAACTTATGTACTGCAAATCATCATTTGTAGCTTCCAAAATTTTGTCTTTAATCTCAGTCCTCTACATGCTAATGGTTGTAGCATATAGTTCGTGCAGTTTTCTGTTGAGTGCATAAACCACCTTATTTTCTTTCCCTTTGATATGCTTGATATCAAAGTCATATTCACACAGAAACTCTAGCCATCTGATTTGCCTGGCATTTAAAGTTAGTTGATCAAATAGATACTTCAGACCATTATGGTCTATTCTTAATTCGAATCTTTTGCCCATGAGGTAATGTCTCCATTTCCTCAAGGTGTGGAAAATTGTTGCTAGCTCTAAATTGTGAGTGGAATAATTCCTTTCATGCTCTTTCATCTTTCGGGACTCATAACAAATTACAAATCCCTCTTGGCTGAGAACTCCTCCCAGCCCCTCCTGACACGCATCGTTGCAAACTACGTAATCCTTATTTGGATCTGCAGTCTTCAGGATTGGACCGCTGGTTAACAATTGCCTCAATCGCTGGAAGCTTCTCTCACATTCTTCAGTCCACTGGAACTTCTTCTCCTTCCTTTGGAAGGAAGTGATAGAATGAGCTATCTTTGAGAATCCAGCTATAAACCTTCTGTAGTAGCCTTCCAGACCCATAAAAGATCTAAATTCCGCCACATTCCTTGGCGCTGACCATTCTCGAATGGCCTCAACCTTTTCAGGATCCACAACGATTCCTTCCTTTGATATAATGTGCCCCAAGTAATGAATCTGCCTTTGATAAAATAAGCACTTGCTCAGTTTTGCGTACAGCTAGTGTTCTCTCAACACCTGCAGCACCATTCCCAGGTGTTGCTCATGTTCTTCCTCTGTCTTGGAATACACCAAGATATCATCTAGGAATACTATGACAAACTTGTCCAAATAATCTATGAACACTCCATTCATTAAGCACATGAAAACAATCACTTGGTGATATCTAGATCTGGGATCTATTTTTGAAAATATTTTCGCATTCTTCAACTGATCAAAAAGATCATCGATCCTTGGCAGAGGATACTTGTTCTTGACAGTTACCTTATTCAACTACTAGAAATCAATACACAACCTCAACGTCCCATCTTTCTTCTTCATGAATAGGACCAGGGCTCCCCAAGGTGACATGCTCGGGTGAATGTATGCCTTCTTTAGTAGCTCTTCGAGCTGCAATTGCAACTCTTTCATCTCTTCCGTACTCATTCTATAAGGATCCTTCGAAACTGGAGCTTCTCCAAACATCAATTTTATAGAAATATCGATGTCCCTCTTCGGAGGTAGTCCAGGTGCCTCCTGAAATACGTCCTTGAACTCTTTGAGTACCTCATGATCTTCTAGATTTGAGACTACATCTTGGGATGCTTCTTCCACCCGAGCTGCAAATAATTGATATCCTTTCTGGTAACATTTCTTCAGCTACATGGATGAGATTTCCCTAACAGCCACAACTCTGCGAATTCCTTGGACAATTACCTAATTTCCCTCTTCGTTCAAGCATGTAAACCTCTTGTTATGACAATCTAGAAAGCCATGGTGCTAGTCCAACCAGTCCATCCCAATTAAGCAATCGTATGAGCCTAAAGGAATAATTTTCAATTTAGCCTTAGTGCTCATTCCTTTCATGTATTCTGAACAGGAATTAACCAATTCAGTGACCTTCCTTTTGGTTCCTATGGCCAACTTCACTAGCCAAGACTTTTCATGTTTGCTTCTTTTTAAATGCAAACTTTCCACCACTCTAGGATCTATATAACTATGGCTAGCCCCTGAATCAATTAAAATAACAAGTGGTCAGTTTTTGATCATACCTTCCACTTCAATCATGTGCAATTGATATTCTACTTTCTTGTTGTCCAGGGCTGCATAGATCCTTGACATTCTGCTACCCATATCCTCCACTGTTTCATCTTGTTGTACAATATGGACATTTCTTGCTTTATCTTTTCTATGGGGGCAGTCTTTGTACCTATGACTCCCTTTACAACCCCAACACTCCATAGATGGCGATCTTGGCATCTGCTCACTTCCTTCAACTTTCCTGGGCTCTCTAAAAGATGACTGTCCCCAAGGACTGTTCCTGAAAAAGGGAGGCATGTTTCCCTTCTGCCTCTGTTCTTTCTTAAACTTTTTATGGTCATCCCAAGCCTTCTGAAAGGTAGGATTTTCTCTTTGTTGTTCATATAAGTATTTCACCCTTCTTATGGTTTCTTCCATGGTCTTAGGATCATCATATTGAATCTTGTCACCGATGGAAGGTGGCAATCCACTCAGATACCTTTGAATTTTGACAACCTCATCTTTGATGAACAAAAAATACTTCAGTAGTTCCAGAAACCTTTGTTCATACTCATCAATGGTCATGCTACCCAACTTGAGTTTGAAGAACTCCTTCATCTTTTTGTCATAGTATCTTTTGGTGAGGTATTTCTTCTCGAAATACCTCTTAAAATCCTTCCACGTGACATCTTTCTCTCTGATGTGTTGCACCTGCACCAAGTGATCCCACCACATGGATTCTTTTCCTTTCAGTTGGTATATTGCAATTCTTCCTTCTACATGGGCAGAATAATTCTACAGTTGGAATTATTTCTTCATACCCAACAACCATGTTTCGGCATCTTCCTCCTTCTTATGCTCACCATCGAATGTAGGCGATTTAATCTTGTTGATTTCCCCTTTCAACTCATCCCTTCCAGATTTTTGGTGTTTTCTAGTAGGGGACGGGCTTGAACTACTATCTGTCTCCTTTCCAGAATGCTTCAGGGAGAGACGATAATGTTTGCTACCACTCCTCGATCTTATTCTCCTCTTAGGGGTTCTAACACTTCTTGATCTACTTGTGTCACTCTCTTTTTCCAATTTATTTTCTATTCTTTCCACGCTCTTCAACATTTTTAAGTTGAACTCACCCTGTCGATCCCTGATTTTCATGAGCTTTCGGCTATCAGCTAGGCAAGCCTAGGCATCTTTCTGCAATCTTTCAATGAGTTTCATCATATGTTCTTCCTTGTCCATCTCTTTTCCATGCCCACTAGAGTTTGTTCCTTCGACTCCCAGGTTAACATTCCTTCCTACCCTTTCATCCTCTGTTTCAGAGGCATTCTGTACCTCTTTCAATTCCATACTCAGCATCAGTTTTCGGTTCTCCTGACACTCGTTGAACTCTACACACACGACGTGCAGCCAATTGAAGTTTGTCAGGTCTTAACCCTTCAAGAAAACTTACAACATTCATAAGCCAACATAAACAAGAAAAATGTTTTGACTTCACAAAGTTTTCTGAGCTCTGTCCGGCTCTCCAAATTTTGGCACTTTGAAACTTCGGAATCTCGGTCCATGAAGATCCAACAATTAAATCTTCGTAACCAAAGTCACCCTTTCGCAGCCCATGATCTCGTGAGTTCGTGAGACAAATAACCTCGACTCATTTCCTCAAAACATCGATACCGAAGATGTGATATGGGTATGGCCCCCTCTTCGTTAGCACTTGCTACACATGACCATAGGCTAGGGCTAAGTGCTAGCACTTCTTCGCCAATTCACGAGTTGGGGTGTTGAGCCTTCATTCTCCTCCTTTACGAATTCCAAAATCATGAATTACTTTATTCTCCGAGCCCACATCACAGTTGTCGCACTTCACCAGCATGGCATGTGGTACATTCAGGAGGGTCCATGTCACCTTAGTATCGGGTCCCACCACTTTCACCTGTCTTGACTCACTGGCACGTGGTACACACCCATGTGTCCATGTTCATTCCAAATGAAATCAATGGTCAGGTATTTCTTAGATCTTCGACGCAGATCCTTTCGGTGTTTCAGGGTTTTAGGCATCGGGAGTTCGTGCACCCCACATCTTGAACTTCCATCTGTGGAAATCGCAAAATTACGATTTACTCCTCCACTGAATCAGATGGTCAACCACCTTCCTACGATCTACAGTGTAGATCGTTTCATCGTTTTGGGTTTCAGAGGTGTTCACCTTCCTCACTTCCTCTCGCGACTTTGCCAAATCCAAAAAAAATTCGCGACTAACTCGAGCGCGACTCCGCTAGATCTAATGGTCGAGCCTTACTCCCAAATCTACAGCATAGATCTTCTAAGATTTTCAAGTTTTTGGGAGTTCACGTATCACGATCCCCACACTCCTGTGCCATTCCAAAAGGGATTTTAATCCCTGTGCACATTTTCCAGTTCCGACAGTCACGAGAGCTCACCTTCTCTCCTGAACCAATCTTAAGGCTCCAACACTGCTGGTGTGGAGCCCTCTCCCCCTGTGGCCATAGACCACACAAGCTGTGGTTTCACACACTGCTATACTTCCTGAGCTTACCAGGCTCCGAAATTGGTCCTCTAGACACAATTTCTCCTCACACCCTCGGTCCAAAGACCACTCAACTGGTCCATCTAGGCTCAGTGTCGAAACCTTGGCTTTGATACCAAACTGTAACACCACTTTTCAGTTACCAAGGCTTTTATCGCTCTCTGTTACCAATCTGTACAAACCTTTTACATAACTCAAGAAGGCATTATATAATCCACAGGCATTTAAGAAAATAAATACATATAAGCTCAGAGAAAATAAATACACAGGCTTTTCCAGTTCAAAACATAGGTGAAACCGGCTCTTTCATAATCGATCACAGGCTTCTGGTTCCGTACAAAGGTATACACGGGTTTTCTTAGAACCAGACACAGACTTTTCAGCTCACAGGGATGCACGAAGGTTCTCTGCAGAACTTGGGTAAGTCATACTACTCAGAGCTCGTACATGGTCAAACAATCCAATTGAATGGGAGAAGGAACCCCCTCATGGTCCACCCTGGCCATTTTATTCCCATGCACAAGGGTCGACACTTGTCACCCTGGAGACTGCATGCATTCCACCAACACGCATCACCTTCCCTTGGTCAAGAACTTAGAATAAAAATATAAATGGCACATGTTCTTTTGGAATAATAATAAAATATTATCCCTAGGCTTAAGCCCCCTAGGCTAAACACTTAGCCCCTTTTCTCACCTTCCAGCCTCTAATTCCTTTCCCTCTCTATGAATGCTTAGTCCCCCTTCACTCACTCATCATGGTAGGTCTGTACCTTGCGGTGTTTACAAATTTTTATTAATTGTTCTACATGATTACATATACAACAACATGCTCCTGGCCTTCAACACTTAGGCTCCCTGGCCTAACAAACACATAAGCCACCAATTTATAAAAACTTGGCTCACCAGCCTATAAAACATAATTACAATTCCTTTCAGAACATGATTTACAACAGGGCTCGGCCTTGGGGACACTACATATCCTATCCTATTCATCTCATCCACTCAAGAACGATGGCCAAAATGAAGTGTGCATTTATTTCTTTGTACTGAGGACATACCGCACCGTCCACCATCCTCGTCACCATAACGTTATCCTACCCACACGACCATCCCTACGTGGCCTATAAAATGGAGGTGCCTGCCATACATTAATAAGTGTTCCAATAACATTTGTCATTCAAAGAGTTTATTAGAGGTCAATAACATTTTCCATCCGGAGAGATCATGCATGTTATATTTCATTTGAGCCTACCATGTCAATGCATACAACAATGTATTCATCTAAATCAACAATTCTCAAAATTGGCACACTTGTAAACAGACTCTTCAATGGCTGAAAACTCCTTTCACAATCCTAAGTCCATTCAAATTGCACACATTTCATTTGCAAGCATGTAATTGGATGCACAATATTTGAGAATCCTTCGATAAATCTTTTTTAATAACCTACAAGTCCCATAAGGGACCTCTCCTCTACGGCATTTTTTGGTGTCAGCCATTCTTCAATGACTTTTATCTTTTTCGGATACACAACTATTCCTTACTTGGAAATGATATGACCCAGATAATGAATCTGTCGATGATAAAACGAGCACTTGCTCAACTTTTCATAAAGTTTATGCTTCCTCAATACTTTCACTTCCATCCTCAAGTGATTCTTGTTCTCTTCTTTATACTTTGAGTAAATAAGTATGTCATCCAGAAATACAATGACAAACTTATCTAAATAACTTTTGAAAACTCCATTCATCAAACACATGAATACAACTATTGCATTTGACAATACGAATGATACCACTGTGAACTCATAATGTTTGTACCTTGTTCTGAATAAAGTTTTTCTGATGTCCTCTTTGTTAATTCTCACATGGTAATATCCAGATCTGAGATCAATATTTGAAAATATATTCACACCCCTTAGTTGATCAAAGAGATAATTTATCCTTGGAAAATGATACTTGTTCTTTACTGTTACTTTGTTAAACTTCCCGAAGTCGATACAAAGTCTCAAGGTACCATCCTTCTTCCTCATGAAAAATACTGGGGCACCCCAAGGAGACAAACTTGGGTTTATATACCCCTTCTTCAGAATCTCTTCATGTTGCATATGTAACTCCTTCAATTATGACATACTCATCGTTTAAGGATTCTTGGATATGGGTGTTTCTCTAGGAATATGATTTATAGAGAAATAATTATCTCTTTCTAGTTACAACTCTGGTATCTCTTTAAATACATCCTCAAACTCTTTCATTACTCCACATTCTTCAACATTTGACACTTTATCCTTAGGTGTCTCTTCCATGTGCACTGCAAATACTTGACATCCTTTCCTGTAGATTTTCTTCAATTGGAAGGTTGAATCTTCTCATATAGTTACAAGTATTGGAATTCCTTGAAGTTTTCTTAAGTTTTCTTACTCATCCAATAAAAGTAAATGCCTTATTTTAATATTCCAAGACATCATTGTGTTGGTCCAACCAATCCATACCAATGAGGTAGTCATATGAGCCCAAAGGTATGATTTTCAAATCAAATTTTGTGTGCAGTCCTGTCATTTTGGGATCCTTGGAAGTTGGTTTTCCTTGCATGGTATTTATGAAAAATGGTGGCTTAGCCCCCTTCTTCCTCTACTCCACCTTTCTTTTAATCTTGTCTTCCCAAGCCTTTTGGAAAGTCGGTCTTCCCTTTTGTTGATCATAAAGACACTTAGAGTTCCTTATGGTTTCTTCCAATGCATTGGAGTCATCATATTGTATTTTGTCATTGATAAATGAAGGCATCCCACTCAGGTATATCTGAATTTTAACTTTCTCATCCTTGATGAATGCGAAATATTTCAACAACTCTAAGAATATTCTTTCATAATCATCTA
>JZKD02S1602641.1:709362-726233 GCA_000966675.3 Picea glauca
TATTAATATTTAATTAATTAATTAAATCACTTTAATTAATTAATTAACCTTTTTACCTCTGAAAATCTTCTTATCTCTCCTTGTGGCTTCCCTGGCCACTGAAAGTCACTTCTAGTCATCCCATCCTATAGTGTTTCTCCAAATGCCCTTTTTAGTAATTTTAATTAACTTATAGCTTAAAAAAGTCAAAATCATGGAAATCATCGGAATGGAACAAAACCAAAGCCAACCTGTGCGGAATGGCTCATAATGATGGAATATGATGATAAATGCCAACTGGACCCAACAATGCCTCTCAAATACACCTATAATCACTATAACATCCTTCTGGCTACTCTGGTCATCATAAGTCTCTGCCCTGTGATGATGTCCCAAAGTGGGGACATTAAAAAGAAAGAGATCAAGCAGTGCTAGAGTTCACAAATATCTTCCATACCTTATGCACCAAGATGGGTATCAAATATTCAAAGCGACATCTAGTGCTCAGGTATCGCGGTGATATTCATATATAGATCCATACCAAAATGGAATTTATGGACATCTCGTCCTTGGGCGTGGCCTACCGATATGCTGTAAAAATCGAGCAAAAGATCGAACAAAAGATGTGTCAATTTGGGCCTGCGAACCACTCACAACAAAATCCAAGAAAGGGTGGGCCTAACCCATGGAAGAAAGGACACAGGAAAGAGGGATAGTATCGGGACAACTATTCCAAGCTGCAAGCAAAGACGAACACCGGAAAGACAAAGAAAGATATCGAGAAGTGGTGTGACTTCCATAAGATCTCTTGGCATAACACTGTTGAATGCCTCTCAAAGAATTCATTGGTGGCGAAAGTGAAAGCCTCTGAATTAGATGTAGGTTTTGAATATGAGTAAGAAACAAAAAAGGGAAGACAAATCATTTACGTGGAACCCATTTCCACCGTTGCTACCACCAAGCTCCATCCTCGTGAACAAGACGAGCCAGAAGAAGGAGATAGCCTCTACCATTTGCATATGTGTAAAAGGTACCTCGCTACACTTCATCATTGATAGTCATATCCAGAAGAAATTCATCTCATCATAGGTCATCAAGCAGTTTGCCCTGCCAACAACGTCGTGCCCACAAACCTACGCCATTAGATGGCTCAGCCAAGGAAGCGATCTCCACGTCAACCAACAATCCCGACCGTCGTATGAAATCAATCCCTTCAAAGACGAGGTATTGTGTGATGTTTCTCCTCTCGAATTTTGTAATTTTATTTTTGTCCAACCTTATTTATGGAAACGTCATATTTTATATGAGTCTAGGCATCGTAGTGTATACAAGAAATTATACGGGATGCCTGAGGAAGTCCCTCCTAGTGCTATTTCTTTGATGTCTGTCAAGAAATGCAGGAAGGTGATCTCTCAGATAATGAAATTTTTCTTCTTCATTATTTCCTCTCACAGTGAGAGAAAGATCACAACCACATCTAGGGCCTCCGTGGTGGATCTCTCCACAAAACATAAGCAAGTGGATAAGGTCATGCAAGAATAGTCATTAATCTTGTCCTCTCCTACCGGGGTACCTCTGCACTTCTAGGGAAAGCATCTCATTGATCTAATCCTAGGCTCATTTCTACCCAATGGGCCATTCTATCAACGCTCTTTGTTAGAAAACAAAGAAATCAAGAGGAAGATCGAAGAACTTCTCCACAAGGGGAACATCCATCCCAGCTCATCACCTTGTGGGAGCCCAATCATGTTGGTGTAGAAGAAATATGGGACCCGACGAATCTACATTGATTATAGGGCCTTGAATAAAATAACAGTCTGAATCCAGTACCTGATTCCCTGAATTGACGACCTCCTTGATCAACTCACAGGGGCCAAATACTTCAGTAAGATTGATCTGAATTCTAGCTACCACCAGGTCCCAATAGAACATATGGATGTAGGGAAGACTTCCTTCAAGTCAAAAGAAGGTGTTTTTGAATGGTTGTTCATGCTCTTTGGTTTAAAAAATTCTCCAACAACTTTTATGAGGATGATGGACAATATCCTACGACCTTTCACCATTAATTTTGCAGTGGTGTATCTAGATGACATCCTCATATACAACAAGACTTGGGTAGAACACTTGTAGTATATTCATTAGGTTTTGCACAACTTGTGATGACACAAACTATATGAAAACTTCAAAAAATGCTCCTTCGACATCGACAAGGTCCATTACTTAGGCTACATCGTTGATCATCATGGTGTGCATGTGGATCCAACCAAGATCTAGGTCATCTATGACTAGCTAGCCCGAATCACACTTACTAAAATTCAGAGCTTCTTGGGCCTTGGCAATTTCTATCGTAGGTTCATGTTGGGATTCTCTCATATCGCATGGGACGTCATACAAGTAACCAAGAGTGGTGGTAAGGAAAAATTTGTGTAGGGCCTGTCCCAACAACAAGCCTTCGATGACTTGAAGAGGCGTTTCTTCTCATCCCTGGTACTTTCATTACCGGACCTGCAACATGCCTTTGAGATCAAGAATTATACTTTAAACTATGTTGTGGGTGTCGTTCTCACTCAGCACAGCCACCTTGTAGCATATCATAGTGAGAGACTATCAAATGTTGTCTGTAAGTACCCTACTTACGAAAAAGAAATGTACTCCATTGTGAAATATTTTCGTCAGTGGAGACATTACATTATTGGTAAAGAGACAGTCATCCAAAATGATCACAAGCCACTACAGTTCATGCAGACCCAAGGAAAATTGCATAATGACCGCCATCAGAATTGGTCAACATACTTATAGTATTTCCACCTCAACATCAAGTATAAAAGAGGAAGTACCAACTGAGTTGTTGACTTCCTCAACCAAACTCCAGTCATGGCACTCACCACAGTGCTAGAATCTTGTGGCCACGAGACCTATTGATGGCCCCATCTATATAAGACATACCCTGACTTCTGCACCACCTACCAAATGTTGGGCACCAACTCAGTGGTCGCTAATTTCCATCTTCATGATGAGATGTTGTGTCATTTGGGCCATCTTTATGTTCCATCAAGCGAGCACGTGAAGCTGATTTGGGAAGATCACTATAATCGGGTGGCAGGACACTTTGGTGTCGAAAAGATAGTAGTAGTGTTGCATAAATATTTCTACTGGTCGAAACTTCGATAGGATGTCAGAAATTATATCAGGTCTTGCACCACCTGTGCTATTTCCAAACCGACCACTATGAAACAGGGCATGACACCCCTTTTCCTACTCCTAACAAACCATGGGTATCCATATAAATGGACTCCATGTCGGGCCTCCCATCCACCAAGAGGGGAAATGATTGTGTTTTTGTTTTTGTTGATCCCTTTTCCAGGATGGAAATTCTAGCCACTTGCAAGAAGAACATCACAACATAAGACAATAAAAGACACTACCAATATCTTCTTTGAATGAGTGTGGGTACATTTTGGGATCCCACAAACCATTATCTGAGACCGTGACAGTCTATTCCTCAAATCATTTTGGTCGAGCCTCTGGTCACTGCTAGATACCAAGCTCACCAAATCCACTGCCTTCCACCCCCAGACAGATGGCCAAACTGAGGTCGTCAACTAGATGGTCGTACATATCCTGCACATGTACAATTCAAAAAATCCCCACACATCGAATGAGAGTCTTCTCTATGTCCATCAAATCTACAATCGATCCTTTCATAACTCAAACAACCACAACCCATTTCAAGTGGGGATGGGATTGCAACCATTGGGACTCATGGATGTTTCACTACCCCTGGTGACCACCTCGACCGACTCGTCCCCTGCTCCAACAGAAGCTCACAAAGCCACTCGATTCATTGAGCGGATCCATCACATATGCCAATAGGTTCAGGATATTTTACAATATTATAATTCCAAGTACAAGCAATGCCATTATCAATATCGGGTGTCACATAAGTTTCAGGTGGGCGACAAAGTTTGGTTGCACTTGTAGAAGGAAATCCTTAGAGGGCCCCATAATAAGCTTATCCCACTTTGTTATGGGTCGTACACCATCACCAAGGCCTTGGGTGATAATGATTTTGAGCACAACATCCCCTCCTTCCTTGGTCTGCATCCAGTCTTCAACTTGGTTGTCCTTCGGCCATATTTCCCACCATTATTAGACACCTCAGAGATAGCAGAGCAATTGACACGAACAAATCTCAACTCCATCTGCATGCAACATGAATCCAATGATCATATTGTGGACACACCAATCAAGGAAACTCGACAACAAAGGATCTATCTTTATCAAGTTTTCAAAGCAGGGCAGCTCCTGCACCAAGGCAAGTGGCTCACCCGAGGCCAAATTCAGTAGAAATTTCTTCATCTGATGGGGGAACGCAACGCAATGGAAACCATTTCTTGATAAGGAGGGAGGATTGATCTAGGTGGATATCGGTCGTCACCCACCTATTCCATTAGCTCGAAAAACAGTTTTCCACCTTGGTATTTTTTCAACAGTTTTTTTCTTCTAAACTTATGGGGCCATTCTCAGCCCCTAAACGACATTTTTTGGGGATTTGGGGCCCAAGTGACCACTAAAGGCACTAACTTGAGCCAGTAAAAATTTTTTCTTCTCATTTAGACCTTTCCAGTGGGCTATCTTGCACCTAAAACAATGATCGTATGGAAAAATTATGACCTCGAGAAGTTGATGTACTAACTTACCCAAATGGGGCCCACATGACTTTTGGCACGTCATCTACTAGGGTTAGATATTTGGATGTATAGGGTTTTTGACATTATTGTTTATTGTAAAAGGCCTTCAGAGCCTCATTGTAACCACCTTTTTGTGAATGAGTGCATCCATCACATCTCTTCTCAGAGATAAGCTGCCACCATTCCAGCAAGCTTGTTTTCCACTGCATTTTACAGTTTCAACATATTTTCTTATTGAATAGAAACCCAATTTTACTTTATCTCTATTATTTTTTGTTAAGCATATTTTAATAATATGTATTCATTTCGTTCTATTCATAAAATCTGGATCAGAGATAGAGTGTAATGTTAAGGCACTCCTTGTGACTTCCTAGGTTCAAACCTTGAGTACCCCGTGTGCCGTGCTTAGGGTTTGTGCGATGTAGCTGGTGGTTATAGTGGTAGTTGTCGAAATCTAACTAATGTCATTCAATCCCGTCCCATTTGTCAATTCTATGAGGTACAAAAAAAAACTATCTAACTTGCATATTGATGCAAATAATAATGTCTTTGATGCTTTTGGGTGCAATTTGACTTGAATTTACTCAAAAATTTGGGATTTCCCTCAAGTTTTACCATTTTCCCCAAATTTAACATAGAATAAAAATGGCAACAAGAATTTATCAAATCTTGATTGGTATCTATCCCATACTTGTTTGATGTTGGAATCTTCTCTTTGATAGCAATTTATGATGTACCGAGATCCCATATTCAGGCACATTACTACCAAACAAATCTAAAATAATATAAATACCAATTTAAAAATGCATGTAGCATTATAAACATACTCATGCATCTAACATTAATCTTAGGATCGTGCATACAACTATTAAAGTAGACATGAAGAATTCAAAAACAAAATACATATTAAAATGTAGCAACTACTCATAGCATTAAAACAATAAATTCATAGCGACAAGAACACTTATCTTATGTGAAAATGTCACCAATTGGTTGCATAGAAAGGGACATTCCTCCCAACCATAGGCTTTGTTGTTCAATTTCTCCCAAAAGTACGTCACCCCTAAGCTAGTGTTATGATTCCACAAGGAGGATACCACTAATGGTCCAATACCTAACAATTTCATAATGAAGTGACTAAAAAACAACTCCAACTTCTTGTCTCTTTTCCCCATCATCCTGCACATCTGAAAGAGTGAAATATTCTTATTTACACTACAATCCCTTAGACAATCTTCATACTAAATTTCCTTACAATCCCTTGTTTACATGCATATTACAATGCTAAGATCTCAAATCTAAAACATATTGGTTCACTAACCTATATCACATATGCACAATTAGATTACAAGTTCCTCGAAATGTTACATCCTAAAGGTTTCTTATTTAGCATCCTAATTGGATCCTCATTTCTTGCCAACTTTATATTTACTTAACCTAGATGAATACCTGAAATCTTTGTAATGGTTTGTTCTTTCCCATCTGATCCCTCATTTATGCCAAAATACTTATATTTCCATATTTCTTTAAACTAGATTCTTATAAACAATCTCAATGCTTATTCTGTTGTCTCAAACCTCCTTATGGATGAGAGAGAATGGAGATGCCATGGTAATTTCTCGATTCGGGAGGATTATAAAGAAATTTGAACCCAAGTGGAAGAATCTTGTAATATCCCCAAGGACAAGTCTTCTTGTAATCATGTTTATGAATTGTGTTAGCGATATTTCTTGTCTCGGGATTAAGTGTACCCAGGTGTGCAGTTTGCACGGGAAGCACCCGAGCATAACACGAGAGAATCCCATTTTTTGGCAGTAAGTCAAGCGAGCGGGTGAAGTTTTCCCATCAGCGGCCAAGATCCATCCATAGAAGCGGATCGACAGCCATCGGGTTTTTGGGGCTGACCAGTTCCCCAGGGTTTAGCAAGGGGGAGCGCCATGGGTCAAAGTGAATCTGGACCGTCTGATCTCATTGGGATAGGTGACAAGCATGTCGGCTTATGGAAGATCGGGGTTTTGAGGAGCAGGCACCCCTCGTTTCATGCATTTTGAAACCCCGAACCCTGAATTTCCGATAGCGCCCGGGATCAGGCCCATGGTTCTAGCGCCTGGTCGTGAGAGAATAGGCCTAGAGGAGGGGAGTTTATGTTTGTCATTTGGCCACTCGGGCCCCGAAATGTCAAGCTAAATATCAGAAGGAAGGCACTATGATTCTCCAGATGTCGATTCGACGTGAGCTAAATCCTAGTACCTACTAGAGATTAATGAAGAAAAGAGGGGGTGGCTCAAACCTCACCTCACTCATTTACTGCAGAGTATGGAGGTCCCGACTGAAAGTCTTCCTGGGGGGGTCCCCTATACCATTTCTCCTCAGGGAAGCCACACCGAGTCTTCAACTCACCAGAAGAACCTGCACTTGCCAAGTCAACATTCCAAGGGTTCATCTACCTCTAGCGTGGGCCATGCCGAATTAAGGTAGCATATGATAGAGCAATGCAGGCCAGATTTGATTGAGGTGATGGAATCATTGAAAGTTTTGAGACACCTCTGTTGGGCGAAAGGAAGGGGAGAGTATATCTAGGCATTTTTGCCATTTTGTAAGGATCGATGGTTGAGCAGAGATCCCTACTGTAATGTTTTAGCATCTATTCTAGCTTTCAGCTTATGCCTCTGTATATGAGATTTCTTGTTTTATGACAGAAAATTCTTCTTACTCCATCTAATTTTCATCTCATGCTAAGAGGGTTCGTGAACGATTGACTCATGTGAATTATTGCAGTTCTGTTATGATAAAAGATTTATTATTACATAATTGTGTCCTCTGTATTTGCGTTTGAATGTAAGCCGATCTTGTGTTTAAATGCCTTCTTCTACAGTCTATTAGAAACCTGTTGTTTATAACAGACCTCCGCTTTGCTCTTGTATAAGTCTTCCACCTATTCACCCTTTACTACAGCTCACTGTTTGAAATTTACACACGACCTCACTTGCTCATGCATACCTGGCCTGGTTTCAGAGTTGGAACACTATTGTTTTGAGTTTACCTCCATTCGATCACCCATCTATAAACAACCGTGACATAAAACTGATGGGCATCGGGCTCTACTCTTGCTAGCAATCCAGGAGTGACTTCCATCGCCAACATTTCTGGCACCGTTACCGGGGATGAAGTTGAAGATTTTTCCCAAGATTGAACGAAAACGATTAGCTGATTCTGAAGGTGCATCATATATTAGAATTATCAAGATTGCTACTGTGCACCTGGCGAATCCATTGTGACGACTCCGCTGGGGAGAACCTGCTCTATTAATTGTGGCTTTCAGAGGCAGACACACGCGGTCTCATCCACAGTTTCCCCTAGCTACACCTGAAGCCGATCCAGAGGTGGTTCTCTGAAAAGGAAAGGCCCGTGAAGAAGAAGCTTCCACTGCCAAAACAGGTAATCCTCCATCTCCTTCTATAAGAAGTCCATTTTCTCCTCCTCATTTTCTTAATAGACCTCCTTCAAAAGTTTCCCGTTTTCTGAATTTTGGGAGTGTTCCTCCTGAGTTTTCCCCACCTGGTCTGGGATTGGAGGGAGAAATTCTTGTCACTCCCCTCTCCTCTGAAGTTGTACCTTGGCGTAGAACCAGGACCATAGAAGATTTCCCCACTCCTGCATAAGGAGGAGCACCTGCTGACTTGAGCTCATTAGCTTTCTCCTTAAATCATCTCTTGTTTCCCACTCCCATTAAGAACTCATCCCTAGTATCCAAGTTACGAGTTCCTTCTCCTCCGAGTTCCCCTTTACATAGTATCCATATGGCTGGAGAAAATCCCCCTATGACTGTAATGGAGGCCATCATAGCCACTAGGTATGCTCCTCTTGTATTACCACAGCCTCTCAATGCCCTCCCACCAGATGGATACCTAAAGCAGCTACCCAAGTTTACCGACGAGGGGGACATAGCTGCTGAAGAACACCTAGCAACGTTTTACACTTTCGCGGATGATAATGTTATCATGCACGCAGACGTATGGATGAGAATTTTTGTCCATAGTCTCCAAGGAGAGGCTAGAAAATGGTTCAAGGCCCTGCCTCCTGATCTATTGATGGGATCGAAGCTTTAGATAGTGCCTTTTTGAGGCAGTGGGGAGATAAAAAAGATTTCATGTATTACATGACAGAGTTTGGGTCGTTGAAGAGAAAGGAAGGAGAATCTGTCTCCGACTTCTCCAAGAGATTTAATGAAATGTACAACAAAATCCTTGCTGATATAAAACCCTCCGAAGCCTCTGCAAAGATCAATTACTCCAGTTCTTTTGATCCTGATTTCTTCCTACTGCTAAGGGAGAGAAGAGCTACTATGCTAGCCCACATGCAGGATGCGGCCGTAGAGGTAGAATCTAACATATTGGTTGTCTATCAACTCAGGAATGCAGGTGATAGAAATACGTCCAAGAACAGGCCTGAAGCCTCCTCATACAGTTCCTCTCCCCTGCCCCATCAGACAGATGAGATAGCTAGAGAACTAAAATTGCTTTCTGCCAGGATGGAAAGGTGGGAATTAGAGGGGAAGCCCATGTACAGAAATCCCCAGAACACTGACAATAGAGGTTTTATATGACCTAATAACAATATGCCTCAAGTTTTCCTGAGGTAACAGAGGGGAAAAGACAGAGAAGATCAAAGGGTTCAAACCCCCCTCCAAAACAACCTAGTTGATCATGAGGAAAGAGAGGAGATAGACGAGTTTGGCCCTGAAATTCACTGTATTGAAGAAACTCCCCCTTTTCCCCATTTGACGCAGTCCACATATGAAGAATCCCTGATGAGTGCCCAAATTCATGATTTGGGGAAAGAATAAAGGGCTGGTCACACTTCTAACAGATATAATCTCAGGTCGAGGAGGAAAGAAGGAGACTTTGATAGCCCAGACCAGCCGCTCATAGAAAAAAGGCCTACTAGATCTGTAGCGGTTGCTACTAAAGATAAAAGAGCTCAGAGATCTTTTCCAGCAGTCAAAGAACCCATTACCGAGGTAAGGGAAGCTCCTAAGCCCATTCCATCCTTTAATTTTGAACATGAAATTCAAAAGATCAGGATCCCCATCCCCCTCTYAGAGCTAGTTAAAAACGAATATTTTAAAAGATCCCTCTCCAAGCTGCTACAATCCGAGTCCCCCTAGCCCCCCTCTGACTCAGTAAACCTTCAAGATGAGAATCCAGCCGTCATCTTAGGCCCCATGGTAGAAGATAGAGATGACTCATCCCCTCCCTTCTACACATCCCTGAACATACAGGATAAAGTGTTGCATAACTGCCTCATGGATTCAGGGGCTTCCCATAACCTTATGCCAAAAATAGTCATGGAAGAATTGGGACTGGAGGTGACAAGAACGTATCATGATTTATATTCTATTGATTCAAGGAGATTGCAGTGTCTAGGAGTCATCAAAGACCTGGTGGTTTCCCTATTTCAGCTGCCCATGAAAAGAGTGGTCATGGATATTGTGGTAGCCGACGGTCCCTCGAAATTTGGTATGATATTGTCTAGATCGTGGATTAAAAATCTTGGAGGGACACTAMAGATGGATCTTACATACACCACCATTCCAGTCTTCGGAGGGGAACAAAGGAGGTTATACAGAGAAGCCCAACTAGCCTATATTGTCAATGATGAAGAAGACCCCACCAATCACCCCATATTTGCACTTGACACCGRCTTGGGGTCTAGTTTGTTGCAGCTTACTGATGTCCCTRAAAGMTCTTTACTAATAAAAAAACATCCCAGCCCTGATCATCCAATTTCCCCCCAAAACCCCTCTGTGTGGAAGATGTTTTTTGATGGAGCTTCTTCTAGCGAAGGCGCTGGCGCTGGAGTGGTTTTCATATCACCTTGTCAAGAAGTCATGTCCCTGTCATACAAGATGGAATTCGAAGTCACCAACAACATGGCAGAGTATGAGGCTCTTGTTCTGGGTATGAGGGCCGCAAAGGAAATGGGAATTAAAGAGATAGCAATATTCGGAGATGCTGAGTTGATTATTTAGCAGGTAAGGAATGCTTATCGTGCCAATAATCCCCGGCTCAGAAATTATCGAAATGAAGTATGGGACCTTGTTGACAATTCCTTCTTGGCTTTTAACATTTCCTTCATTTCGAGGGGAGAAAATACTTTGGCCGATTCTTTACCTGTCTCAGCTAGTATGCTCAAATTTCCTCTGCCACCTAGGGTAAAAAATGATGTTGATATGAGATATAGGCCCTCGGTGTTGGACAATGTCAAGCATTGGAAGGTGTTCGAGGATGATCCAGAACTTGAAAGGTTTCTCAAATCAGTTGATGAATTTTCTACACTACACATTGATCAAGATCCCAATCTAGAAGGTGACCCTCACCCTGAGGTGTTTGTAAACAAAATTGCTAATCATCGGATTATCCATCTGCCTAGAAATCACATCCCAAGAGGAATAGTCCCTTTAGAGAGACTATTCAATGGGAATGATGTAGAAGTAAAGGGCAAGGTCTCAGATGAAGATGTTGATACAGCCGAATGCAACATTGGCACGCAGGAAGAACCCAAGTTTGTCAGATTATCAAGCAGCCTGACCAGTGAACAGAGGGCTAAGTACACGGAGTTACTGAGAGAGTTTACCGATGTGTTCGCTTGGACCTACAAAGACCTCAAAACATACGACACATCTTTCATTGAACACAAAATCCTATTGAAGGAAGAAGCTAAGTCGTTCAGGCAGAAGCTGAGATAGATAAATCCCATACTGCTGTCGGTCATGGAAAAGGAATTCAAGAAGCTATTAGATGCGCAGATCATCGTCCCATTGAGATATTCCGAATGGGTGGCCAATTTTGTTCTGGTAAAGAAGAAAAGTGGAGAAATCAGGCTGTGTGTCGATTTCAGGAACCTGAACAGAAGCTCAAAGAAAGACAATTACCCCCTACCTAAGATGGAACATATATTGTAGAGGATAACTGGTGCATCCAGGATATCCATGATCGATGGGTTTTCTGGCTATAATCAGATATCGTTCATGCCTGAGGATAGGGAGAAGACAACCTTCACCACTCCTTGGGGCACCTTCATGTATGCCAAAATTCCATTTGGGTTGATGAATGCAGGAGCAACATTTCAGCGAGCCATGGATATAGCCTTCATCAGAGAAAAAGAACAGTTCGTAGTGATCTACCTAGATCACATCACGGTCTTTTCCAGGTCTGATAAAGAGCACCGCTGTCACTTAAGGAAAGTTTTCTCGAAGTGCCAGAGATTTGGTCTTTCCCTAAATCCCAAGAAGTCCTTGTTCGCTATGATAGAGGGAAAGTTGTTAGGCCATATAGTATCAGCGGAAGGAGTAAGAATTGATCCCAGTAGAGTGGAAGCGATTAAAACCCTGTCACTTCCCAGGTCTAGAAAATAGGTCTAGGGATTTCTAGGAAAGATTAACTTCCTGAGGAGATTTGTCTCAAATTTCGCTGAACTGGTAAAACACATCACAGCAATGCTCAGAAAGGGAAATGGAGTGAGATGGACCGCTGATCCCCAGGCATGTTTTGACAGAAATAAAAAGGGCATTGACTGAGGCACCTGTGCTAATCAGTCTTGATTATTCCAAGGATTTCCTGATTTTTTCTTTTGCTTTCTGGGATACAGTGGCGACGATCTTACTACAGAAAAATGAGGAAGGGCGTGAGCAGCTCATCGCCTTCTTCAGCAGTGCGTTAAGAGATGCAGAGAGCAGGTATGAAATCATGAAGAAGAAGGCCTATGCCTTAGTGAAAGCTCTTAAAGCTTTCAGAGTCTATGTCTTGCATTCAAAAGTAATAGCATACGTTCCTTCAACTTCGGTGAAGGACATCCTTGTACAGCTAGATGTAGATGGGAAAAGAGGCAGATGGATCGCTAAAATTCTAGAATTTGACTTAGAGATAAAGCCCACCAAGTTGGTTAAGGGGCAATTTTTAGCCAAGCTACTGGCTGAATCCAACTACGAAGCCTTGGGAGTTAGTTTCATCAATACTTGCCCAGGATCTCAGCAAGATGAATCGCCCAACCAATGCTCTCAAGATGGCTTATCGCTTGCAGGATGTGCCTGGTATCGTGACATTCTGTATTTTCTGCAGGAGTTGAAGCCCCCCCGATGGAATGGGAAAAAGCAAAGCAAGGGCTCTAAAGCTCAAGGCGGTTAGGTATTGCCTCATCGACCAAGCCTTATACTGGAAAACCCTCTAGGGGTATTTCTGAGATGCCTGGACCCGCAGGAGGCCCAGAAAGTTACGTTTGATTTTCATAGCGGCCTTTGTGGAGGTCATCATTTATGGAAGACCACAACTCACAAGATACTCTGAGCTAGGTATTACTAGCCTGCTTTATTCCCTGATGTTTTCAGGGAGATCAGAGCTTGCATCAATTGCCAAAAGTTCTTAGGAAAAAAACAGCTCAAATTGCTGCCATTAAAACCCATAGTAGCTTCGACACCTTTTTAGCAGTGGGGGTTGGACTTCATCGGAGAAATTCATCCTCCCTCAAGTGGTCAACACAGATGGATCTTGACTGCAACAGATTATTTCACCAAGTGGATAGAAGCTGTCCCCACCAGAAGCGCATCACATAAAGTAATTATCAGCTTCCTGGAGGATATCATAGCCTGATTTGGCTGTCCCAGCAGGATCATCACCGATAATGCCGCTTCTTTCAAATCTGAACCTCTAATTAAGTTCTGTGAGCAATTCCAGATCTCTCTAACTCACTCCACCCCCTACTATCCCCAGGGAAATGGTTCAGCAGAATTTTCTAACAAAAGCCTAATAAAGATCATCAAAATATTGTTAGAGGATAACAAAAGAGCCTGGAATTCAAAGTTGAAATTTTCTCTGTGGGCCGATCGTGTCACAATGAAGAAGTCTCTGGGCACTTCACCATTTCAACTAGTCTACGGAGCAGAGGGGGTTTTCCCTACTCGGCTCGCCTTACCTGTGGAGAAGTTCTTTCAAGACTACGAGGAAGAACCAGATCATATGATCAGAAGAATTCATCAGATAGTGGAAGTGTAGCAGATCAGAGAACAAGTGAGGGATGTAGCTTATAGTCATCAGCAGAAGATCAAACAGGCTTTTGACAGAAAGGTCAAGAAAAAAGAGTTGGAGATCGGGGATTTGGTATTTAAGTGGGACGCACCTAGACAGGATAAATGCAAGAACAACAAGTTCGACGCCCTCTAGATCGACCCCTTGAAAATATCGAAGATTTTCACCAACAACACATACGGGTTACAGGATCTAGAGGGTGAAGAAGTTTTCAACAATCCAGTGAATGGGCATTTTCTGAAAAAATGTTTTATTTGAGCCTTAGACGACTCCTCTGTTTGTAAATATTGTCCTTTCTACCTTTATGTATTTTCTTTTTACATGTTTTCGGCTTAATAGGTGACTCCATAGCCCAATAGCAAGGCACTAAAGCTGCGGAAGGAGTTCTTAGAGCATTGCAGGGATGACTCTATCCCCCATGGAGCCTAATGTTAGCGATATTTCTTGTCTCGGGATTAAGCGTACCCAGGTCTGCAGTTTGTACGGGAAGCACCCGGGCATAACACGAGAGAATCTCGTTTTTTGGTAGTAAGTCAAGGGAGCGGGTGAAGTTTTACCATTGGTGGCCGAGATCCATCCATAGAAGTGGATCGACAACCATCGGGTTTTCAGGGCTGACCAGTTTCCCAGGGTTTAGCAAGGGGAAGCACCATGGGTCAAAGCGAATCTAGATTGTCCGATCTTATTGGGACAGGTGGCAAGCCTGTCAGCTTATCGTAGATTGGGGTTTCGAGGAGCAGGCACCCATCATTTCATGCATTTCAAAACCCCGAACCTCAAATTTTTGATAGCACCCAGGATCAGGCCCATGGTTCTAGTGCCTGGTCATGAGAGAATGGGCCTGGAGGAGGGGCATTTATGTTTGTCATTTGGCCAATCGAGCACCAAAGTGTCGAGCTAAATCTCAGAAGGAAGGCACTGTAATGCTCCAGATGCCGATTTGACGTGATCTAAATCCCAGTACCTACTGGAGATTAATGAAGAAAAGAGGGGGTGGCTCAAACCTCACCTCTCTCATTTATTGCAAAGTATGGAGGTCTCGACTGAAAGTCTGCCTAGGAGGGTCCCCTGTACCATTTCTCCTCAGGGAATCCATGTCGAGTCTTCAACTCGCCAGAAGAATCTGCACATGCCAAGTCAACATTCAAAGGGTTCAACTACCTCTGGCGCGGGCCATGCCGAATTAAGGTAGCATATGATAGAGAAATGCAGGCTAGATTTGATTGAGGTGACGCCATCATTGAAAGTTTTGAGATGCCTCTATTGGGAGAAAGGAAGGGGAGAGTATATGTAGGCATTTTTGCCATTTTGTAGAGATCGATGGTTGAGCAGAGGTCCCTACTGTAATGTTTTAGCAGCTATTCTAGCTTGCAGCTTATGCCTCTGTATATGAGATTTCTTGTTTTATGACAAAAATTTCTTCTTACTCCATCTAATTTTAATCTCATGCTAAGAGGGTTCGTGAACGACTGACTCGTGCGAATTATTGCAGTTCTGTTATGATAAAGGATTTATTATTACATAATTGTGTCTTCTGGCTTTGCGTTTGAATGTAAGTTGATCTTATGTTTAAATGCCTTCTTCTACAGTCTGTTAGAAACCTGTTGTTTATAACATACCTCCACTTTCTCTTGTATAAGTCTTCCACCTATTCACCCTTTACTACAACTCACTGTCTGAAATTTACACAAGACCTCACTTGCTCATGCATACCTGGCCTAGTTTCAGAGTTGGAACACTATTGTTTTGAGTTTACCTCCATTTGATCACCCATCTATAAACAACCGTGACATAAAACTGATAGGCATCGGGCTCTGCTCCTGCTAGCAATCTAGGAGTGACTTTCATTGCCAACAAATTGTAAATCACGTTTTGTAGGTTGGTGAGCCAAGTATTGATAAGCTAGTGAGATTATGTGTTTATTAAGCCGAAGAGCCTAAGTGTCAAAGTCCATCATGTTTTTTTATATGTAATATGTAGAACATTAATAAATATTAAACATCATTTCATGTAGACTGACCACGAATAAAGGGTGATGGGGGACTAATCTTCCAGAGAGAGGGTAAGGGAAAAAGGGACTAGAAGGTTGGAAGGGGGGGGATAAGCTTAGGGGCTTGAGTTCTTAGGAATAATAATTTATTATTATTCCAAAAGTTATGTGAAATGTGTGTTTTTATCCTAAGTTCCTGGAAGGGGGAACATGTGAAAAAGGGAACGCATGCTGATGGACCGCATGCATCCTCATGGAAGACATGTGTCGGCCCAGGCACATGCAATTTTGTTGGATTACTGAGATGGGGGGTGAATCAGTAATAACGTAATTATAATCCTTTTTCTTCAAATGTTATATCAATGTAGAATTATTATCCAATAATGAGCAATAATAAATAAACAATTACACACATGCACAGTACACCAGTGTTTTATGTGGAAACCCAAATCAGGAGAAAACCAAGGAATGCTTTTTCTTATATGTCTTGAAGAATTACATTCATTGGAAGCACCAACTTCCTTTGTTTTCATCTTCAACTGGAAGGAGGCTCCAATCTCCTAGTTTCTCAGGCTACAACCTGAGGGAAACTCCAACTCCCCAAATCTCTGGCTACAACCAGAAGGAGGCTACAACCCCCAATGTTCTCCGGCTACAACCGGAAGGTGGCTACAACCACCTGTCCTTGCCCCGTTCTGCCACCCTAAAGTAGAAGTAGAATGATGGAACCACTGTCACACTATCACTGTGAGATATACTGCTATAAACCTGTACCAATAAGTTTGAACCATGCATCAACCTGTAATCAACCTGTACCATAAACAAGTGCATCAACCATGCACCAACCTGTAATCAAACTGTACCATAAACAATTGCATCAACCATGCACCAACCTGTAATCAACCAGTACCATAAACAAGTGCATCAAACATGCACCAATCTGTAATCAACCTGTACCATAACCAAGTGCATCCAACCATGTACCAAGTATGTTTCAATCATGTGTCAACTAATCATAAACTATGAATCATCAATATTTACCAACATCATCAACTATACACTTCATGTATGTGTCAACTCATCAACTACTTGTCTCAACCGTGTACTCAACATGTGCCACAACCAAAA
>JZKD02S1602641.1:751416-766023 GCA_000966675.3 Picea glauca
TAACCAATAGGTCCCGCACAAATTAACAAACAAAAAAAAAATTATTAGAATAAAAATATAATTATTAAAATTATTAGTACAACACTTAAATGGTTGATATAATATCAAAAATAATTGTAGATATAAAGGTGGTTGATATAATATCAAATACAATTGTAGATGATATAAATTGATAAAGCTTCACATATTTCTCTATCTTCTTCTATTCCTTACCATGTTATCCCTACATTCATATTAAAAGTTCTAACTTCCTAGGGTTAGACTAGGGGACTTATGTAATATGATAAATTACTTAATGGCAATTGATAAATTCAATTACATAAAAGTGGTTATATAATATCAATAAATTTATTATATAATAGTAGTTGATATAAATTGATAAAGCATTAGTATAAATTGATAAATTTAATTACATAAACGTGGTGGTTGATATAAATTGATAAAGCATTCTTTTATAAAACATATATTATTTTTTCAATTTATAAAATTTTCTATGGATATTTAATTTTCTCGAATCTCCAGCTCTAGGATTTACTAAGAGAAGCTATTACTATTGGGCTCRGAGACAATGTGAAGGGAAGGGATTGTAGTTGAAAACAAAACTTGTGATTTTGAAAATCAAAGCAAAGCCTTAAAGAGTGTTTACTAAGCCAACACTTCATTTAAACTTTTTCGCATAGTTTTTAATTACAATTAAAATAAAATAAACAAAATTAAAATAAAACTAACTTATCTTATTCATGGCTTTCTCAATAATAAATAGTTTTTAATTACAATTAAAATAAAACTAACTTAACTTATTCATGGCTTTTGCAATAATAGATGGTTATTGATTCTTGGTTGCATCGAACTCATTTTTATTTTATTTTTGCCTTTTCCAATAATAAATGGTTATTGATTCTTGGTTGCATCGAACTCTTTTTTTTAGGTTTTTGTTTTTCCTTCAAACAATGATTTTGCAATTCGTATTTATTTAAACATATTCACATATTTATTTGAATTGGGCTGTAATCAAAATATATATGTCACCAGAAGTTGGAAAGATCATTTAATCGAAAAAACAAGGCATATAACATAGTATAAATGAGTAAGATCAAACAAGGATTAAACCAAGAACAACAAACTCAAAATTGATATAATGATTTATGTGGAAACCCATTGAGGAAAAAAAACCATAAACACTTATGTAAATTTGAATAAAATCTTTATTTTTTAGTTATTTAAATTGCATTTCTCAATACATAAAATTTTGATTTAAACTAAAATGAATGCATAATATTTTGATGTAAACTAAAATGAATGAGTAGCACCCTTTAACTTATGTGTTTGTTTGTTTGGCTTGTTTTAAACTAGTGACTTCTTTGACTTGAGGACCTGCACAAAAGGTATTTAGTTGTTGAAGAATGTGTTGGCTCTTCTTTTCCACAAAATGGTTGCCCAACACAAAGATGAAATATGGCCGTCATAATATCCAAATTTTGTCACAATGAGTAGGTCAAAGATAACATTGTTGCGGGAAATAAGAATAGTTTTGAGAATGTCATGGTTCATCCGTGTGAAAGAAATATTTATGCCCTCTATCCTATGACACCACTTTTCGGTTACCAAGGATTTTATCGCTCTCTATTACCAATCTGTGCACACCTTTTACATAACTCATACATGCATTATATAATCCACAGGAATTTAAGCAAACAAATACATTTAAGCTCATAGTAAACATATTATTTAATGCTATAATTTACAATGAATAGCATTTAATAATAATTAATACACACAACAAAATTTATCATAACATAAGAAAAAAAGTCATGCAAAACGTGATTAAAGCATAATCAGATACTTATCTTTTAATAGTGGTAGATTCCACCAAGAAAGTCTAGGCCTTCCACGAACCTCCCGGCCTTAGATCACACTGCTCATCAAGCTCAGCAGTGGGTCACCCCCGAGCTGGGACTAAGCTACACCCTGAGACAACGAATCCTAGGCTAGGCTGAGGTTACAGGGAAAACATCACACAGCCACAACGATGGGATTCTCTCCCAGGAACCTCTCATGCTCACTGCCCACAGACCCTCATTCACCACATGCATGTTCCACCCCAGGAGTACACACCTTCTATGTCACCTGGACAGTCCTTTGGTTGCTAACCTCCCTTGCCTTGGGTTACAGCAATAGACTGGACCAAAAGTCTCTAGCCTCTGTGGTAGCTACAGGGTTTCTTCCAGGAGTCCTCTCCTTCCTCTGTGCACTCTCTCCTCAAGAGAGAGACACTCACAGGCCAAAACCATCTATTCATCCAACCTCAACACCACTCTCGCCTCGAGAGAGAGAGTTTCACAACTGGTCACAAGCCATACGCAGTCCAACACTGCATGGCCACAACAACCCATAGGAAACAAACACAAGCTTCTTGAAACTGGTTTAGCAATGGAAAATCGATCTCATGGTCACGGCTTTAGAATATAGAACTTATGCATAGGCTCGATCTTGGGCAGTCGATGCACACGGATTCTCCAGACGCAACACACGCTTTTCCGGTTAAAAACATAGGTGAAACCGGCTCTTTCAGAATCAATCACATGATTCTAGTTCAGTATGGAGGTATACATAGGTTTTCTCATAACCAGACACGGACTTTTCGGATCACAAGGATGCATGAAGGTTCTTTGCATAACTTGGGTCAGTCGTACTACTCAGATCCTGTACATGCTCAGGAAGTTCGATCGAATGGGAGAAGGAACCCCCTCACGGTCCACCCTGGCCATTTTATTCACATGCACCAGGGTCGACACTTGTTGCCCTGGAGACTGCATGCGTTCCACCATCATGCATCACCTTCCCTTAGTCAGGAACTTAGGATAAAAATATAAATGGCACATGTTCTTTTAGAATAATAATAAAATATTATCCCCAGGCTTAAGCCCCCTAGGCTAAACACTTAGCCCCTTTTCCCACCTTCCAACCTCTAATTCCTTGCCCTCTCTATGGATTCTTAGTCCCCCTTCACTCATTCATCGTGGTCGATCTACACCTAGCGGTGTTTACAAATTTTTATTAATTGTTCTGCATGATTACATATACAACAACAGGCTCCTAGCCTTGAACACTTAGGCTCCCTGGACTAACAAACACATAATCCACAAGTTTATAAAAACGTGGCTCACCAGCCTATAAAACATAATCACAATTCCTTTTAGAACATGATTTACGATAGGGCTTGGCCTTGGGGACACTACAATCCCCCTCCCTTATTTTTGCACTGTCCTCAGTGCAAGATACACTGTCTCTGCAAGCCTTTCAAAATTTTCAAAAAGATGTCGGTACTCTACCCACATAGCTTCTGCATGCTCCCATGTTGCATCCTCAAGATCGTACCAGGTCCAATGGACCTTTACAAGCTCTATAGCTCAATTTCGGAGTTGTTTTCTTTTCCTGTCCAATATGCGCACATGATGCACTTATAGGACACCCTCTGGTTCCATCGAAATCACATTCCAATCGATAACATGATTAGCATCAGGTACATATTCCTTAAGTAGTGAAACATAAAACACATGATGTACAGTCATAGATGCAGGTAATGCAAGCATGTATGCAACTGGCCCAATCCTTTCCACGATCTCAAATGGCCCAAAAAATCTTGTCGCCAATTTGGCACAACTTCCCAACTTCAGGGAACTCCTGTTAGTCTTCACTTTTAGGAAAACATGGTCAACCACTTTGAATTCTCTATGGTTTCTATTACAGTCAATGTAACTTTTTTGCCTATCTTGGGCAGCTTTCAGATTTTGTTTAATCCTTATCATTTGGTCTTCCATCTCTTTGAGTAGTTCAGGCCCAACGACTACTCTATCAGCTGGATTATCCTAGCTCACTGGAGTGTTGCACTTTATTCCATAAAGTGCTTCGAATGGGATCATATTCAACGATGTATGATACCCATTATTGTAGGCGAATTTTACTAAATGCAGGTAGTCTTCCCACCTTGATGGTTTATCCATCACATACATTCTCACTATGTCTTCTATTACCCTGTTCACCCTCTTTGTCTGACCATCAGAGTCAGGATGATACGCTGTACTAAAGTTTAGATTCGTTCTGAATCCTTTGAACAGTCCTTTCCAAAAATTTGAAGTGAATTTCAGGTCCCTAACAGACACATTTGTCTTAGGAATTCCCTGCAAGCGTGCCACTTCTTTTAAGAAGATATCAACAACATCTGCTACCCTGTGAGTGGTTTTCAATGGAATGAAATGGGCAGCTTTAGTAAGCTTGTCCACCACCACCATGATTGAATCATGTTTCTTGCTTTTTCTAGGTAGTCCAGTGATAAAATCCATTGTTACCACATCCCATTTCCATTTAGGAATGGGTAAAGGTTGCAGCAACCCTGCTGGGTGGCTATGCTCAGCGTTAACCTTCTGGCACTCCATATATCTGGCGATGTATTCAACGATTTCTTTCTTCATACCCGGCCAAAAATAATGGCTTTTGACTGCTACCACAGTCTTTTGATATCCAGGATGTCCAACATAAGCCACGTTATGCATTTCTTTTATAATTTCCAGCTTCAATTCTCAGACATTAGAAGTAAGCCATCAGTTCCCAAGGTGTAACTTTCCTTGGTCTATGGTCTCTCACGCTGCTGTAGCTTTGCTACTAAACTTCTGTACCGCAAATCATCATATGCAACTTCCAAAATTCTATCTTTAATCTCAGTCTTGTACATGCTAATGGTTGTAGCATGTAATTCGTGCACTTTTCTGCTAAGTGCATCAACCACCTTATTTTCTTTCCCTTTAATATGATTGATATCAAAGTCATATTCACACAGAAACTCTAGCCATCTGATTTGCCTAGCATTTGAAGTCAGTTGATCAAATAAATACTTCAGACCATTATGGCCTATTCTCAATTCAAATCTTTTGCTTGTGAGGTAGTGTCTCCATTTCCTCAAGGCGTTGACAATTGTTGCTAGCTCTAAATCATGAGTGGCATAATTCCTTTCATGCTATTTCATCTTTCGAGACTCATAACAAATTACAAATCCCTCTTGGCTGAGAACTCCTCCCAGCCCCTTCTTACACGCATCAGTGCACACTACGTAATTCTTATTTGGATCTACAGTCTTTAGGATTGGAGAGTTGGTTAACAGTTGCTTCAATCACTGGAAGCTGCTCTCACATTCTTCAATCCACTGGAACTTATTCTCCTTCCTTTGCAAGGAAGTGATAGAATGAGCTATCTTTGAGAATCTGTCTATAAACCTTCTGTAGTAGCCTACTAGACCCATAAAAGATCTAACTTCCACCACATTCCTTGGCGCTGACCATTCTCGAATGGCCTCAACCTTTTCAGGATCCACAACAATCCCTTCCTTTGATATAATGTGCCCCAAGTAATGAATCTGCCTTTGATACTTGCTTAGTTTTGCTTACAGCAGGTGTTCTCTCAACAACTGCAGCACCATTCTCAGGTGTTTCTCATGTTCTTCCTCTCTCTTGGAATACACAAAGATATCGTCCAGGAATACTATGACAAACTTGTCCAAATAATCTATGAACACTCCATTCATTAAGCACATGAAAACAACAGGTGCATTTGTCAGTCCAAATGGCACCACTGTGAATTCATAATGACCATACCTTGTTCTAAAGGCGGTCTTGCTAATGTCCTCATCATTTATTCTCACTTGGTGATATCTAGATCTGGGATCTATTTTTGAAAATATTTTCACATTCTTCAACTGATCAAAAAGATCATCGATCCTTGGCAAAGGATACTTGTTCTTGACATTTATCTTATTCAACTACCGGAAATCAATGCACAACCTCAACATCCCATCTTTCTTCTTCACGAATAGGACTGGGGCTCCCCAAGGTGACATGCTGGGGTGAATGTATCGCTTCTTTAGTATCTCTTTGAGCTGCAATTGCAACTCTTTCAGCTCTTGCGTACTCATTCTATAAGGAGCCTTCGAAACTGGAGCTTCTCCAGACATCAATTGTATAGAAAAATCGATGTCCCTCTTCGGAGGTAGTCCAGACTCCAGGTACCTCCTGAAATACGTCCTTGAACTCTTTGAGTACCTCATGGTCTTCCAGATTCGAGACTACATCTTGGGATGATTCTTCCACCCGAGCTGCAAATAATTGACAGCCTTTCCAGTAACATTTCTTCAACTACATGGCTGAGATTTCCCTAACAGCCATGGCTCTGGGAATTCCTTGGACTGTTACCTAATTTCCCTCTTCGTTCAGGCATGTAAACCTCTTGTKACGGAAATCCAGAAGGGAATGGTGCTGGTCCAACTAGTCCATCCCAATTAAGCAATCGTATGAGCCTAAAGGCATAATGTTCAATTCAGCCTTAGTGCTCATTCCTTTCATGTCTRCTGAATAGGACTTAACCAATTCAGTGACCTTCCTTTTGGTTCCTATGGCCAACTTCACTAGCCAAGACTTTTCATGTTTGCTTCTTGTTAAATGAAAACTTTCTACCACTCTAGGATCTATATAACTATGGCTAGCCCCTGAATCAATTAAAATAACAAGTGGTCGGTAGGCTTTTCTCTTTGTTGTTCATATAAGCATTCCTCCCTTATTATGGTTTATTCCATGGTCTTAGGATCGTCATATTGAATCTTGTCACAAATGGAAGGTGGGAGTCCACTCAGATACCTCTGAATTTTGACAACCTCGTCTTTGATGAACATAACATACTTCAGTAGTTCCAGAAAACTTTGTTCATACTCATCAATGATCATGCTGCCCAACTTGAGTTCAAAGAACTCCTTCACCTTTTTGTCATAGTATCTTTTTTTGAGGTATTTCTTCTCAAAATACCTCTTAAAATCCTTCCACGTGACATCTTTCTCTCTGATGTGTTGCACCTGCACCAAGTTCTCCCACCACATGGATGCTTTTCCTTTCAGCTGGTATATTTCAATTCTTCCTTCTACATGGACAGAATAATTCTACAGTTGGAAGTATTTCTTCATACCCAACAACCATGTTTTGGCATCTTTCTCATTCTTATGTTCACCATCGAATGTAGGTGATTTAATCTTGTTGATTTTCCCTTTCAATTCATCCCTTCTAGATTTTCGGTGTTTTCTAGTAGGGGACGGGCTTGAACTACTGTGTGTCTCCTTGCCAGAATGCTTCGGGGAGAGACGGTAATGTCTGCTACCACTCCTCGATCTTCTTCTCCTCTCAAGGGTTCTGACACTTCTTGATCTACTTGTGTCACTCTCTTTTTCCAATTTCTTTTCTATTCTTTCCAGGCTCTTCAAAATTTTTAAGTTGAACTCACCCTGTCGATCCCTGATTTTAATGAGCTTACAACTATCAGCTAGGCGAGCCTGGGCATCTTTCTGCAATCTTTCAATGAGTTTCATCATATCTTCTTCCTTATCTGTCTCTTTTCTGTGCCCATTAGAGTTTGTTCCTTCAACTCCCAGGTTAACATTCCTTCCTACCCTTTCATCCTCTGTTTCAGAGGCATTCTACACCTCTTTCAATTCCATACTCATCATCAGTTTTCAGTTGTCCTGACACTCGTTGAACTCTGCACACACAATGTGCAGCCAACTGAAGTTTGTCAGGTCTTAACCCTTCAAGAAAACTTACAACATTCATAAGCCAATGTAAACAAGAAAAATGTTTTGACTTCACAAAGTTTTCTGAGCTCTGCCCAGCTCTACAAATTCTGGGACTTTGAAACTTTGGAATCTCGGTCCATGAAGATCCAACAATTAAATCTTCGTAACCAAAGTCAATGTTTCACAACTCATGATCTCACGAGTTCGTGAGTCGAAGACCCTCGACTCATTTCCTCCAAACGTCGATACCCGAGATGTGATACGGGTATGGCTCCCTCTTCGTTAGTGTCTGCTACACATGACCGTAGGCTAGGGCTAAGTGCTATCACTTCTTCACCAATTCACGACTTCGCGAGTTGGGGTGTTGAGCCTTCGTGCTCCTCCTTTGTGAATTCCAAAATCGTGAATTAATTTATTCTCCAGGCCCACAACACAGTTGTCACCCTTCACCACTGTGGCATGTGGTACATTCAGGAGGGTCCACTTCACCTTTGGTGATGTCATCGGGTCCCACCACTCTCACCTATCTTGACACACTAGCACATGGTACACACCTGTGTGTCCACGTCCATTCCAAATGAATCAATGGTCAGGTCTTTCTTAGATCTTCGACGCATATCCTTTCGGTGTTTCAGGGTTTCAGGAATTAGGAGTTTGTGCACCCCGCATATTGAACTTCCATTTGTCGAAATCCTGAAATTTCGGTTTACTCCTCTGTTGAATCGGATGGTCAACCACCTTCCAACGATCTACGGTGTAGATTGTTTCGGCGTTTCAGGTTTCGGAGGTGTTCACCTTCCTCACTTCCTCTCACGACTTTGCCAAATCCAAAATTTTTTTGTGACTAACTCGAGTGCAACTCCACTATATCTAATGGTCGAGCCTTCCTCCTAGATCTACAGCATAGATCTTCTCAGATATTAAGGTTTTTGGGAGTTCACGTATCACGAACCCCACACTCTTGTGCCATTCCAAAAGGGATTTTAATCCCTGTGCACATTTTCCAGATCCAACAGTCATGAGGGCTCACCTTCCCTCCCAAACCAATCCCAAGGCTCCAACACTGCTGGTGTGGAGTCGTCTCCCCCTGTGGCCATAGACCACATCGGCTTATAGTTTCGTACACCTCTATACCTCCTGAGATTACCAGGCTCCGAAATTGGTCCTCTAGACACAATTTCTCCTCACACCCTCAGTCCAAAGACCACTCAACTGGCCCATCTAGGCTCAGTGTCGAAACCTTGGATCTGATACCAAACTGTAACACCACTTTTCGATTACCAAGGATTTTATCACTCTTTGTTACCAATCTGTACACACCTTTTACATAACTCATATAGGCATTATATAATCCACATGAATTTAAGAAAATAAATACATTTAAGCTCAGAGAAAATAAATACACAGGCTTTTCTGGTTCAAAACAGAGGTGAAACACAGGCTTCTGGTTCAGTACAGAGGTATACATGGGTTTTCTCAGAACCAGACACAGACTTTTCAGATCGCAGGGATGCATGAAGGTTCTCTGCAGAACTTGGGTTAGTCGTACTACTCAGAGCCCATACATGCTCAAGCAGTCCGATCGAATGGGAGAAGGAACCCCCTCATGGTCCAACCTAGCCATTTTATTTGCATGCACCAGGGTCGACACTTGTTTCCCTGGAGACTGCATGCATTCCACCAACACGCATCACCTTCCCTTGGTCAGGAACTTAGGATAAAAATATAAATGGCACATGTTCTTTTGGAAAAATAATAAAATATTATCTCCGGGCTTTAGCCCCCTAGGCTAAACACTTAGCCCCTTTTCCCACCTTCCAGCCACTAATTCCTTTCCCTCTCTATGGATGCTTAGTCCCCCTTCACTCATTCATCGTGGTCGGTCTGCACCTCGCGATGTTTACAAATTTTTATTAATTGTTCTACATGATTACATATACAACAACAGGCTCTTGGCCTTCAACACTTAGGCTCCCTGGCTTAACAAACACATAATCCACTAGTTTATAAAAACTTGGCTCACCAGCCTATAAAACATAATTACAATTCCTTTCAGAACATGATTTACGACAGGGATCGGCCTTGGGGACACTACATATCCTATCCTATCCATCTCATCCACTCAAGCCCAACGGCCAAAATGAAGTGTGCATTTATTTCTTTGTACTGACAAAATACCGCACTATCTACCATCCTTGTCAGTATAATGTTATCCTACCCACACGACCATCCCTGCGAGGCCTATAAAATGGAGGTGCCCGCTATACATTGATAAGTGTTCCAATAACATTTTTCATTCAGAGAGTTTATTAGAGGTCAATAAAATTTTCCATACAGAGAGTTTCGTGGATGTTATATTTCATTTGAGCCAGCCATGTCGATGCACACAACAATGCATTCATCTAAATCAACAATTCTTAAAATTGGCACACTTGTAAACAGACTATTCAATGGCTGAAAACTCCTTTCACAATCCTAAGTCCATTCAAATTGCGAACATTTCATTTGCAAGAATGTAATTGGATGCACAATATTTTAGAATCCTTTAATAAATTTTTTTTAATAACCTGCAAGTCCCATAAGGGACCTCACCTCAACGACATTTCTTGGTGTCGGCCTGATCCGGATTATTTTCGGCACGAAATGAGAGTGGAGATCTAATAAAGAAATGCACAGAGATATTGTAGATATTCAATAATATAACAGAAATGTATTAGATATGAAACCATAAACATAGACATACAGTAATACGCGATTTCTATTAATCAGAGAAATGTACAAAGACTGTAAAAATACAGAGTGAAAGACTCGCTAGAATGGTGGCAACTTATCTCTGAGAAGAGATGTCACGGCTACTCGCATTCGCAAGAAGATGATTACAATGAGGCTCTGAAGGCCCTTTTACAATAAACGAGAATGCTAAAAGTCCTGGACATCCAAAAACCTAACCCTAGGAGATGAAGCGCCAAAAGTCATGTGGGCCCCGTTTGGGTAAGTGAGTACATCAACTTCCTGGGGTCGTAACTTTTGCATACAATCTTTGTTTTAGGCGTGTGATAGCTCATTGGAAAGGTATTGTCGAGGAAATTCATTTTTGGGGTTCAATCATGCCTTTGGATATCATTGAGAATCTTGATCTCGAAAAACCTTCATTTGGACCCTCAAAATGGCCCCGGAAGTTAAAACCTGCTAAAAATAGTAAATTGCCAAAATGGCTAGAAAATTGTTTTGAGCCATTTGGAAAAGGTGGGTGGCCACCGATATCCACCTGAATCAATCCTCCCTCCTTAGGAAGCAATGGTCTCTATTGTGTTGAGTTCCCAGGGGAGAGGGAAAATCATTTGTTGAATCTGCATCTTGGTGAGTTGCTTGTCTTGCTGGAGAAGTCACATTGCTTAGATTGTGGAAATCTGTCACGAACCTGTGGCTGAAGGTTTGTACCTTTTTAACCAGTTTGGATATTTTAGATGACTGTGTGCAGAAGGAATCTTCATGCTTTTCTACAACCTTGTCTACCTACTTATGTTGGATAGAAGGTGCTTTGGCCGAAGCTGTGGTGGTTGTAGTATCCTTCTGTTCACCCTTTGAACAAATTATGGAGAAGATGAATTTTGTAGTATGAGATACTACCTTGCGGCACTTTTTAGGTGGGACAGTAGTTGGAACTACCTCTGGTATCCTGTAGAGATGACCCCCCAGAGTAATAATGACACTACGGGGTCGAGACTCATAGATAGCATGGAGTTTCCACATATATGGCTGGCCCAAGAGAACATCACAGACATCCAGTGGGGAAACATCACATAATACCTCATCCTTGAAGGGTTGGATTCCATATGAAAATCGACATGGGAATTCTTGAACTAATTGACTTTGTCTCCTTACACATTTTATATTCTATTATGTCCAAGCTTTGCATCAACTTCACATTGAAGTCATCTTGTTTCTCCTTGTCTCTCATAATCCTTTCATTATCAACTTTATAAAAATGGGTATCTTTTTGCAGTCCCTTTATGGTTTCTACCATGTTGATGTGAATCTCCTTGGATTTTGTACCATCAAAACCGTAAAATACATAGAAATCCCCAAATTCATCATCAATATTGTAAGTTCTTTGTGCATCTTCCATGATTTTGACCTTCTGCATTGAATTTTTCTTGCTATAATCGCTAATAACTCTGCAAAATGTGTAGACAAAAAGATTTTTTAGGTAAATTCATAACACAACTTCATGTAAACTCTGCACCATATTTTCATAATCCTTTCTTCTGAAACCCATGCATGCACTGGTATTAAATACACACCAATGTGCGATGTTAATATTTGACATGCATAACGTGTATCTGTATTGCACATACAACACAAATTTGTTTTGTGTAGCACCAAACTTTTACCACGCACACTCATGCACCATTTTTTACTGTGCAGTTCGAGAGTTGCACCCTATAATACCCAACATTTAGTGAACACACTTACACATTCTCATTTTATGGGCACCATGGCCACACTATAATTCAAAATTCAACCACTTACCAGAATGAATTTTTTCCTTAGGTAGATATTGGCGCATGTAGGCTTGGTGTTGGAACTAGAGCTCTGATGCTTCTTGTTGACCTATGATCCATACAAGTCCAGTTTTCAGACAACATCTTTGATACCAAACTATAATTTCCCCAACGAATCAGGTTGGGCCCCATCACACAATATCAACTTCTGTTTACCTGAAATCAAACATATTGTAACACCACCCACCTTACTACTGAACAATGGTACTCCAGAAATCCAATGCGCAGATTCTATACTACAAACTAGTTTTTGTAGTATCACTTGAAGTGATGCATTCAACCTCAAGTTGAGTCACTCCATACATCTTATAACAATGGAAGTATCAGAAAACAACTGTGCACAAGCAGATTGAACAAACAACACTATTGTGTGTGAAACCATTCTGGCGTCTCACACCAAATCTAATCTCATTGTGCACATAGACTGCTTCCTTGCATGCATGACCATTCAAGCCTCACCTCAGAGACTGAACACCAACATCATAAGGTTAACCTAGAAGGAAAGACTATCAACAATTGTCATACTCAAGAACACTTACAATGACATGATGGAAGCACCATAGTTAAATGTATAAGCAACATCAAACATAAGAACATCAATTAATTATATGCAACAAAATATAAGAATTAAAACATATCAAACACAGATAAATAAGGACACAATAAAGTAGAAAAGAACATCAAGAACACTTATCTTTTATGAAATTCACCAACTACGCACAAAACTCAAACATTATGTTTCTTATAAGATTTCAACAATAGGTCACCCTCTTGTTGGGGCTTAACTCCACTAGGGAAAAAGGGTTCCTAATTCCAGGATAAGGTTTGATACTCAACATAATTACTCAGTCCAAGGTGCCACTACTGCAACAAGTACATAGTCTCTCCTTCCCCACACATCTGTCACACCCAAGGAGGCATGCCCCTTATTTGCTCGAAAATCCCTCATATTCCCCACTTCTCTTCTAGGGTTCCAGAAACAGGTCATACATGAAGTCTCTGAGCCCTGCAACTAATGCCCAAATCACCAGGGAACAATTTCTAGAAAAACTCTCACCTAGAGAGAATGCTCACAGGCTTCACAACCCTCCTCTTCAACAACACATATATAACCTAGAGAGACTACCCACATGCCCGTCAACCCACCTCTTCAATAGTAAAAAATATATTTAAAAAACATGAAAACCCTTACAAACTTCTCTGCAGATAAGGTAAAATCCATTCTTTTCTCCCCTAGACTGACCTCTTCTACTCCTGAGATATTGAATCGATCCCCCCAAATACGCTAAGTCCAACAATATATATTGCATTCCTTAAAATCGACACATGTCACGTTCAAAATTATATTAATCCACTTGGTGACTCATTCCCTACTCTTAGGAACTTAAGATAAAACAATTTATCTATGACTTACACTTTTCCGGAAATATTAATAAAATGTTCCCTAGGACTTAAGTCCCTCCCCTTTTCCCTTTTTTGGTGGAGTTACCCCACCGTCTCTTTTCATGTGTATGTCTACATTCATCAATGTGATATTATTAATAACTTTCGGTATGATTACATTTACATGGACAGTTGCACTGGCCTATTTGCAGCCAAACTCACTAGCCTCATAACCACACAGGATCTCTAGCCTCAATTCACACACACACACACACACACACACACACACGCACACATATCAGTTCGATGTGCACTTCCAGGTAGTCCACACGCACTTACTCAAGTGTGCACAACACTGTGAATGTGTGCATCATTCATTTTATGCAAAATCCTATGCACTTACTTAGGTATGGGTAGAATTATTAAATGTGTGCATCCTTCCTTTGATAAAAATTATCCATCCACTTACCCAGGTGGCACAAAACCAAAAGTAGGTGCCAACAACTCACGAGGCTATATGTACATTTACATTTACAATTAGTACCAATGGCTCAACAACCTATATGTATAATTACAAAGGGTCCACATTACGGACATTGCAACTCACCCATATATTGGTCCCTAGAGGTGATGCACCTTACCTTCATGTACATATTGGTTCCACTCTTCACTTGCTTAACAATAATAACCTATTATTAAAAATCAACCCCTTTTCCTTGCTAGGTTGTTGCACATCTATATGTTCAACGATATAATTACACAGGATTATAATGAAATACATATAGCTTTTGTTGGAAATACTAATACAACTGAGAGGGGGGGGTGAATCAGTTGTTTATAAGCTTAAAATATTTTACACCTTCTTAACACTTATTAATATTTCTTCATGCGTTATCAAGCAACATACAGCATATGGACAGTAAGAGTCAAGATCATCGGTCACACATAAAATACACACAGAGATAGATTTTTCACGAGGAAACCCATAAAGGGAGAAAACCTCTTCTTCTTCGAAATGATAGGCAGTCTTTTTCAGTTCTGTACATCATCTAT
>JZKD02S1602641.1:783252-794582 GCA_000966675.3 Picea glauca
TCTCCTAGGGTTAGGTTTTTGGATGTCTAGGGTTTTTTACATTCCTGTTTATTCTAAAAGGCCTTCAGAGCCTCATTGTAACCATCTTCTTGCGAATGAGCGCATCCATCACATATCTTCTCAGCGATAAGTCGCCACCATTCCAACAAGATTGTTTTCCATTGCATTTTACAGTTTCAACTTATTTCCTTATTGAATAGGAAACCAACTTTATTGTATCTCTATTATTTTGTTTTAAGCATCCTTTAATAATCTGTATTAATTTTTTCTTGCTCATAAAATATGGATCAGTGGTATCATAACAGTCTTCTCCTTTTTGTATTAATGCATGTCCCCAACAAGGTCAGGGTGCAAATAATTGGGTCTCGAGCTTGTTTCTCTTTAGGACAAAAGCTCCTAAACGCCCAAGCGACCTCTCATGGAAGGAGAAAAGAAAGATGACGTTACAGGAGATCCTTTCAAGATGTTTGTTCAGGAAGCCCTCATGCAACGGAGGAACGACATGATGGATAGTTTTGCGCAAATCCTTCGACGGATAACAACAGGTGACACATCTTCCTTTAGAGGAGGTGTCGCCCCCTTCAAGGTACAAATCAACTTCGATATTCCTATATTTAAAGGTCAGATAGACACAGATGCTATAGATAAGCGGTTGAATCTACTAGAAGGGCATTTGTATGTCCATAAATTTTCAAATAGAGAAAAGATTACTTTTGCGCTCCTCAAAGTCATTCCCCATGTCAAATATTGGTGGGAAAATTTCTGTGAGAAAAAGCAAATAGAGGAACCCTCATTATTTACAGTCACAACCACCTGGGAATCCTTCAGGGATGCTATTAAGGAACAATACTACCCTCTTGGAAGTTATGACGACTTGTACACCAAATGGACCACACTGCGAAAAGAAAGAGACTAAGTAGTGCTAGAGTTCACAAATATCTTCCATACCTTATGCACCAAGATGGGTATCAAATATTCAGAGCGACATCTGGTGCTCAAGTATCGCGGTGATATTCATAGATAGATCCATACAAAAATGAAATTTATGGACATCTCATCCTTGGGCGTGGCCTCCCGATATGCCGTAAGAATCGAGCAAAAGATCAAACAAAAGACACGTCAATTTGGGCCTCTGAACCATTCACAACAAAATCCAAGAAAGGGTGGGCCTAACCCATGGAAGAAAGGACAGAGGAAAGAGGGATATTATCGAGACAACTAGTCCAATATGCAAGCAAAGAAGGACACTAGAAAGACAAGGAAAGATATCGAGAAGTGGTGCGACTTCCATAAGAGCCCTTGGCATAACACTGTTGAATGCCTCTCAAAGCATTCGTTGGTGGCCAAAGTGAAAGCCTCTGAATCAGATGCACGTTTTGAATCTGAGTAAGAACCAGAAAAGAGAAGACAAATCATTGACGTGGAACCCATTGCCACCGTTGCTACCACCAAGCTCCATCCTGGTGAATAAGACGAGCCAGAAGAAGGAGATAGCCTATTCCATTTGGATATGTGTAAAAGGCACCTCCCTGCACTTCATTGTTGATAGTGGTATCCAGAAGAACTTCATCTTAGCAGAGGTCGACAAGCAGTTGGCCCTGCCAACAACGTCGCGCTTACAATCCTACACCATTGGATGGATCCACCAAGGAAGAGATCTCCACGTCAGCCAACAATGCCGACTGTCGTATGAAATCAAACCCTTCAAAGACGAGGTATTGTGTGATGTTTCTCCTCTCTAATTTTGTAATTTTCTTTTGGGCCAACCTTATTTATGGAAACATCATATTGTATATGAGTCTAGGCATCGTAGTGTTATTATTACTTTGAATAGGAAATTGTACAATATACCCGAGGAAGTCCCTCCTAGTGTTATTTCTTTGATATCTGTCAAGAAATGCAGGAAGGTGATCTCTCAGATAACGAAATTTGTCTTCTTTGTTATTCTCTCTCACAGTGAGCAAAAGATCGCAGACACATCTAGGGCCACCACGATCGATCTCTCCACACAACATAAGCAAGTGGATAAGGTCGTGCAAGAATACTCATTAATCTTCTCCTCTCCTACCGGGGTACCTATGCACTTCTAGGTCAAGCATCTCATTGATCTAACCCTAGGCGCACTGCTACCCAATGGGCCATTCTATCAATGCTCTCTGCTAGAAAACAAGGAGATCAAGAGGAAGATCCAAGAACTTCTCCACAAGGGGAACATCCATCCCAGCTCATCGCCTTGTGGGAGCCCAATCGTGTTGGTGAAGAATAAATATGGGACCCGATGAATCTACATTGATTACAGGGCCTTGAATAAAATAANTGCTTTTCCGAGATGGCGATTCTAGCCGCCTGCAAGAAGAACATCACAACATAAGACAATAAAAGACACTACCAAGATCTTCCTTGAATGAGTATGGGTACATTTTGGGATCCCAAAAACCATTATCTGAGACCGTGACAGTCTATTCCTCAACTTATATTGGTCGATTCTCTGGTCACTGCTAGATACCAAGCTCACCAAATCTACTGCCTTCCACCCCCAGACAGATGGCCAAACTAAGGTCATCAAATGGATGGTTGTACATATCCTGCGCATGTACAATTCAAAACACCCCTGCACATGGAATGAGAGTCTTCTCTATGTCCATCAAAGCTACAATCGACCCTTGCATAACTCAAATGGCCACAACCCCTTTCAACCCATGGATGTTTCACTACCCCTGGTGACCACCTCGACCGACTCGTCCCCTGCTCCACCAGAAGATGACAAAGACACTCGGTTCATTGATCGGATCCATCACATCTGCCAACAGGTTCAGGATATTTTACAAAATTCTAATTCCAAGTACAAGCAATGCCATGATCAACATCGGGTGCCACATAAGCTTCAGGTGGGCAACAAAGTTTGGTTGCATTTGTAGAAAGAAATCCTTAGAGGGCCCCATCAGAAGCTTATCCCACTTTGTTATGGGCCATAAACCATCACCAAGGCCTTGGGTGATAATTCTTTTGAGCTCAACATTCCCTTCTTCCTTGGTTTGCATCTAGTCTTCAACGTGGTTGTCCTTCGGCCATATTTCCCACCATTATTAGACACCTCAGAGATAGCAGAGTAGTTGACACGAACAAAGCTCAACCCCATATACATGAAACATGAATCCAATGATCATATTGTGGACATACCAATCAAGGGAACTCGACAACAAAGGATCCAACTTTATCAAGTTTTGAAAGTAGGGCAGCTCCTGCAACAATGCAAGTGGCTCACCCGAGGCCAAATTCAACATAAATTTCCTCATCTGATGGGGGAACTCAATGCAATGGAGACCATTTCTTGATAAGGAGGGAGGATTGATCCAGGTGGATATCAGTGGTCACCCACTTATTCCACTGGCTCGAAAAACAGTTTTGCACCTTGGTAGTTTTTCGAGTTCTAAACTTATGGGGTCGTTTTGAGTTCCTAAACGGCGTTTTTTGGGGATTTGGGGCCCAAGTGACCACTAAAGGCACTAACTTGGGCCAGTCGAAATTTTTTCTTGTCATTTAGACATTTCCAGTGGGCTATCTTGCACCTAAAACAAAGATCGTACGTAAAAATTATGACCTCAGGAAGTTGATGTACTAACTTACCCAAACGGGGCCCACATGACTTTTGGCGCGTCATCTCCCAGGGTTAGATATTTGAATGTATAGGGGTTTTGACATTCTTGATTATTGTAAAAGGCCTTCAGAGCCTCATTGTAACCACCTTTTTGTGAATGAGCGTATACATCACATCTCTTCTCAGAGATAAGCCACCACCATTCCAGCAAGCTTGTTTTCCACTGCATTTTACAGTTTTAGCATATTTCCTTATTGAATAGAAACCCAATTTTACTTTATCTCTATTAATTTTTGTTAAGCATATTTTAATTATCTGTATTCATTTCGTTCTGTTTATAAAATCTGTATCAGAGATAGAGTGTACTGTTAAGGCACTCCTTGTGACTTCCTGGGTTCAAACCTCGAGTACCCCGTGTGTCGTGCTTGGGGGTTGTGCGATGCAGCTGGAGGTTATAGTGGTAGTCGTTGAAATGTAACCGATGTCATTCAATCCCATCCCAGTAATCGATTCTGTGAGGTACAAAAAAAAATATCTAACTTGCATATCGATGCAAATAATAATGTCTTTGATGCTTTTTGGTGCAATCTGACTTGAATTCACTCAAAAATTTGGGATTTCCCTCAAGTTTTACCATTTCCCCCAAATTTATCATAGAATAAAAATGGCAACAAGAATTTATCAAATCTGGATTGGCCTCTATCCCATACTTGTCTGATGTTGGAATCTTCTCTTTGATAGCAATTTATGATGTACCCAGATCCCATATTCAGGCACATTACTACCAAACAGATCTAAAATAATATAAATACCAATTTAAAAATGCATGTAGCATTATAAACATATTCATGCATCTAACATTAATCTTAGTGTCGTGCATACAACTATTAAAGTAGACATGATAGAATTCAACAACAAAATACATATTAAAATGTAGCAACTACTCATAGCATTAAAACAATAAATTCATAGCGACAAGAACACTTATCNTGCTTTTCCGAGATGGCGATTCTAGCCGCCTGCAAGAAGAACATCACAACATAAGACAATAAAAGACACTACCAAGATCTTCCTTGAATGAGTATGGGTACATTTTGGGATCCCAAAAACCATTATCTGAGACCGTGACAGTCTATTCCTCAACTTATATTGGTCGATTCTCTGGTCACTGCTAGATACCAAGCTCACCAAATCTACTGCCTTCCACCCCCAGACAGATGGCCAAACTAAGGTCATCAAATGGATGGTTGTACATATCCTGCGCATGTACAATTCAAAACACCCCTGCACATGGAATGAGAGTCTTCTCTATGTCCATCAAAGCTACAATCGACCCTTGCATAACTCAAATGGCCACAACCCCTTTCAACCCATGGATGTTTCACTACCCCTGGTGACCACCTCGACCGACTCGTCCCCTGCTCCACCAGAAGATGACAAAGACACTCGGTTCATTGATCGGATCCATCACATCTGCCAACAGGTTCAGGATATTTTACAAAATTCTAATTCCAAGTACAAGCAATGCCATGATCAACATCGGGTGCCACATAAGCTTCAGGTGGGCAACAAAGTTTGGTTGCATTTGTAGAAAGAAATCCTTAGAGGGCCCCATCAGAAGCTTATCCCACTTTGTTATGGGCCATAAACCATCACCAAGGCCTTGGGTGATAATTCTTTTGAGCTCAACATTCCCTTCTTCCTTGGTTTGCATCTAGTCTTCAACGTGGTTGTCCTTCGGCCATATTTCCCACCATTATTAGACACCTCAGAGATAGCAGAGTAGTTGACACGAACAAAGCTCAACCCCATATACATGAAACATGAATCCAATGATCATATTGTGGACATACCAATCAAGGGAACTCGACAACAAAGGATCCAACAGTTTTGAAAGCAGGGCAGCTCCTGCAACAATGCAAGTGACTCACCCGAGGCCAAATTCAACAAAAATTTCCTCATCTGATGGGGGAACTCAATGCAATGGAGACCATTTGTTGATAAGGAGGGAGGATTGATCCAGGTGAATATCAGTGGTCACCCACTTATTCCACTGGCTCGAAAAACAGTTTTGCACCTTGGTAGTTTTTCGAGTTCTAAACTTATGGGGTCGTTTTGAGTTCCTAAACGACGTTTTTTGGGGATTTGGGGCCCAAGTGACCACTAAAGGCACTAACTTGGGCTATCTTGCACCTAAAACAAAGATTGTACATAAAAATTATGACCTCAGGAAGTTGATGTACTAACTTACCCAAATGGGGCCCACATGACTTTTGGCGCGTCATCTCCCAGTGTTAGATATTTGAATGTATAGGGGTTTTGACATTCTTGATTATTGGAAAAGGCCTTCAGAGCCTCATTATAACAACCTTTTTGTGAATGAGTGTATCCATCACATCTCTTCTCAGAGATAAGCCACCACCATTCCAGCAAGCTTGTTTTCCACTGCATTTTACAGTTTTAGCATATTTCCTTATTGAATAGAAACCCAATTTTACTTTATCTCTATTAATTTTTGTTAAGCATATTTTAATTATCTGTATTCATTTCGTTCTGTTTATAAAATCTGTATCAGAGATAGAGTGTACTGTTAAGGCACTCCTTGTGACTTCCTGGGTTCAAACCTCGAGTACCCCGTGTGTCGTGCTTGGGGGTTGTGCGATGCAGCTGGAGGTTATAGTGGTAGTCGTTGAAATGTAACCGATGTCATTCAATCCCATCCCAGTAATCGATTCTGTGAGGTACAAAAAAAAATATCTAACTTGCATATCGATGCAAATAATAATGTCTTTGATGCTTTTTGGTGCAATCTGACTTGAATTCACTCAAAAATTTGGGATTTCCCTCAAGTTTTACCATTTCCCCCAAATTTATCATAGAATAAAAATGGCAACAAGAATTTATCAAATCTGGATTGGCCTCTATCCCATACTTGTCTGATGTTGGAATCTTCTCTTTGATAGCAATTTATGATGTACCCAGATCCCATATTCAGGCACATTACTACCAAACAGATCTAAAATAATATAAATACCAATTTAAAAATGCATGTAGCATTATAAACATATTCATGCATCTAACATTAATCTTAGTGTCGTGCATACAACTATTAAAGTAGACATGATAGAATTCAACAACAAAATACATATTAAAATGTAGCAACTACTCATAGCATTAAAACAATAAATTCATAGCGACAAGAACACTTATCTTATGTGAAAATGTCACCAATTGGTTGCATAGAAAGGGACATTCCTCCCAATCATAGGCTTTGTTGTTCAATTTCTCCCAAAAGTAGGTCACCCCTAAGCTGGGGTTATGATTCCACAAGGAGGAAACCATTAATGGTCCAATACCTAACAATTTCATAATGAAGTGACTAAAAAACAACTCCAACTTCTCGTCTCTTTTCCCCATCATCCTACACATCCAAAAGAGTGAAATATTCTTATTTACACTACAATCCCTTCGTCAATCTTCGTACTAAATTTCCTTACAATCCCTTCTTTACATGCATATTACAATGCTAATCTCTCAAATCTAAAACTTATTGGTTCACTAACCTATATCACATATGCACAATTAGATTGCAAGTTCCTCGAAATGTTACATCCTAAAGGTTTCTTCTTTAGCATCCTAATCGGATCATCATTTCTTGCCACCTTTATATTTCCTTAACCTAGATGAATACTTGAAATCTTCGTAACAGTTTGTTCCTTCCCATCTGATCCCTCATTTATGCCAAAAATTTATATTTCCATATTTCTTTAAACTAGATTCTTATAAACAATCTCAATGCTTATTCGGTTGTCTCAAACCTCCTTATGCATGAGAGAGAATGGAGATCCCATGGTAATTTCTTGATTCAGGAGGATTATAAAGAAATTTGAACCCAAGTGGAAGAATCTTGTAACATCCCCAAGGATGAACCTTGTTGCAATCATGTTTATGAATTGTAAATCATGTTTTGTAGGCTGGTGAGCCAAGTATTGATAAGTTGGTGGGCTTATGTGTTTATTAGGCCGGAGAGCTTAAGTGTCAAAGGCCAATAGCATATTTTTGTATATGTAATATGTAGAACATTAATAAATATTAAACATCCTTGCATGCATACCAACCACGAAGAAAGGGTGATGGGGGACTAATCTTCTAGAGAGAGGGTAAGGGGAAAAGGGTCTGGAAGGTTGGAAGGGGGGGGATAAGCTTAGGGGCTTAAGTCCTTAGGAATAATAATTTATTATTATTCCAAAATCTATGTGAAATGTATGTTTTTATCCTAAGTTCCTGGAAGGGGGAACATGTGAAAAAGGGAATGCATGCTGATGGACCGCATGCATCCTCATGGCAGACATGTGTCAGCCCAGGCACATGCAATTTAACCCAAGAATTGAGCCATGATCGGGGTTGGTTTCCCATTCTGTCATTCGCTTTCTGAACCGAGGGATATTTGTGTCTGAGCTCTTTAAGCCTGACGTAACTCTGAAAATTGAAGCCTGTGATGTTTTCTTGAGGAACCAATACACCTTTGTCCAAACTATTGAGTCTGTGTTTGACCTCTACATAAATTTCTTGTCACGCATCCTGCAAACTGGTGTTACCTGAACCATGCAAACTGGTGTTACCTAAACCATGTTGTGTTTTAGTGACATGTTTCTATTTCTTGTTTACAATCCCCATTTTCCTGTTGCTACTGTCACCCATGAGTTAGCCGAAATATTTTGTTGTTGTTGTCACCTGTGAGTTGACCAAACACTGACGTCATTGTTGTTATCTTGAACTTGTGGGAATTGAATTGGGCACTGGTGGAAGAACTAGGTTGTCAAGCCCGTGGTAGAAGATACGGGTTGTCAAGCCTGTAAGCAACTCTCTCCAAGTGAGGGAGTCTACTGGGAAGTGGTTTTCTCCCATAGAGAGTCCAACACCAGCTACAGAGTTATGAGAATTCCTGATTCGTCCTGTTGCTGAGACCCAGAGAGGGAGGTGAAGCACCGATGGACTATTCTTGTGAAGGTGTATACTCCTGGGTGTAACACACATGTGGAGAATGGGAGTCTGTGAGTAGTGGGCGTAAGAAGGCTCATGGGGAGAATATTCTGATTTCTCTGTGTAGTTTTCCTGTAACCTTAGCCTAGTCTAGGATTCCCTTACCTTGGGTGGATCTTAGTCCCAAGTTGGGGGTGACCCACTGTTGAGCATGATGAGCAGTGAGGTCTAAGGCTAGGAGGTTCAGGGAAAGTCAGCACGTGGTTGGTGGAGTTACTACTATTTCAAAGATAACTATATGCATGTGTTTAATTTCAATTAAAATGAATGTCTATGATGCTTGCAATATTATCATGTATTCCATTGCGATGATAGTTACTGTTGATTCCATTAATTATGTATGTTGGTAGTAATTATATGTTTACTCTATTAATCCCTTTAAATTGTTTTAAATGCATACTATATAAGTATGAGAATGTTTCCACGTAGTAGCATTGCCCGACTAGTGGGTTGATGGTCGAGGTCGTTACAATATGGTGTCAGAGCCCAAGGTCTCAATGTTGAGCCTAGATGGGCTAGATAAGTGGTCTTTGGACCCAAGGTTTCGAGAGGAAATTGTGGCTAGAGGACTAATTTTGAACCTTAGAATGTTTTTGAGTGCCAACGGGTTGCATGGCCATGTACGAAGCTCAGGAGAAGTAGCGGTAGAATAAAACCATGGCTAGTGTGGTATTTGACCATAGAGAGGGAGGGCGCTCAACACTTAGGGTGTTGGAGCTATAGGATATGTTCAGAAAGAAGGGAAAAAACCTTTATGAATGTTAGATCCAGAGAAGGTGCCAAGAGGATATCCGAGAAGCCTTTCGAGAGTTTGGATGTCGGGAAAAGAGGGGTGTTGGTTGTGGAGCCTGTTTATCTTCCTGATTTAGAGGTCTTTTAATTTCAGCCGTGTTTATACCCCATGAAGTATTTACACCCCAGAAGTATGTACACTCTTCCACGCAGGGGAGTGTAGAGGGGGGTACCCCCTCTGCGGGGTCCGGGGGGGATATCCCCCCAGCTGGGGGGTCTGGGGGCAAGCGGGCCCCCAAAGCAAAAATTGCCTTGTAAAAGTATATTGTAATTTCATTGTAAATCTGGACCATTCATTATAAGGTCACAAATCTAACGATAGATATTATGTTAGGGTTTTTTTCCCTAGAAGGCAACCCTCTTTTATGGGGGAAATGTATTGCGGCTATGTATGTTGGCAAGTATTGTATTCTGAGAGAGGAGACTGTGAGAGAAAGAAGAGAAAGTTACAACGGGTTTTGTTGTAGGTTGTATCCCTTCATTTTGTTGGATAATAATAAAGAAAGGACCTGGCAATTTCTCTGGTGGACATAGCCCACACTGGGTGAACCACGTAAATCTGTGTCTCTCTTTTATTGTGTATCTTTTGTGTTTTATTTCCGCATTTGTTTTATTTTATTGCTCCGCAGTCCTGTTTTTCTAACACGGGGTGCACTAAGGAACAAACCCCTAAAACTCTGAAGTCTTGAGAAGATATACACCATAGATCTGGAAAAAAATATCTCATCCATTGGATCGAGCAGAAGAGAAGAGAGCAATTTCAGGAGTTCGGTTGTCAAGAGAAGTGGGATGTGCTAATTCACAAACTCCCAAATCCCTAAATCGTGAAATCTTGAAGAGTTGAAGTAGTGGGTCAGGTTGACGTCACGTGGATGCTTGTGGACCCATGGGATTTGTGGCACGTTCCAGTGGGTCCCAAAATAAAAGTAGACGCAGTGGGGCCAGATGGTGTCACCTGAGGTAAATTGGACCTTCTTAAGTACACCACATGTCACCACCATGGTTGGTGACAGTTGTGTTGTGGGCCCGGTGGCTAGAAATATCGGAAGTTCGGAAGTCGAGAGTTAGAGAGGGAAGTGAGTGTGAGAGCCTCCAAGACCAAAATCCTGAAACCCCGAAAACCGAAACCCCAAATTTCCGAATAGAGAACCTTGATATATAGCGCTTGGTCACGAACCATGATCATGTGGGTTGGGAAACTGAGAAAAAAGGGCTAATGCCTGAGTGCACTACAGAGCTGAGGACATCTCAGAAAATTCATGGAAACTGAACGTTTTCTTGAATCAAGTTGTTTATGAATGTCGTGGACTTTGTTAAGGAATAATGACCTGACAAATTCTAGTTGTCTGCACATTGTGATGTAAAAGTTCAACAAGAACCAGAACCGAATAAAATTACCACTGAGTGCAAAAGAAATGGAAAGGGCACAGTTCCAGTTCTGAGGACGAAGCAAAAGGAATGGATGTTCATTTGGGGGTTGAAGGATCAAACTCCAATGGCCATGGAGAAGAGATAGATAACGAAGGAAACATAAGGAAGATCATTGAAGGATTGCAAAAGGATGCCCAAAATCGTCGAGTAGATAGCAGAAAGCTTAGAAAATCTCAGTAAAAACAAGAAGAATTCAACATAAAGTTGTTAAAGAGTTTGGAGAGAATAGAAAAGAAGTTGGATAAGGAGAGTGACTCGAGAAGAACAGGTAGTCACCAGACTTTTGAGGGAAGAAGTTCAAGGAGTGTGGGTAGACACCATCATTACTCCTAAGGTCGCTCCTAGAGAAGGACACACAATAGTTCAAGCCCATCTCCTACCAAAAAGAACAGGAGATCTGGACTGGATGAATTGAAGGGAGAAATGAACAATATTAAGTCTCCTAAGTTTGATGGAGAACATCAGA
>JZKD02S1602642.1:7905-22212 GCA_000966675.3 Picea glauca
TCCCTCTACAACCCTCCTTGCCAATGTTAGTTTCTTTCTAGAAAGTACCAAGCTAAAGTCCTTTGTTTCTCCAGTCTGGATCTGTATCTTCTCTATTATAGGGTGAACAATAATATTTCGGAAAATCTTTCTATTTTCTTCAGGACATCTTTCCAATCTCATATATTTCTCATATCTATGCCAGTGAATGCCTTTGTTCATTGCACCATCTATCTGTGATTCTATTGCTCACTTAATCTTTCTCAAATTTTCCTCATCGCATTCTCTTTGTTCTCTATTATCTGAGTATTATGCATGCCTCCTACTCTCCTTCCCCTGTGTGTATTTATTTCATGTCATTATTTTCCTTTTGCACATCACCCTAAAGTTTTTCCACCTTTGGCCTCTTCTTCCATCCAATCCTTAGGATTCCTGCGGCTTCTTTCAGACACAACCTCCAGTCAGGGATCCTAATTTTGAAGGTGAAATCCAAGGGATGTACTTCTATCAAGATTTTTAGTTGACCCTTGTCTCTTCAATAGATCAGGTCAGTCAACAATTATAACTGCTTCAACCACCAGTCTTTCTTACCATAATTGATCATGTGGCTCCATGTAGGTTCAAATACACTAGCATGTGTGTATTTATGTATTGCAATTATATGATGGCTTGGTAAGAAATATTTATATTTTCTTCACTAAAACACCACATCTCCACCGCATCGAGCCACTTCATCAATTTCCCNCAATTAAGGGGTAATGAGCCCATATTAGGGCTTAACAGAGTCCCTTCTCTATTGAACTGTCCCTTTGCAACCCTCCTTGCCATTGTTAGTTTCTTTCTAGAAAGTACCAAGCTAAAGTCCTTTGTTGCTCTAGTCTGGATCTGTATCTTCTCTATTCTAGGGTGAACAATAATATTTTGGAAAATGTTTCTATTTTCTTCAAAAACATCTTTTCAATCTCTTATATTTCTCATATCTATGCCAATGAACACCTTTGTTCATTGCACCATCTATCTGTGATTCTATTGCTCACTTAATCTTCCTCGGATTTTTCTCATCGCATTCTCTTTGTTCTCTATTATTTGAGTATTATGCATGCCTCCTACTCTCCTTCCCCTGTATGTATGTATTTCCTCTCGCTATTTTCCTTTTGCACATCACCGTGAAGTTTTTCCACCTTTGGCCTCTTCTTCCATCCAATCCTTAGGATTCATGTGGCTTCTTTCAGACACAACCTCCAGTCAAGGATCCTAATTTTGAAGGTGAAATCCAAGGGATGTACTTCTGTCTGGTTTTTCAATTGACCCTTGTCTCTTCAAGAGATCAGGTCTATTAGCAATTATAACTGCTTCAACCACCAGTCTTGCTTACCATAACTGATCAAGTGGCTCCATGTAGGTTCAAATACACTAGCATGTGTGTATTTATGTATTGCAATTATATGATGGCTTGGTAAGAAAAAATTATATTTTCTTCACTAAAACACCACATCTCCACTGCATCGAGCCACTTCATCAATTTCCCACCTGTGATAGCATGGCTAGTACTCAAGGTTGTTCCTCCTAAGTTATTTGTATGATTTTTTTCATTAATAAAAACATAATTAAATGTTTTTTAATAACATTATATGAATTCTTAGCATAATTACAACCATGGGGGAAAATAGGGTGTTACAGTAAAAGACTGTTGAGAAAAAGAGAAAGCATTTAGAATTTAAATCTAGGAGATGTGTGCTAACTAGGGTGTCAACATAGATCCCATTCACTATAGGCTACAATATTTCACAATGAATTAACAAAGTGTTCATGCAACCATGAAGAGTTACAATGTGTATCTTTTCTCTTCAATGATCAATCTCACCTCTACAACACACAACAAAATATAAGCAATGAATCAGGTAATCAATTGAACAATGGACATACTAAATATGAAATCAAAGGAAAGGAAATTACAATATAATTATCTTTGTTGATCTATGCTATAGAGTAAGAAAATAGAGCAATGTGAGTTGAGTTGGTGGGCCCTCCCAACCAACATCATGATGCTTAGAAACTACATCACCACGATTATTTTACACCACAACTAATCTCAAACACCATCATCAACACTTTGTATTAATTCATAAATCAAGTTTAGATATACATAATTGCCACCAACCATTCCCAAATTATCTGATGATCAGACTTTAAACTACAAATATTAATTATTATTTTACAATATAGCTCCCCCTCTCCTATGTTCTATGTCCATATATTTATACAGAGGAGCAACGGGGTGAATTGAAATCAATTCCTCCAAATCAGAATTGTCAATCATGAACAGTTTTTACAAGATATTGTTTTATTTTTTTTTGGGTAGATCTTGGTTGGGGAGAAAACTTAATATCATATTACATAGGATTTGTGTAACATACAATCATATAAAAGTAGCTTGATTTTTTTTCCCTTGTTGATTGGGCGTTGTGTTTGGAAAATCATCCATAACAAAAAATTTGGGTTTTACATCTTTAGAAAATCATCTAGATCTCCCAAATTGTACCTCATTTTGGAAATAGGCCTATCACTTCCTTAGTTTGGACCATCCTGCACAAAACCCATGTCTTGGATTGTTTGTATTCAACTTCATTGCCTCAAAATTTGCACCAGAATTTAACTGCCTGGAAATTATTGTTAATTTTGGCTAAAACATTGTTTATAAGCTAGAGGTTCACACATGTGATCTGGGTGTGAGTTGAACATCATAAATTCATGTCAAGGGTCCTAGTGACAAAACCCATATCTTGGGTTTCCTTCTAGAATCACTCTAGTATGCCAAACATGGAAGTGGGTTACCAAATCTGTATGTGTGTTACATGATCTAAACTAGTCAAAACCATCATTAATAATAAACAACCCTTAACCCTCCTAATTTACCCAAAACTATGGAAAATATATTAAATTAACAATTAATTACCTTTTGATCACTCGAATGAACTTTGCATGGAAAACATGGAATAAGCTTGGTGAAGGGAATGAAGACAATGTTAAAATGAGGATTTAGTGGTCAAGAGGAGGTATCTGGCAGTGGAAATAACATTAATTTTGAGGCCCAACATCTCCTCCATGCCTGATATTTTGCATGTCCTCATGCAGATAAGATGGATAGATGATAGTCTAATGAAAAATTTTCAAAACTAGTAAAAATTGATAAATGCCCCCATTGTGTCAAGGGGAAGTACCTATTGATATACTAAAATTGGATCCCTTTATTTTTTGTTCTTCCCTGTGTTTCCTTTCCAAAGTCCTGTTATGTAAGGCTAAGAATTGAATCTATCTATACCATCTCTTGTTACATTTTTGTAGCTTCTTGTTCCTTGTTGTTAATATTTTTCAATTTCTCTGTGTAGCTTAGCACTCCTTTCCTTCAAAGCCTCATTTTCATTCTTCACAAACCTATCCAAGGTCTTAAATTATTTAACTTTTTCCTTTAATATTTTTATTTTTTTATTTTTCTTGGCTAGTTTCGAGGAGACTGGCTTACTTAGAGAATTGGAGGACATTATATGTTTGATAGGTTTAGAATACCTTATGTTATCCTCAAAAGCACTTTTCCTTGATGTCAAAGTTTCAACACAGTCAAGTTGCTAGTGCACAGAGGTCTTGAACTCAGAGCTTGGGATAGGGGAATATAGACTCCTTTTGTTGAACATTGATATTCCCTATGGGTACTACCCCAGTGTTTAAAGATGCAACATTTATGGTTGGAGTGATTGGTAAGTGAGTTTTTATACTCTGTCTTTTAGGACCCTTTTTAACCATACTATTGGTGATTCTCTTAGGGATGACTAGTGTGGTTGGAATATGCTTTGCACGTTTCCTTTTTTATGGTATATTTTTAGAGTTATTCTCACAAGTGGTGAAGACCTCGGCTCCATGGAAGTTGAATCCTTCACTGTTACCTTCATCATCATCACTAAGAATACCAATGACCTCTCGATGTATCTCTTTTTGCTTTGATTGTTGCATTACTAAAGTTATTTTAAACTAAAACAAATCCCAAGTATAACCCCCTTTATTCAACTCTTCTACAATCAATAATTTGGTGATACCATGGTGATATAGACTACTATGAACATTTTTAGGGTTTTTTTGTATATGTTTTTGACATTTTACCTAGACTCTTGGAAAAATAGAATGGAAAACTTATATGATTATTTTCTTCAAAATGTTGGAGGAGATGGATGTGGTAAACAAAGGTGATTCCATACCTCCTTCATAAGTAATAAATTTCTATAGCATAAACAAAAAATTCCTCCATTCCTCCTGAATCCATGTTTTGGGCATGCCCTTCCCCCAATTTAGCCTATGTTATGTTGAGCATAGGAATAGTGTCCAAGCTCCTTGTTCAACCACCTTTCTCCTATTTGGGGAAATATAGTAGCTTGGGATATCGATTCCTTTGATACTTCCACTACCAAGTTTCCAATGCATGAAATTTTCCCATCAAACCCCTCTGAGAATGTCACAGTGACAGAGTTGTTATTCCCATTGAATTTCCTGAGGAATGGATTCCATCATGTGGATTTGAGTATTAACTTGCAATAATTATACTCAATATATCCTCGCAGAGCTACCAATGACCAAGGTTCTTGTCTCCCTCATGCCTAATACTTTTCATGCCCCATTGCAAGAAAAATGTATAGTTGAGGGCATTATGGTTGTTGATACGATAAAATTCTAATCACATTGGAAATCCCCCTGTCAACATAGGGAAGTATAAATATTCTTTGATATTACAAGCAAAGTTGTTTCTCCAACATCATTCTTTGGCTTACTTGAATGATTTTCACCAAATCCTAAGAGTTCTATACTCCCTTCTCTTCCCTTGATTTTATCCATGGGAGTATGATCACAAGCCAAAATATTTTCAAGCATAACTCCATAAGTGGGCCAAAAAGTATGAAATATCATATACTTCTCTATGGAATCAAGAAAGATGTGCTACAAGAAAATCAAGTCACTACCCTTCTTTTTCTCTAGGTTTGAAGCTAGAAATGTCCTTCATAGGAACAGTGAAAGTAATTGTGTGAGTTCCCCTAGGCCTATACCAATATGCATCCCAACCATACAAGTAAAACCACAATGACTATTGGCTTCTTATGCTCAAGATAACACTCTAAAGAATTTGTAAAACCACGTGTCTCCTACTTTTGTGAAATTACAATCATGGAAATGTCTTGCATGAGGAGACAAATATGAATTCTTACAAGGACAACTTTATAGAGAGGATTTGATGTTTGAGATGACAAATTTTCATACTTAAATAATATGGAGAGAATAGGAACTAAAGAAAATGAATAGGATGAATGCCCCTTGAAGTTTTGAGGGAATGGGTCTCCCCACAATGCCACAGAACTTTGTGTACAAAGTTCTATAAGGTCACTCTTCCTTGAAAAAAATTCACTACCAAGGGATGGAAAAGAAACTCAGAACTGTTAAAATGAGACCTAGGCAATATGTGGTTCTTAAGCCGTTTTCGAATCCTAGAGGTGATTCAAAATAAGGGGGAGAAAAGGGTGGTCAATCAATAACAAGCATCGAAAATCATCGTGGGAGTGGGTGATAATTATTAAGTATGGTCAAGGATCAATTCATGAGGTGGTAAACTAACAAGGGAAATGGATTGGAAGATATGATAGGGGTATAGTAATGGATTGTTAAGAAATGCCATACACTAAAAATGAGCATCAAGGCTATGTTGTTTTTAAAGATTTCCATAATTTTTTTAAAAACTAGGAGAAATTTAAAATTTGATACATTACCTCAATTTTACCTTAATGTAACCTTCATAAAATGATTCATGATGAAATCGATAACTGTAAAGAGGAATTAGACATGAACTTGTTGAGTATTCAACCGAATATTGCTTAACCAACTAAGTGTTGATGCTGAGAATGAGAAAATTTTTATGTTGATATTGATTGTTGCACAAAAATGAAACAAAAATTATTCATGGTGTTGATGCATACCCATGGAGTGATGGAGAGAAGAGACCAGACTTGTTTAGGCATCCCTAGACTCTTATTCTGGATCTAACAAACTTCAAATTGCAAGACATACTTCAATCAGTTTGTTACATGTCATCCTATAACTAATATAGGGTCCTGTAGCAATAAAAAATAATGGTTACATGATTGTATGATGGTTAAAATACTTCCTATAGATGTTGAAAATGCCAAAAATATGAATGTTGAAGCCATTGTTGGAGAAACATGAGGTTGATCATATGGAAAATCAACATCTTTAAAACACTTAAACACTATCAAGAACATAGAGAGATCTAGGTGATTGAACTTTTTTTAAGTAACCATGTTGAAGTTCACATGTTTAAGGTTGGAAATTAAGATCTGAACTTTGGTCTTGCTAATCATAAATTATTTGTTTTGACTTGGTTATTATGCACAGAAATACACATGGAAACTAGTGTGCTTGAAATTTTGTTACTTTGATGTCCCCCACACCTAAGAGTTGACAAGTTATCATTCCTTTGAAGTAAGTGATTGATGACCACAAGATAGAATAAAATTGGTCCATTTGAACTGTGGTTGCTTAATAAGTTTGACACACTTAGCATGGTAGTCAAAATGGATATAGTGGGGTTAACTACAAGGTGGAAGGTCCAAGCAATGAAGTTTCAACTCTTTCCAAACAAATAATCTTAATGGGTGCTTGCATATATGTGGACAAGAAGAGAGAAACCTCACTAAGCTAGATATTATCTTTCCAATTGCATGAAATATTAAAATATACCGACGAATCAAAATATTTCAAGCTCTTAATTGATCCTTAGATATGCTTATTTGAAATAACATAAAAAGGTTGCAAGTTGTTGTTAGCATCATAAAACCATATAGTCTTCATCCATAAACCAAATTTTTTACAATTCAATCTATGTGAATAAATTTCTTGGAGTCAAACATGAAAGAATATGTTTCATTACCAATCAATAATGAAAATCAATAACCAACACGAGACAACTCACCAATGATGAAAATGAGTGTCAAGGTACCCAAGTACATCTTGACAGACACAAATAAATGAGTTGGAGTCGAGTCACATGTAAGATATATCAATCAAGAGACCTTGATGAATTCCCATTGTTGAGAGTGAGGAGGAGTTCCCTTGATGTATTCAAGTCCCAAGGTACTTTTAAATATCTCTAACCCTGATCCTAGATAGTGTGTTGAAGTCTATGGGACAAGGTTTATCGGAAGGTGGGCCTTGAGGAATACCACATCATCCAACAGGAGCATAAAGCACAAATGATTTTGAAGAACCGTGATATGATATTGAACCAATATGCATAACTTTATTGAGATTTTTTCCCGCAAGTTGCTTGGTTTTCAAGAAAAACTCATGTTCAGTTGCACTAGTAAACTAGTTTTCACAACTAGACTTATTTTTCTCTTTACTATTTTATTAATTTATTTACACTATCCTACTTTACTTGAAAAGGAATGAATTTTCTCAAGTGTAGGAATATTTCAAATGTATCCATTTATGCAGTAGGATCTTCATTAAAATCATATCCAAATTTGAAAAGTATACCTCCATGATTGTTGGGATATGAGAGGCCAACTATTCTATTAGAGATGGTGCCAAGAAATGTTGAAAAATGGAGCAATATGGTGGCATGATGATTGTTTGGAACCAAAATTCAATATAGTATTTGTCTCCCCATATCTCTTTGGTTGTCATGCCATAAAGTTCTTTGGAAAATTGTTCATGAAACTCATGAATACATAAGGGATCTAGTGACGAACATGTGAGAAATTCTTCAATATTTGGCTCTAGTGATGTATGTTCTCCATATAATGTTGTCCATGAGTATTCTATGTCCTTGCAAGGATGATTAAGGAAAATTGTTAGATGTTCTTCCTGTGGATATTGCTCATGGATCTCCTCTATTTCTTAAGATGCAGATGCCTCCCTCATGAAAATTTTGAACTTTGGACAAGGGTTTAATAAATTCCTTGTAGTGATAAGTCCTTCTTTTCTCAATAAATTATTGAACATTTTCAAGTTATTTCAGTTGATATAGAGCTCCTTCTCATAAATGGATTAGTAGTATGGGGGTTCTAACAACACCTTAGAATAAGGAAAATAAATGAAATCAACAGAAATGAAAACATACTACTCAAAGTAAACTTAAGAAATCTAAAATACAACCATGTACGTGAACTCCTCATGCTATTGAGACCCTATCGTCACCAAGTTATATATTCACATGAGTTAGCTCTTCACAAATGAAACTTACTTGCATAAAATGAAACACAATTATTTGTGAAAAAAGGAAACAATGAGGCTTCAGAGAAACTCACTAAAGTGAATGCATCAAGCTAGAATCCTTTCAAAAAATTTGAAGTGAGGGCACCTTTGCATATTACCACTTCTCCTCCCCAAAGTTGCAATTGTAGCTAAATTACACAAAAAAACAATAAACAATCTACCTATGCTATAATCCCTTTAGCACCTCCCTGACAATGGTGACAAAAATGTCAATCAAACTATATGAATAATTTATGGGCATCAAATCATCAATCCAGGGGTCTGTAAACTTAAATATGCAAGCACAGGAAATGCATGAACAAAGGCTATTCTATCTTATACTAACAACTAATGTTGGCAAAACACATTTTGGAATACAATAAATGAAATCAAATGACAAATCACCATAGGACCTATCACTGGGATATAAAGACAATTTCGTTCTATAAAGGCTCTAGATCACAATCTTTCATACATGGATGTTCATGCGATATTTCGTGAGTATCTTTCTAAAGTTTCAATTATTCAATGAATTCTTATATAGAGATTTAGGAAAATAAATATAAAACAATTTAAAATAATCTGGAAATAATTTCGTTCATTGGGTAGCAAAACAAGAAGTTATTTGTTGGGCACAGGCTATAATATTTCACTCAAGCAAATCTTAAGTGTTTTGGTATGCAATTCTTGGAGAAACTCTTGTTCCCACCTTCAATTGATATTTTTCTTTTGATTACAAAATCCAACAAGGAATGCAAAAGAATGTTGAGAAAAAGAGAAAGCATTCAAAATTTAAATCTAGGAGATGTGTGCTAATTGAGGTGTCAACACAAAGCCCCTTCACTATAGGTTGCAATATTTCACAATGAATTAACAAAGTGTGCATGCAACATCGAAGACTTACAATGTGTATATTTTCCTTTCAGTGAGTGATCTCTCTTCTGCAACACACAACAAAACATAAACAATGAAACAGGTAATCAATTGAACAATGGACATACTAACTTTGAAATCGAAGGAAAGCAAATTGCAATCTAATTATCTCTATTGATCTATGCTACAAGAGTAAGAAAATAGAGCAATGTGAGTTGAGTTGGTGGTCCCTCCAAACTAATGTCACGATGCTTAGAAACTACAGAACCACAATTATTTTACACCATAACTAATATAAAAAACCAACATCAACACTTTGTATTAGTCCAAAAATGAAGTTTATATATACATAATTGCCACAAGCCTTTCCCAAATGATCTCATTATCAGAATTTAAAATACAGAGATGAATTATAATTTTACAACCTATCTCCCCCTCTCCTTTATTCTTTGTCCATATATTTATACAGAGAAGAAATGGAGCGAATTGAAACCAATTCCCCCAATTAGAATTGTCAACCATGAACAACTTTTACAAGATATTGTTTTATTTGTTTTTGGGTAGATCTTAGTTGAGGAGACAACTCAATATCTAATTACATATGATTTTCCTAACACGCAATCGTATGAAAGTAGCTTGATTCAATTTTCCTTGATGATTGGGTGTTCTATTTGGAAAATCGACCATAACATAAAATCTAGATCTTACATCTTTAGAAAATCGTCTTGATCTCCCAAACTGTACGCCATTTTGGAAATTGGATTGTGCTAAACTCATCTTGGATTGTCCTGCAAAAAAAAACATGTATTGAATTTTCTAGATTCACCTTCATTGCCTTGAAATTTGCACCAAAAGATAACTGTTGGAAACTACTGTAAATTTTGGCTAAAACATTGTTTATGAGTTGAAGGTTCACACATGTGACCTCGATGCGAGCTAAACAACACAAAATCATGTCAAGGGTCCTAGTGATAAAACCCCATGTCTTGGGTTTCCTTCTATAAGCGTGCTAGTATGCCGAACATGGAAGTGGGTTACCAAATCCATATATGTGTTACAGGATCTAAACTAGTCAAAACTATCATTAGTAATAAACAACCTTTAACCCTCCTAATTTACCAAAAACTATGGAAAAACTATTAAATTAACAAGTAATTACCTTTTGAGCTCTCAAATGAGCTTTGCATGGAAAACATGGAATAAGCTTGGTGAATGGAATGAAGACAAGGTAAAAAGGAGGATTTAGCGGTCAAGATAAGGTATTTGGTAGTGTAAATAACATCAATTTCAAGGCCCAACACATACCCAATGAGGCCATCCATGGATTTCCAAGAATAATATCAACATCATCCATATCTATAACATACAAATGTGAATTAAAAACATATTTATCCATAGTAATGTTAAAATATTTAAAATTTTGAACATTCTTACCCTCAACTTGTGTTCTCTGGATCTGCTTTGCAAGTAAATCCACTCTTTTAGCCAATTCAACATTGATGAAATTATGCTTGTTGCTAAGGTTTATAGAATCAATACCCTTCTCTTGTTGAAGACATCCATGAACCTATAGTAGGGAATTTTCAAATGAAAATAAGACTCTATGAGTCTCTTTATCCTACTCGTGGCATGAGACCACTTGTCTAAAAGTATTTTTTCCAATTCCTACCCTTGAAGCATTAATATCTTCATGATGTTAAGTAACTACCACCATGTGGCAACATTATCTCTTAGATTATAGCATAGATGGAATTTCTAATAAGTTGGATATTTTGAATTAAGATCAATTATGAATTCTTTAATCCTAGGACCATCATATTTTCCTATAAGATACATCTTCCACGTGAAAATTCAAAAATTAAACTACGGTTTTCAAGGAATAAATTATTTTTCAACAGAGCTCCTTTAGTGGCTAGGGTTTTCAAGCAATGATTGAAAATGGTTGTTACACCTTCAATATGACTCAAAAGTATATCATATAATATGTCAAATTATATTTTTTGAAGTGTTACTCACTTGGCTCTAGTTGTCCTTCAATCTGGTTGTCCTTTAAAAAACTATTTTCTTTAGAATACACATCATAAAGTCTTTGATGTAACAATAAAAAAAACCTAAAATCATTGATTTTAAATCGACGGTGTATTCACTTTCTAGAATCTAACTTTAGTAGTTTATTTGTTTAAATCAAATATCCATTGAGAGGAATCTATATTTGCAATTTCTTTCTCTAAACTATCCACGAAAAAATTCATAAATTGATCTCACTATTGCAACCCTATTTTTCCTCCCTAAAATATGCAACAACAAAAAAAGCAATTTTTCCCCCTTTTCCCAAGGAAGTGCTTTGATATCACTTGTAAAGAACCTTAGTGTATAAACTTTAGAATAACCAGTAAATCAACACAATAATAAACCCCAAAATTTTGGATAAAACCCTTAAATTAGGGTAACACGATAAATTACTACTTATGGAAGGAATCCCTCCACAAATTATGCTTATTATAATACAAAATCCAACATGCTCAGTAAAATGATATGCATGAGCATATATACTCTCTCATGAGTATACCTAGGGGCATATGCCAACTACCCCTCATTATTACATTCCATAAATTATTACCCACCATCTAGTGGACCTTATTCAATGAGTATGACACATTACATTAATTTATGGGTTTACACACCAACTTAGAGGGCCTTATTCCATGAGTATCTACACATTACATTAATTATCCTCCTAAGGTACCTCCATGGATACATAACATTACATTAATTATTGACTCGATGTACATTAAGATGTATCTTGAGAATGAAATTATTTGATACAATTAAGCCAAATCGTAGTAAAATAGAATTGGTAGAGAAAAAGAAAGAATTTATGGATTAGGAGGTTGCACGCAACATGACTACAACTAAATTAGACAATGTCAATGCATGCATTAAGACTTCAAAATAAGTTGCACCTTAGTTATCCAAATTAAACAACACACTTTAAGTGATTATCATCACAATTGTAGAGTTATAGCATAAAGTGTAGAATTTTTTATACACATTAATGTATTCCTGCGATTCTCCTGATCTAACAAGTTCTGCTATTGTTAAATACAAATCGCTTCTACTATTACTTTTGCAGAAGCAATTTAAACCACGATCACAACCATAAGCACAAAGTGAAATATCAATAACACATAACACAATAAGTTTTACCGGGAAAGCGTAAAGCTAAAAACCCCACTATCATATATTATGTATATCATGAATCATGAAACAATCCCATACAAAACTCTAATCCAAGAGCTCTCAATACAATACAATTGTCTCACACTTTCATACACAAATTAGCAAATACCTATGCCAATTTTCGTGTCCAGGCAGCTTGCCTCCTCTGCACAATCTCTGCAATCTGAATTCTCACAATAAATCAAATGAATGCAATTGCCTCGTTTGCACATGCTCATAAGCATATCCACTGAATGTGTGAAAAAATCACAACTAATAGCCAACTGTACCTTTCACCTGTTATCTCAACTGGTGTCCATTGGAATGACATGCATGTAGTTAACCATGGTGAATCTTCAGTTGCATGCGAGTTAACTGATTGTGAACTAATGAATAATTAATTCACTGAACTCACACTAATACAACTAAGCTTAACTCACTTAACTACACTTGTAATTCTGTTACAATTCCAAATCACTCAGTTATGAATGAGATATAAGATTAATATTTATTGTCTAATTTAATTAAGGGAAAACTAAATTAGACACATGTTTCTTGTTGACTTTTCAACATAAAGTAGTGACAATGACAAAAGCATGTGCCTCCCTCTATGATCTTGTGATTACTTATGTACTCTCATGATAATTGTGTTGGTCATTCTAAATGCCTTATGCTTTGTTTGACAAATAGTGCAATAAACAAATTGTTACGAGATAGATAAAACTAAGTAAAGAGAGCAATATACGTATTAGCATATTGTCATTTCCTACAATAGCTCTTCCAATTACCCACTATGCCAATACATAGTTTAACCCTCTTTGTAAGTTGGACATATTTTACCATCATAGACATGCACACTTAGAGAGTCCCATTGGTGTGTCAATACCCTAAATGGTTGAACCATCACATTGTTGCTACCTTTGCTACCTTTAATCTTTAGCACTAATGTCTTGACATTTTAAAGATCTGAGTACAAAAAGATGTAGATGTTATCATGTTCCTTGATCTCATACGAGCCAAGCCTCCTCACTCATAGATTTTCAGCCAAGCCTCCTCATTCATAGATTTTAGTGATACTTAATAGTAGAAATATTCTACGCCCTAGAGGAATTATGATCGACCACACACACTAGATGTCTATCAAAAAGAAAGTTTTAAATTATTTCAACTTTGCACCCTAACAACATCACAAATGACCACAATCACTTAGTATAATATTCAAATGTGCCATAAAAATGTAATTCATAATTTTAATTTTTTTGGTAAATCGTGATTCACTTATAAATTCCCCAAAACCCAAAACTTTTTCATGAATCTTATTATAGAGTATCATCCTCTTGATATTTTCCTTACAATAGTCATTGGTTCTTAGACCACTTTATTTTCCATAGCATCTCTCTATCTATTCCTTTACAAATGATGTTAAATTCATTGTTTGATGTTAAATGATTTTCATGAATCTTATTATAGAGTATCATCCTCTTGATATTTTCCTTACAATAGTCATTGGTTCTTAGACCACTTTATTTTCCATAGCATCTCTCTATCCATTCCTTTACAAATTATGTTAAATTCATTGTTTGATGTTAAATGATGTTTGATGTTAAATTCCTTTACAAATGATGTTATTCATTGTTTCACAGATATCCATAAGATATTATGCATAAAAGTAAACGTAAATAGGATTATTTTTTTTAACATTTTATATTTTAATTTTAATTTATTAATAATTAAAATAATTATATAGTTCAGGTCAACATCATGCAATCATCACCTAAAGTTGTTGGGCCTGTGAATGAGATACCAAAAGATTTAATGTTGTTATCACTTTTAAAACCAAATGAAGGGGAAGATAAGGTGGGTATCACACTTTTTTGTTATTATCAAGAGAATAATTGATATTATAATGAAAGATGCTTACATTCA
>JZKD02S1602642.1:115584-148942 GCA_000966675.3 Picea glauca
TATGTCCCTTTCCCATAATGATGATGTCATCTTATTACATGATTCCTTGATCACATGTATAGACTAGGTATTGAATACATTAATTTGCTTGTACTTCGATTGGTTTGTACTCTTGTGATTGGACGGCACAAGAGCATCGAAGCGGAGCAAGGAACAACAGAGATTTACGGAGAGCGTTCATAAGGTATGTCCACTATCCATTTCTCTTAGTTCGTTCAATAATCTAGATCGAGGGAAAGAGTAGTATTCCGTCTCGTTTTGTTCTAGATCCAGGTGGATCTAGGGAGATTGATCTGTGTCCGCACTCACGAATTTATCCATTAACAGCTGGCGGGGACAACACAGAAAAAAGGAAGGCGAGGTATCCATGCAACTTTTGTGCAGAAGACCACCCGACCCATCTTTGTCCTTGACTTGCAGAGGCTCAAAAAATTTTCACACAGCAACAGCAAGTAGTGTTGACTAATCCCTTTCAACATGGGCAAAATCTAACTCAGACCTCTACAAGCACAGAAGGGGGAAGCCAAGAAACCTTCCCGCCTCCAAACAATCCCTCATCCACAAACATATATATGGTTAGGGGTGATGCTTTCATATCGACTAGAGCGCACGACTATAGTAAACCAAGCGCTTCTGAGAAGGGTAAATAAGTTGATCTCCCATCTCTTCCTCTACAGATTGAGAAGACGTTGGGAGAAACAATGACATGCATTCCAAAGGGTGCATTTAAAAAAGCTTCTCACAACCCAAATGCAAGGGCCACCCAGAATTACTCTATGGTGGAGGATTTATCACAAACCCCTTGTGCGATGTCTTCTTTGGAGGTCCTCCAAAGCTGCCATGCTCAAAGGAAAGCCTTGTTAACCACTTTGGGCTCTACTGAGACTTGTAATCCAGGCACCATCATGTTAGATACAACTGACTTAAAACCTCGTCTTCCTTACCACGTAGCATTTCAGATAGTAGTGGCTCACCCCATGAAAACTTTTACTTGGAATATCTTCCACACGATGGTCGACGAGGGTGCCTCGACATGCGTTGTGTCGTTAATGTGTTGGAAGGCCATTGGCCAGCCCGTTTTGTCTCCATCACCTACTCTCCTCACTGCTTTCGATGATCATTCATTCCGACCACATGGTATCATTCCTTCTTTCCTCGTGCAGTTAGGAGGGAAGACCATGTGCGTCGAGGTAGAAGTAGTCGACGCTCCCCTCGACTATAATATTTTGTTGGGAAGGATTTGGACTTATTCTATGCAAGTTGTGGTCGCTACAGTTTTCTGGGTCTTGTTGTTTCCACACGAGGGCCGGATAGTGACCATAGATCAATTGTCTTTCTCTAGACCTGACTCTTCACTGGGGGCATCCACGGTCCCAATGATTGATAATCCTCAACCAGGTTTTGTTAATGTAGGGGTTAGTTTGTGCCCATCCTTGATGGGTACCTTCGATTACCCGCCCCCTCAAGGTGATATCAAATTTATATCCAATCATCATAAGGTTGATATTTTTCAGGTTTCGTCATTCTGCATGACTTACTTTGATGACCCGTGGATATTTCCTTCCCCATCAGCCATGATGGTTGAGATAGGGCACTTGGGTATGTCCATGCCCTTGTCCACTACTGAAGTAGTGTACTCTTTAGTCCAGCAAGCTTCAACTAACACTGATCCAACTCTCCAATAGTTGACATCAATGAAAACCAACAATTAATACCAACTATCCATCAACCTAAGCCAATTGTCTGACAATGTCCCCCTTTGGCATTGATGGAAACACTTAGTCATGATAACATTCATGCTTATACTCTTTATCAATGTTTCTATATCTCCCCCTTTGACATCAATGGAAAAGGGTATCTCCCTTTGGGGTTGCTCCCCCTGACTGAACTCTCCTTGGGGCTGCTCCCCCTATCTACTTTCCTTTGATTTTTCTTTGTGTTTATAATCCTATGATTACTCTCTTTCCCTTCATATGAATAATATCTCCCCCTTTGACAAAGGGTATCACTCTAAATTCATATCTCTCATTCTCCCTTGTGACAATCACTCCCCTTAGAAACATGCCTCTATGCTCTCTCTCAAAGCATTTACCTTTTCATCTAATAAATCTCTCCCCCTTTTTCCTATTTATGGTGCTTCCTTGTGTACATATAAGACATATAAGATAAGCATTAAAAAACATTCATTTTGGAGTAGAAATAACTCTAAGTCTCTGGTGAAGATACTCAAAGGCTTCCCATGGAAGTGGCTTTCTAAATATGTCTGCCACTTTTTCTTTTGTGCCCACATACTCAACTCTAATGTTCTTTTCTGCAACCTGTTCTCATAGAAAGTGATATTTGATTGGAATGTGCTTCATTTTGGAGTGCATCATCAGGTTCTTTGAGATAATGATGGTTCTTGTATTATCACAATAGATTGGAATGGGCTCATAATACTCAACCTATATATCTATTAGAGTTTGTTTCATCCAAAGAACCTGTGTACAACATGTTGATGTTGCAATATACTCTATCTTAGTTGTAGATAGAGATATTGATGATTGTTTCTTGATTAGCCATGATAATAAATAGTCACCCAAGTAGAACGTTGCTCCACTAGTGCTTCATTGGTCATCAATACAAACTGCCCAATTTTCATTTGTGTAGGCAATAAGAGATAGATCCTTTCCTTTTGGATACCATAATCCAAATTCTTTTGTTACTTTGAGATATCTGAAAATCCTCTTCACTACTAACACATGTGATTCCTTTGGTTCTTATTGAAATCATTTTGCCTGTCCAATTGCCTGCATTACATCTAGTCTAGATGTTGTCACATATAGTAGGGTACCAATCATTGACATGTAATTCATATGATCTGTAGACTTTGAATCATCATCTTTTCTTAACTTGCAACAGATTTTCATGGGAGTGATAATTGGTTTGCAATCTTCCACTCCAAACCTCTTTAGCATTTCTCTGATATACTTGGTTTGAGAAATAAAAATTCCTTGGTTGCTTTGATGTATCTAAAGTCCCAGAAAGAAGGATAGTTCTCCAAGTAATGACATTTCAAATTCATTTTGCATATCCTTTACAAATTTATGCCTTAACCTGTCATTAGTACGTCCAAAACAATATCATCAACATAAATTTCAATTAATCAAATATTACCTTGAGTTACCTTGATGTAGAGGTTGTTGTCTACACTTCCTTTTCTTAGTTCGTAGGGAGTTTTGTCATTGTTGTTTATGAGAATTACTTTATTTTGAATGTGAAATGTTGTATGCATTGCCTGTGTCCAAAACATATATGTCAGTTTTGAATCCATTAGCATTGTTTGAGCCATTTCCTGTGTAATTATCATCCATTATGATAATGTCCCTTTGCCTCTGAACCACTCTCTGAACCAATCTATGAATCCATTATCTCTTCCATTATCATATATCTATCCAAACCTGCTAAGTTTTCTTACGAATCCATCTCTGTCCATACTGTCCAAGACTCTACTTACAGAACCTTCCATAATGCTAACCCATTTATCACTATACTATCATGAAGTCTTGATTAATCTATCAAACTATACTTCTGCTAACTGATTGCTCTAAATCTATCTTCTCAAACTCTGTAGGCTGCTCAAAGGATGGTTCTTTGGTCTGTCACAGCTATCGCATAGACTCCCCCTGTCTAATATTAATATTACTTGGGAGTCTCTAAGCCTAATGGCTCATAACAATTCCTACTCTGATGTGTATTCATCATCATCTTCATTGGTAGATTCATGATCTCTGTGAGCTCTAACTTATTTATTTTTGTATGTGGATTCATATTTCACTACAATGATTGAAAGTACAATCTCTTGAACCTCTTCCTTATTTACCTGTCCTTTGTTTATTTTAGTTATTTTCCAAACTTTTATGTATCTGACATCTTTCTTTTTCTCTGTAGAATTTTCTTCATTTCATTTTATTTCCAATCTTACGATCTCTAGTACCTGATCTTTGTTCACCTGTTCTTCTTGTTTTCTTATCCATACTTTATTATATCTGATATCATTATTATCTTTCATGGAAGTATCAATCATGCTTCTACAATCATTGCCTATGTGTCCATAATTATGAAATTTGTAACACTCAATGTTACGTGCGACCACATAGGCACTTATTGCTTGAACATTTCTTTTATAATCCCTACAATCTGCAACCTTATGTCCAAAGTTAGTACAATAAAAATAATGATCATAAAATAAATGTGCTTACCTGGGAGTGAATGATCTTCTTTGTGTCATAGTCCTTCTGAATTTTTTCCTTGACTGATCATGATCATGATTGAAGCTTCTTTGTGGATTGAACATGGATGGTCTTCTTGAAGATGTATCTTCAATAGTTTTCTTAGATTCTGGTTGACCATGATTCCTTCCTTTGAGTACTTCTTCATAACTCTTTATATTTTCTTCATTCTTCTTTTCTAGCAACCTAGAGTGCTTCTCTTCATTCTCTATAACTAATGTGGATGTTTTTGTCTCTTCAACATTCTTGTTGAGCCTTACGATTTTACTTCTCAATGTGACAACTTCTTCTTCAAGCTTCTCAACCTCTTCTTCTTTCTTCATTATCTGAGACTTCATGAATTCTTCTGTTCGTTTCTCTTCTTCAAGGTGAATTTTTAACGTGATTATTTCTTCTTCAAGTACTTTCTCTTCTTGACCAAACTCTACCTCAAGCTGGTTTAGATCGTCATTTCTTTCCTTAAGATGATCTATCAATATCTTCTCTCTCATTTATGCTTCTTTCTTATGTGTTGCTATGTTGGTTTACAAACATTATTTTTGATATTCAAGATTTTCTTCAATCTTTCTGGCTTCTTCTAGCTAAGTTCTTAAGTTCTCGATGACCTGTTGGGATTTTTCAAAAATGTGAACACTTTCCTTTTGTTTCATCAATTATTTCTTGAGTGAATTTTTTTCTTCTTTGTTCATCTAAATCACTAATCAATTCTTCTTCATAATTGTCTTCCTTTTCAATTAGTTTTTATGTCTCATTTCCTTCATGGCATTCTATTTCAATATGTCCATGTTTTTCACAATTAAAACAAAACAACAAACTTTGGTGATTATGTACTCTTCATCTTCTGAATCTTCTTGACATGGTGAACATAATTCTTCTTGACTTTTATCTGCATCTTCTTTGGCATTTTCTGAATTTGTGATGGGTGAAGATTATATGTCACGCAACTTATCGCAAAGTTCTTTTGTTGATGAACATTTACCAACCTTTTCTCTTACCAGATTAGGTAATCCTTCCCAGATGAAATCCATTGCTATTTTGTTATTCTTCCTCAATTCCTTCTTGGTTGCATTCTTTTCCCTTTTGGAATTATCATATCCTGTAACAACTGATAGCCAAATATAATTTCCCTGTGCCTGTAAAAATACTTTCATCCTTATGATCCACATCTCACACTTAAAACCATTATGACCATTAAACATTGGTACTCCATTCTTAGAATAATCCATGATCTCCTTCCAGTGGTTAAACTGTTTCCTAAAGGAATAGGCTCTGATACCAATTGTTGGATTGTTGAGGGGGGGGGGGGGTTAAATCAGTAATAGAGAAATTTAATCATTTTTAACCATATAATCCAAGTGTTATATCAATGTAGAATTATCATCTAATAATTGCAGAGTAAATAATCAATGAACAAAGAAACAATAATACACATACATAGTACACCAGTGTTTTACGAGGAAACCCAAAGTGGGAGAAAACCACAGAAATATTTTTCTTATATGTATTGAAGAATTACATTCATTTGAAGCACCAACTTCCTTTGTTTTCCAGCTGCCACATCCAATCTCCCTGACATATAAGTAGAATAATGGAACCACTGTCACACTATCACTATGAGGTATACTGGTGTAAACCTATACCAATCAACCTGTACCATAAACAAGTGCATCAGCTATGCACCAACCTGTACAAATCCTGTACCATGAACAAGTGCATCAACCATGCACCAAACCTATACAAAACCTATACCATGAACATGTGCATCAACCATGCACCAAACCTATACAAAACCTGTACCATGAACAAGTGCATCAACCATGCACCAAACCTATACAAATAACCTGTCACAACAACCTGTCCAAACAACCTATCACAACAACCCGTCTCATCAATATTATCAACCAAATCAAATCTACTCACCAAGACAACTCTCAAATATGTGCATCAACCAACCATAACACAACAACACATAATCATCACCAAGATCAATATGTGCTTCTAATGATATACCAATACAAGTATTCTACATCATCCATAAACCATGTGTCAACAATATTACTAACAAGTTTCTACAACCATGTACCAAGTATGTACCAATCATTTATCAACTAATCATCAACTATGACTCATCAATATGTACCAACATCATCAACTATACTCCTCATGTATGTACCAACTCATCAAATACTTGTCTCAACCATGTACCCAACATGTACCTTATCTAAAATCCCTCATCAATTTCATCATCCAAATATGATTTGTAACTCTGTAATAGACCTGGTGTATATGATCACATACCTGCAAACCTTCCTTAACTTTCACAACAAGAAACTAACATTTTCATTAAACTTTTCTTTAGTCTCACATGACTAGTTTGAGATTAGTCAACAACCCTAACTTGAAATAATCATAACTATGTACCTGTAATGAATAAAGATCTTTTTGAATTCTGGCTTATTCTAGAGAGAGACCTTGTAGAGCGTGTCTCTCATAGAATATTTGATGAATGGATCTTAGAAAGAATCATCAAAAGAATTTATCCTCCCTTGAATTTTGGCCTTATTTTCTTCACCTTCCCTCTAAAATTTGGCTTATATATCCTTTGGTTACCTCAGTCACATATAGATATTCAATATGCTCAAGTGTGTTATTAAATGAGAGAGCCTTGCCTCTTATTTATACTCTCCAGATATCTTCCTTCGAAGCATATTCTAGGTCACTTAACCCATTTCTAGGTCACTTAACCTATTTTCCTCATTTTTAGGGTTAACCAATTTCCATAATTAGAAATTTCTCCATTACTTTATCATTTAAATATTCATCCTTGACTTTGTCACCTCACTTTATCATTTAAATAATCTTCTTTGAGTTTGTCACTTCAATTTATTATTTAAATAATCCTTCTTGACTTTGTCACTTTACTTTATCATTTAAATAATAATTTCTTCTCTGCAATCTCTTTGACCTCTTTGACCTTTTGGGGCTTCAAGCCAACATATGAGGGTCCTCCAACTTCGTAAGGTCATAACTCTCAAACTGTGAGGAGTTATGTGACGTTTCACATACTGCCATAAATGGCATGACATGTACTAGCCATATAGAATAGTCTTGTCTTCAAATATATCAAAATGCATACCATTATCCATAAAAAAAACTTGGGTCCATTACCCAAACCTGGGTTCTCCAAATTCTCATGGCCATAACTCTCTAACCGTGAGGAGTTATGTGATGTTCCACATACCACCAGAAATGGAATGACATGTACTATCCATATATAATAGTCTTACCTTCAAATATATTAAAACGCATACCATTATACATGAAACAACCTTGGTTCCATTACCCAAACCTTTGTGCTACCATAATTCGCTACCGGACTTTCTCCAAGGGTTGACATAAATCACCAATGGTTGAAATCAATCTACAATATCACTCTCCAATAGTTGACATCAATGAAAACCAACAATCCATACCAACTATCCATCAACCTAAGCCAACTATCTGATAGTGCTAACCACAGTTTCAATATCTTCTTTATTTCTTTCAATAGGAATTTCCTGAGGATTATGGCTATCCCCTTCCTACTCTCCAAATAAAAATGTATTAAGAAATGAAACATTGTAACCCACAAAAATCATATGATCCATGAACATCTAATTAGGATCAAACCCTTTGAATTCATCTGTTAGTTTTAAATTGAATTGGTTGAATTGAACCAAAAAATCATTGATGTTTCTAATACTTTTCAATACTATTTCTCCAATCCTCCAAGGAAAATTTCCTTTTCCTTTTCTCAAGGAAGAAATTGTTGGAAATATTTATATTTTTGACTCACTAGTTCAGTGGGAGTTTATTGGAGCTAGTTCTATTTTAGACCATCATTATTATGCCTGCATTCCTAAGAAAATCTCATTGTTTGTTCACTTTTATTAATTATGGAATGTTCTTTCCTATATGAGTGTATATCACTCATTCATTGTGTAATCATTTATTAGCTCATTGGAGTAGTATGAATAGATTTTCTCATTCTTCCATACTGAATCTCTCATCCTTTTCTTGATAATCTTTGTTCGTACTTGCTTTAGCTAGGTCTCCTATGCATGTTTTCATGAAACAATGACATGGTATCAAAGCTGAGCTACTTGGAGAAAACCAGATAGGCTAGAGAAGAGGGAAATCGAAGTTTTGAAGAGTGTAATATGTGTATCTAATAATGTCTTACCCTCTCCCTATCAAAAGGTGTGATGGTCACAGGAAAACTTACAAAATTACAAGTGTTGCAGACAATAATGTACTTTAGCCTTAGATAGGGTGCGAGAGTGTCTCACTATGGCCTTCACACAAGGTGTGATAGTGTTTCATTTTTCCCTTCCAACAGGGTGCGAAAATTTCCCACTATGTCCTTCAGGCATGGTGCGACACTCTTCAAAAATTGATTTTTTGCATTGATTTCTCAGGGTTTTCACTTACAAATTAAGGGTTAATTTTCAGAGTTTTTAGAACCAATAAGAGGGATGGATATGACACCAATTCTTCAGTCAAATTTGGTGATAATTCGCACACCACACAATTATATTGAATGGAATATGAAGGCCGAATTCCAACTAAAAAGGAAAGGATTGTACAATTTGACGATGGCAACAAAAATAGAACCTACATCGGTGGGAGAACCGTAAGGATGAGGCTACGAGACTTCTTCTTGAATTAATTTCAAATAATTTATGGTTTCATATTGCTGCATACAAGACTCCAAACGAGATCTAGACCACCTTGGAAGATCTCTTTAGAAAGCAGAATGAGATGAGAGGTCATATGCTTGAGGTAGAGTTGAATGCCTTAGATCCTAAAAGTTTTGATAATATACAAGATTTATTTACCAAGATTAAATATTTGATATTGATATTGGAATATTGTGATATTGACAATTCTAAACAAGAGAGCCAACTTATTCTAACAATCTTGGCTAATCTAGGACCGGAATATGTTGTCTATGTCTCCTCTTTCCATTCTAGCAAATATATCTTGGGATCAAATTAGAAAATGCCTACCATGGAGCAGTTTGTTAATTGTCTCACACATGAGCAAACAAAACTCATTCATATGGATCTAATTAAGGCAACCAAATCACATGCACTCACCATGAAAGATGGAAAAGGGTCATCCTGTTGGCACAGGGGCAGACCTAGGGTTCAACGCTACAAGAGAGCACCAACAAAACCCTAACTATCGGCTCTTTCGGCAACACCTATGAAGCAAATGAAGTTTCACTCGAGGTAGAGGCAGGGGTGGTTGCAGGACTCAAGTGTCTATAACCTTAGCTAGGACATAGATCTGTGATTAAATATCTTATAGAGTACTTAGCATCGATCATTCATCAATATTCAACTCTTACTATACTTCGCAGAAAGCATAGAGCATCATAGTATTCACTTACATCTAGGGTATTTCAACACTTAGCAACAGTAAAACAGATCAAATCTAGTATATCATCACTAAGCATCCTCATATACATTAGATCTACTATTCATACACATCTAATAAGCACAAAGCATAAGTAAATATATCTAAACATGTCATAGCACTTAGAAAGAGAGGGACAACACATGTAAGCAACAACACAAAGAATGACACACAGATTTATGTGGTTCACCCCCACCCTGGGGCTATGTCCACAAACTCTTATTATTTATTATCTCAGTCAATCAATTACAGCACTAAGCCTCAATAATCCTTACTCCGCATAGGACAGAAGATCTGCACAGCTCGCTAGATCCTTCTTCCTTGCGCTTTAGCACAAAGCCTTTCCCAACCTCCTACAACAACTTTCACTTAGCCCTGCAAGCCTCTTGCAATCATGCACAGATCTTTTACAATCCACATCTGATCACATAGATCTAATTACTAGCACTAACCCATCCCCCCTTACATTGTCTTAGTATCTATTTATATTTTACAAAAGTGGGCCTATGCGTGGGTAAACCCACAGGCCGAAATCCCTTTCCCATTACATTAACCCAAAACCCTAAAAGAGTCTCAAAGTGGGCCAAGATCCCGTGATGTCTGCTTTGCCTAGCATTCCATCTTTGACAGACTGTCAAAGTCCCAAAAATGGTCAAATATGACCAAGTGTTCCTCAAAACTTGGTCAAGGGCCAAAAGGCCCCGAACACTCACTTGTGACTCGCCTCGAGTCACTCAAGTCTACTAAATTCTGCTTCGCATTCCTCGAGCTTGGCTTGAGATGCTTTGACCTATTGTCTTGCTACTGCCTCTTTCTTGGTGAACTCATGGATGAGTGCCTCATTCACCGTCCCTTCTAGGCATTGTTCTACTATATGCACAACCTGTTTAACTTCTACTCCTTAGTTTTCAACTTTAGTGAATAGCTAGCACGCCTTTTCTTGCACTGGTTGAAGTCGTTGAGAGACTTCAATCACTTTGTTCTGGATGGTGTGGATCTATTGCTAGGTTGTGTGCTGCTCTGGAAACCTCTTCATTATTTCAACTGGTGTTAAGGTCTTCAACTATGCTTGTAACATATTTTCATGATTCTTTGATTCTTGGAGGTGTGACTCCAATTCCTACAATTTTGGGCTCTCCGTGAAGGTCTCATATGTCTGAGAACTCCTGGAAGTCAGTTTCTTGCATTCCAATTCAAGGGCTTTCAATCTGCCAACTGCGCTATGGGAAGTTTCCTCTCTTATGTCTCTTATATCTTGAGGGGTCTCGGGAACAGTATGAAGTTCCATTTCTGTGATGCATTGTTGAAGCTACTAGATCACTCCTTCTAGTTGTGCCACTTGTTGTGGAACCCGTTCTTCTGTCTAGACTTCGATGACTGTCACAGAGCGAAGTGATCGGTCGACCAGTTCCTTTATCTCGAGTTTCTCTATGAGCAACTAATATTTTCTCTGTTGTATCTCTTCTTTCTCTTCCTCCCACTTTGTTTGAAGAGCTAGTTTTTCTTGTTCTACATTACTGTGCTACTCTAGCATGTCTTTCTATGCTTGCGCCAAAGCCTGCATGGCTTGCATTGTCTCTTCCTGAGCCCTTCGAAGGCGAGATTCAACTTTATCAGTGGTCTGGTTCAATTGGGCTAGCTCATCTCCTGGTTCTTCTATTCCAATTATCAAGGGTGCAATAGAAACTGCGTGGCTAGACTATAGTGTCTGCTGAACTTCTTGAAGTTCACCCTTGATTCGGTTGAATACCTCCTCCTGTTTTGCTTCTTGATTTTCTACGATCTCCAATGAAGCATCATTCAGCGCAGAGACTAAGAAGTCTAAGTCATCTGTGGTGAGGGTAGTCTTAAACATAGTCCTGGTGTCTTTAGCTTTCTTACAAGACGAAGGCTTTGGTGGGGTAACCTTTCTTTTCTTGGATGGATCCTCCTTATGTCTAGGTGGAGTAACTTCACCTTTGTTTTGCTCAACTTTTGTGCCACCTCACTCTCCACCATCATCTCCTTACTCAAGTGAGATTGAAGCGGTCTCCGTAGAAGTAATTTTGACATCTTGAACTTCTTCTTATTTCTTGGCCTTGCTTGGTCTAGGTGTGTTCGACATAGTTTCAGGGCTATCCACATCGGACATCTCTGTGGGGTCCGCTGGAACAAGGAGGTCCACTGACCATTCCTTGGTAATCTCCTCCAAGTCATCTTCTGTCAACTTGTAATATGACTGGAGTTGTTGTTTATGCTCATCAGTGTGCGTTGTAATGTAGATGAAGTGGTGGTCCACACCAAATTTCATCAATGGTCTAAACCTGTGAAGTGTGTTCGAGGTGTGTTGACGGGCAAAATTGACCGCTCGTCAATTGGAGGGGTGGATCTGGTCTGGGGTTGTCTAAATAACCCAAGCCATTTGTATTAATCCACTCCAACAGATTTAGAGGCTCTGTTAGTCGATCTGAGTCCTAGGAAAATGAAAGAAAAACTAAGCTAAAGAAACTAATCTAAGTAAAAAACAACTTCTGCAAACTATATACAAATCTAAAATATATATATAGCTTACTAATTAATATTATAAAACAATAATTCTACTTATTAAATGTTCAGTTATCAATACAATTAAATCTCGATTATATATACAGTATTTACAAAACACAAATTTTGATCGAAATCTGCAAAATCATCTGTAAATTGTTTTATGACAGCGGAGCTATTATTTTTGGATTTTTATAACTTTAAGAAATAGAAATAAAACAACAGCTATCTAACTAGGAAATAAAGGTAATAATTTGTCCTATATATATCTATCTAAACTACAGAGAATTCTCAAATTAATTGACTATTAAATTGCAAATAACAAACTGACCTGAAGTAGCGTTTCCTATTTGTCATGTGCATAGTACTCGATTTAGCTATTTGATGGGGGAAACCCGCACTAGATTTTGCAAAAAAAATCTTCTCGTAAACAGGAAGCAGCGACGCTCTTGAATACGAATGGCAGAACAAACAAGAGATATAGAAACAACAATTGTATGGTTTACAGATCATCACATTAAGATAAATCCTAATGTAAAGATATGTACATAACTGTTCATTTAACCAAGAAGATTAACCTTTCGTTCATTAAATGAGAACAGGGTAATTGTTGTAAATAAAATGAGATACATCAAATATGGACAATACTTAAATCATATCGCATCAACCTATAACAAATCTTGATATCTAAAGTAGTCAATAATTTGATTACAAATTGAAATGCACCAAAACTTGAACAAAAGTAAGATAAATTGGAGCTAAAGCCGTACAAAAAATCCACTTTCATTCGAGTTTATATAATCATCAGTCCATAGTCTCTATTCTCCCAACAGTGATGATTTGTTTACAAAAAATAATAAGTATATAAAGGCCACAGGATGAAACATTCCTTGTGGAAATTATCAAAAACTGTTTGCAAAAATATGGGAACAATCTCCCAGATTCCTATTTCTATCTAAGACTAACAACCTAATCCAAAACTATGTAACAAAAAGCATGTTTTAAAATGCCATAATCGATCCAATTCCCATTGAAATTTGTGTGTACCTATAGATGCACAAAAATAAACGATTTTAGATTGTGTTTAATTGTAAAAATCAACAGAAATTCAAATTTTATGACTAGCTACAGAATCTCACGATTCTGTAGCTGGTCATATTTACAAACAAAATCATATTAAATTAATCCAATGGTAATAGAAATGTATGCGATCTATCAAACAAATACTTTATTACTAATTCAAAGAAAACAAAATCATTTATGCTAATTCAAAACAAACAGAATCGTTCTAAAATCATTGTTGAAATATCATACCTTGGCTTTAGGGATACGATTCGGTCAGGCTACTTTTGAATTAACAATGGCAGTGGTTGCCTCTACATTTTTGAACACGATAGAGCCTGTGGTCTTTTGCCTCTTATCGTTAGCTTGTAGTCTGTCATTTTCCTTGGTTAACACAGTGTTGACAGACATTTCGCATTTTTATCCTATCCTTATAAGATGCCTACACAAGTGTTTTGGAACCCTTGATTCTCATCGCAATCTTTTGAATAAAACAACACTATTATCTTGCGCATTTGCACACTTGCCTTTTGTTCTCGTTTTCATGACTTCAAGCGTGAAAACCTTGAGTTCGAATTCATGTCGATGACACTAAAATCATCACTGGATTATTATGGTTACTCTTGTTTATGTGGTCATTTCACCTCTAACTCAATGATGGTCACACAGTTGGCCAGACACCAAAACCTTTACCCACTTTGCAGTTTCTGTTAATATGACTTCATTTTATTAAGTTTGTGACGCAATGGTATTCTAGTGATTGTGATTGAGTCCTCGATACAATGGTGGCTTGACGTTCTATTGTCTTTGGTCAAATTTTTGGTGCAATGGTTTCATGAGAACATATTAACATTATGATTATACCTGTGGTGCAATGGTTTTATACAACGCATAAGTTTTATGGTAAAACCTTTGGTGCTAAATTCGAAATATTGCTTTGTTTTAAATCATACAAACACTATTACTTGTGCAAATATTTGGGTCGACTTATCATGGTTTTCAATAGTTGTTTGATTCGCTTTTTTGTTAACACACACCACTAGTGATTTGAATCACCATAGTGTCGTCGATTGTACATTTGATATGAATGTTTTGCATGGGTCTGTTTCATTCCACCACCCTCGCACACTTAGGCATTAATGTCTACCTTGTATCTCGGGCTACCTCTGTTATTTTTGGTCAAATCTGTGAGCATTTGGTCTTGTGCCAAGCCTGTCAAACCCCCTCACCGTTTACCCTATTGACTATGTGCTCTCTCCTATGGCTCCTGTAGTGTAAATTGAACACCGTAATTGCCTCCCAGAGACATGTTTTGTGTGAGAAATTATGGGAAAACGGTGTTGAATCAGATCGAACCCTTGAAAACCCAAAACCGGAATTAGCCCCTTTACCTTCATCGTGGGCGATTTCCTTAGAAATTGGGTTATTACAGAGTTATAGCTCGTGTTTTAGAGGTCAAGTTTTAGATCTTCTCCATGGCTGAAAGGTGCATTTTGGGTCGGTGTGCATTTGCTAGAACGTGTATTACTTCTCCAGGCCTGTGCTTCATAACCCTTCCACCCATCCATCCTTGTGCCTCAGCCTTCTCTGAACCCTTGATCCATTCAAAGGGTATTCAACCAATCTGCCAGCAAATTTTTACATCTACAGGACATGTGGTTTTTAAAAGAAGAAAAACATGTAAGCAGCTACAGCCATCATGTTTCGATTTGATTTCACAATGGCTAGTATGATTTTGTTTAATTTTACCATGATGCTGCCTTTCTTAAATAAGCATAAACAATTGTGTTGTCTCTGAGTCAGTTTGAATTAGTTCTGTTTTGTTTGAATTAATTCAAAAAACGATTCTGTTATGATCGAATTACCAAGAATGATTTCGTTTTAATTGTGTTTGCATTAAATCGGTACAAAAGATTTGATTGCTAGATCGATTATAGCTTTGTTTTGATTAAATCGGTTTAATACGATTGTGTTGTTCTTGAATTAGTATAAATGATTGAATTGGCTCTGAGTTAGTTTGACATAGTTCTGTTTTGGTTTGATTCAAAAAATATTCTGTTGTTTTGGAATTAGCATAGTCGATTATGCCTGCGATAAATTAATATCAAAGATTGGTTTGCTATATCGAATTTAGTCCTGTTTTGATTTAATATGATTTGGTTGTTTTTGAATTGATATAAACGGTTTTGTTTGCGATCTGTTTGATAGATAGCATGCATTTTTGTTACCATTCGATCAATTCAAATACGATTCTGTTAGTTTTGAATTGGCATGAATGATTTGGTTAGTTTTAGTGTGAATGATTGTCTTTGTTTTGAATTAGTAAGTAAGAGTTATTTGATTCACCGTAGACATTCTTGTTATTATTTGGAATCATTTAAAACAATTATGTTTGCAAATATGACCAGCTACAGAAACGTTTGATTCTGTTAGCTAGTCATAAAAGTTGTATTTTTTGTTAATTTTACAACTGAACATTATCTAAACTTGTTTATTCTTGTCCACCTACGGGTACTTACGAATTGCAATGGGAAATTGGACATGTTGTGGAAGTTTAGAACATGTTTTTGTTATATAGTTTCGTTAAGTTGTTAGCCTTAGGTAGAAATAGAGATTTGGGATATTGTTCCCAAATTTTTCCAAACAGTTTTTGACAATTCCCACATGGATGTTTTACCCTGTGGCCTTTATATACTCATTAATTTTTGTAATGAACACATCACTATTGGGAGAAGAAAGACTATGGATTTATGATGATACAGACTCGAATGGAAGTGGATCTTTTGTAACAACTTTAGCTTTCAATTTATCATACTTTCGTTCAAGTTTTGTGTTGTTTAATTTGTGATTAAGTCATTGACTACTTTAGATATCAAGACTTATTACAGGTTAATGCGTTGTGATTTAAATTCTGTCCATATCTCATGTATCTCAGTTTTAGTACAACAATTACTCTGTTTCAATTTGATGAGTAAAGGTTTATCTTTTTCATTAAATGAACTGTTCTCTACAAACCTTCACACAAGGATTTATCTAATCATGATGATTTGTAAATTATAAGATTGTTGTTGTTTTATGTCTTGTTTGTTCTGTCATTTATATTCAAAGAGCACTGCTACTTCTTGTTTATGAGAAGCTTGTGGAGAATCTGGTGCGGGTTTCCTCCCATCGAACGGCTAAATCGAATACTGTGCATAGAACAAATAGGAAGCATTACTTCAGGTTAGTTCTTTATTTTCAATTTAATAGTTAATAAATTCGAGAATTCTCAGTAGTTTAGATAGATATATAGTTCAAATTTACAGTTAGGATTATTATTTTAATTGCTCAGTTCAGATAGTTTTCATTTCATTCCTTTCTCATAAAAATTATAAAAAATCAAAAAACAATAGCTTCGTTGTTATTTCACAAATGATATTTTCATAGGTTTTTTAATTTAAAATTTGTAATCTGTAAATAATGTACATATAACATTGAGATTTAATTGTATTGATAAGCTGAACATTAGATAAGTAAGACAATTTCTCTATAGTATTAGTTAGTAAACTGTGTATATGCTTTAGATTTATATATAGTTTGTTGTATTTGTTTTTTTTTTTTTTTTTTTTTAGATTAGTTTCCTTGGCTTAGTTTTTCTTTTGTTTTCCTAGGACTTAGATCGGCCAACAGAGCCGCTAAACCCGTCAGGGTGGATCATTCCAAACGTCTTGGGTTATTTAGACAACCTTGGACCAGATCTACTCCTCCAGTTGACGAGCATTCATTTTTGCATGTCAACAAATGGCGCTATAAGGAGGGCCGACTGACAAGATGGCCTTGTAGGAGCCTTTATTTTAAATGTATTCAATTTCCCCCATGGATCCCCAAATCACTGTGTTGGAACATGCTTTCAACTTCTCATTACCCAATGTTCCCAACAAGACAGTCTCTCGCTTGTCCAAACTCACCTTTGATGGTGAAGGCAATGTATCTACTAAAGACCACCTTAACAAGTTTTGGTGCAAATGCATCAAACATGACATCTCAAATTTAAGAGTTTTATGCAGACTTTTCTCTTTTACTTTTAGAGGTCGGATCAAACATTGGTTTGAATCCTTTCCAGCATGTTACATTTTTTATTGGTTTCAATTTGTAGATGAGTTTCTAGATGCTTTTGAAATTTATGATTTCGATCAATTATGTGAAGAATTTCATACTTCGCTAATCAATGGCGATTCATATTCAAAAGACTTTTTGACAAGATTCTATCATATCCTCTATAAATTTAATCTCGATGACATGTCATTGGCATTAAATATCTTCTATAATGCTTCCATCCCTTCCATCTAGTCATGTTCAATCACAAATGAAGAACTAATTGCAAATCCTATCACTCAACTGCAAGAACAATCTTCTTCGCAAGAAGAGAAAAATTCTTCCGATAATGTTGAACAAGCCAGGGAGGTAGAATCTATTAATCAGGCTCTTATTGACAACCAAATTGGTTTTTCCTTTGAATCATTGTATTTTCAGTCTAAGACTAGTATGGAAGATGATTCATTTTTGGCTCAAGGTGAACACCCTCATTCTTGTAACTCATGCTCTGATCAACATTTAAAATCAGTCATTGAAGAACACTTAAGCAACAAAAATTTTCTTGAATGTTCTAGTACTCCTATGAAACTGATTAGAGAAGAAGTTACGCAACTAGAAGAAGAAACTTTAAACCTTCATCCTCAAAATGCACTTTGTTCACGGGAAAGACTAGATGATTGTCACATAAATTTTGAATTATCTATCACACAAAAGGAAAATCGAGATGATCATATTATGTTGAGGAATTCGTCACCAAAACAGAGTGAGATTTTTGAAGAAAGTGAAGAGAATTGTCTTGAGAATAGCATTGTTGAGTATCATGGTTCAAGAGATTCTTTTCATCTACTTATTTATGATTCCTTTTATTCTTTATATCCTAATCTATTCCTAGATTCTGGTGGACTTGATATCTTACCTACAACATACTACTCTTTTCCACCACAATCATATCCTTTCGATATGCTAAATTTTGGTGAAATTAATTCCGAGCATAACATTGATAAAATTGGATTTAACATTTGTTCACTTTCATCACTCACATGGGAAAAGGACATGTTGCGAGATAATTTTACACAGTTTATTGTTGAAAAGAACAATGCATTATATTTTATGGAGATCAAACGTTCTGCATTTCATATTCGTTCTTTTCTTAGCTCGAATCTTAACGTTTATACTTCCCATTTTGAAATGATAGATCTCATTGAAAGAAACATTCAAACCAATGATCCAATTGATTGCACAAATCCTCCTATGATGAGTTTCCCATTGATATATTCATTTCATCAAAGTCATGGTTTGCATCCTCATTTTTGTGACAGGATTTTAGGATGGATTGAATATTCATATATATAAAAATTTCATAATAAATACAAAGTTGACCTTGCTTTATTTTTACCCAGGTATCTTGGAAGTAGGTGTGACATATTTCTTTTAGATCCTCCATGTGAAGAAATTAATGAACACTTAGAGAACTGCCAGGACGATGGGGCATTTCAGCCTTGGCTGATGGTTATTTCATTTCCTCATAATCCTGACAAGTTTTTCAAACTTACTTACACTCGCACGTGCCATTATGACCCTTATCATGACAAGATTGCACAATGGCTGGAGGATTCATACATCAAGAATATTCAAGGGAATGGTAAGATCGTGCTTACTTTGTTTTTAGATGATGATTATGAAGGTAAGTGTGATATGTTTCTGTCATTTGTTGATATACTAACATTCTTATTAATGATGTTTGATTTTGTTTCCGTTGCAGGATTGGAGTTACTCCGATGGCTACATTGGAAGCATGACTTCACGTAGTATCCTGATTTGTTTAATAGTTAGGGTAGGTTTAGGAATAGGGTTTATTTCAGTTGTATTTCTCACTTCTTCCTTTTTTTTGTAATAATGCAATCATGAACACAAGTGGTCGTACCACCAGAACCATAATACGGCTGTTGTCAGGGAAGTCCTCTTAATCCTTTTTCTCTTTACTTCTAGTTGAACATTTATTTTCAAAAATGTAGTATCATCATGAAAATATTAAATGGAAAGTAAAGAGATAAATAAATTTGAATCAACCCTGACCCAAGGTACCATGAGTAAGATTTCTTTCCCATCAAACAAGATTTTTACACTTTCTTTCAGGGATTTGTTGCATGAGGTTTCCAGATGCACCTTCTGTACATGTTTTTTTTTGTGTGTGTGTGGATTTCATTGCTTTCAAATCTTTCTTCGTTGGTGTGTTTTGATTTCTCCCTTATGCTTACTAGTTTTTGTTGTTGAAATACACATACCTACATTATGAACTGGTCATACAAAGAAAACATAAAATTATTTCTCTGAAATGACTACTGAAAAGTTGTCTAAACATCAATTGTAATATACTTCTGAAATTTATAGCCATGTTGAGGAAAGCCTGTTGTTTGAAAGAAGTTTATTGATTTCAATCTGTAAGCAAAGCCTGTCACGATCATCCATTATCTTATTATGTTGTCCATGTTCCTTAAGGGAATAACTCAAAAGATGTCTCCCTGCTTTCGAAGGTCGGTTTTGTAAACAAACCATCTCTGAATCTCAATGAAGGATAGTTAATAAAATTCTTTCAAGGTCTGTAAAAATATGTCTAAAATATCATAATTTTTAGCGTCACCCCGCTCAATTTTATATATCTTTAAAAACTAAATCATAAAAGAGCTGTGGGAAATGCTTGTAAACCTGTTGGGATGCTGAACAGGTCTACTGGTAGCAGGTAAATGCATGCATGACGCCAAGACAACTTTGTCGGGGTACTGAACAGGCCCGTTGGCAGCAAAGCAATGTCGGGTATATGAAAATTTGAAAATATGAAACCTCTTGACCTTAAAATGTCCTTTATTTTGATCTGGAACTTCTTGGCAGGATACGGATGTCAGAGTGGGTTAAATGGCAACCCTGTCAAGGCTATGGACGCCTGCTGGCAGCAGTGGCTCTGTCAACAGTATTGGAGATTTTATCTTTAATATCATGGTTCACTTGCCTTAAGACTGTTATCAGTTTTCATCCTTTAAGCACTTCTAGAATATTTGATTAATGATGATGTTTAAACAATTTTCTGGTTGTTTTTGAGTTAGAATTATTCTCATTATCATAATCTGAATTTGTTCTTTTGGCAGAGATAACTACTTCTACCAGTGTGTCGCCATTGTTGGCAACCATTTCACATTTTTATCCTATCCTTATAATCTGCCTACACAATTGTTTTGTAACCCTTGATTCTCATCGCAATCTTTTGAATAAAACAACACTATTATCTTGCGCATTTGCACACCTGCCTTTTGTTCTCGTTTTCACGACTGCAAGCATGAAAACCTCGAGTTCGAAGTCATGTCGATGGCACTAAAATCATCACTGGATTATTATGGTTACTCTTGTTTATGTGGTCATTTCACCTCTAACTCAATGATGGTCACACAGTTGGCAAGACACCAAAACCTTTACCCACTTTGCATTTTCTGTTAATATGACTTCATTTTATTAAGTTTGTAATGCAATGGTATTCTAGTGATTGTGATTGAGTCCTCGATAAAATGGTGGCTTGATGTTCTATTGTCTTTGGTCAAATTTTTGGTGCAATGGTTTCATGAGAACGTATTAACATTATGATTAGACCTGTGGTGCAATGGTTTTATACAATGCATAAGTTTTATGGTCAAACCTTTAGTGCTAAATTCGAAATATTGCTTTGTTTTAAATCATACAAAAACTATTGCTTGTGCAAATATTCGAGTCGACTTATCATGGTTTTCAATAGTTGTTTGATTCACTTTGTTGTTAACACACACCACTAGTGATTTGAATCACCATAGCACCGTCGATTGTACATTCGATATGAATGTTTTGCATGGGTATGTTTCGTTCCACCACCCTCGCACACTTAGGAATTAATGGCTTCCTTGTATCTCGGGCTAACTCTGTTAGTTTTGGTCAAACCTGTGAGCATTTGGTCCTGTGCCAAGCCTGTCAAACCCTCTCACCATTTACCCTATTGATTTTTTTCTCTCTCCTATGGCTCCTGTAGTGTAAATTGAACCCCGTAATTGCCTCCCAGAGACACGTTTTTGCGTGAGCGATTCTGGGAAAACGGTGTTGAATCCGATCGAACCCTTGAAAACCCAAAACCGAAATTAGCCCCTTTACCTTCACCATGGGCGATTTCCTCAGAAATTGGGTTATTACAGAGTTATATCTCGTGTTTTAGAGGTCAAGTTTCATATTTTATCCGTGGATGAAAGGTGCATTTTGGGTCGGTGTGCATTTGTTGGAACGTGTATTACTTCTCCAGGCCTATGCTTCAGAACCCTTCCATGCATCCAACCTTGTGCCTCAGCCTTATGTGAACCTTTAATCCAGTCAAAGGGTATTCAACCAGTCTGCCAACAAATTTTTACATCTACAAGACATGTGTTTTTTAAAAGAAGAAAAACGTGTAAGCAGCTACAACCATCATGATTCGATTTGATTTCACAATGGCTGGTACGATTTTGTTTAATTTTAGCATGATTCTTCCTTTCTTAAATAAGCATAAACAATTGTGTTGGCTCTGAGTCAGTTTGAATTAGTTCTGTTTTGTTTGAATTAATTCAAAAAACAATTTTGTTATGATCGAATTACCAAGAATGATTTCGTTTTAATTGTGTTTGCATTAAATCGGTACAAAAGATTTGATTGCTAGATCGATTACAACTCTATTTCGATTAAATCGGTTTAATACGATTGTGTTGTTCTTGAATTAGTATAAATGATTGAATTGGCTCTGAGTTAGTTTGATATAGTTCTGTTTTGGTTTGATTCAAAAACAATTCTGTTGTTTTGGAATTAGCATAGTCGATTATGCCTGCGATGAATTAATATCAAAGATTGGTTTGCTATATCGAATTTAGTCCTGTTTTGATTTAATATGATTTGGTTGTTTTTGAATTGATATAAACGATTTTGTTTGTGATCTGTTTGATAGATAGCATGCATTCCTGTTACCATTCGATCAATTCAAATATGATTCTGTTAGTTTTGAATTGGCATGAATGATTTGGTTAGTTTTAGTGTGAATGATTGGCATTGTTTTGAATTAGTAAGTAAGAGTTATTTGATTCACCGTAGACATTCTTGTTATTATTTGGAATCATTTAAAACAATTCTGTTTGCAAATATGACCAGCTACAGAAACATTTGATTTTGTTAGCTAGTCATAAAAGTTGGATTTTTTGTTAATTTTACAACTGAACATTATCTAAACTTGTTTATTCTTGTCCACCTACAGGTACATACGAATTGCAATGGGAAATTGGACATGTTGTGGCAGTTTAGAACATGTTTTTGTTATATAGTTTTGTTAAGTTGTTAGCCTTAGGCAGAAATAGAGATTTGGGAGATTGTTCCTAGATTTTTCCAAACAGTTTTTGACAATTCCCACAGGGATGTTTTACCCTGTGGCCTTTATATACTCATTAATTTTTGTAATGAACCCATCACTTTTGGGAGAAGAAATACTATGGATTTATGATGATACAGACTCAAATGGAAGTGGATCTTTTCTAACATCTTTAGCTTTCAATTTATCATACTTTCGTTCAAGTTTGTGCAGTTTAATTTGTGATTAAGTCATTGACTACTTTAGATATCAAGACTTATTACAGGTTAATGCGTTGTGATTTAAATTATGTCCATATCTCATGTATCTCATGTTTAGTACAACAATTACTCTATTTCAATTTGATGAGTAAAGGTTTATTTTTTTCATTAAATGAACTGTTCTGTACAAACCTTCACGCAGGGATTTATCTAATCATGATGATTTGTAAATTATAAGATTGTTGTCGTTTTATGTCTTATTTGTTCTGTCATTTATATTCAAAGAGCACTATTGCTTCTTGTTTACGAGAAGCTTGTGGAGAATCTGGTGTGGGTTTCCTCCCATCGAACAGCTAAATCGAATACTATGCACAGGACAAATAGGAAGCGTTACTTCAGGTTAGTTCTTTATTTGCAATTTAATAGTTAATAAATTCGATAATTCTCAGTAGTTTAGATAGATATATAGTTCAGATTTACAGTTAGGATTATTATTTTAATTGCTCAGTTTATGTAGTTTTCATTTCATTCCTTTCTCATAAAAATTATAAAAAATCAAAAAACAATAGCTTCGCTATTATTTCACAAATGATATTTTCACAGGTTTTTTAATTTAAAATATGTAATCTGTAAATATTGTACATATAACATTGAGATTTAATTGTATTGATAAGATGAACATTCAATAAGTAGGACAATTGCTCTATAGTATTAGTTAGTAAACTATGTATATGCTTTAGATTTGTATATAGTTTGTAGTTGTTTTTTTTATTTTTATTTTTTAGATTAGTTTCCTTAGCTTAGTTTTTATTTCATTTTCCTAGGACTTAGATCAGCCAATGGAGCCGCTAAACCCGTCGGGGTCGATCATTCCAAATGGATTGGGTTATTTAGACAACCCCGAACTGGATCTACTCCTCTAGTTGGCGAGCGTTCATTTTTGCACGTCAACACACAGTCACCCGATCCTCCAAGGACTTGATTCGGGATTGCAACAGAGGGACATCTATATAGTATTGTTCGATCCATGAGTTGCATTCATTGCACTGTGGTTGATCAGGTCGAGTTGTTATAGGTGAGGAATCTTTTAAATTACCAGGGGTTCTGCTGTCAAACTTGATCCCGGGGAAGTTGTGGTCATCTTTAAGGCACGGCGAGAGGTTGGATACGTATTCATAGGGCTTGACAGAACAAAGGCCATGTGAGTATGGGTACTCCTCGGTCAGAAATCGCTTGATTTCAAAATCTGAATCTTCATTTAAAACAATTGGTTTCTAATCCATGTTTAGTTTAGGCTTATTGCGAGGACACCTTGATACCCAGCATGCAACCTTCTTACCCTTGCTATTGACATCGATATTACCCTTACCTTTTTTCCTCACAGGCCTCTTAACAGGATTAGCAGTGTCATTTAAACATGAGTTAGGCAGGGTGTCGGGTAGGTTATCATTCAGGTAGGTCGAGAGTTCAACAGAGGGTAAGAGTTTAGGAGGGGGCACGACAGGCCCGACAAGGGTTTCGGTGACCACAGTTTTGTCCACCTGACCAACTTCAGGACTGGCAAAGCCATTCCTCAATAAGAAATCTTCCCAACAGTCACCACTCAACCTCAAATGATGAACAAGGATGATTTTAATCAAACATTGGTGGAAGAGGCTGGAGTCGGCCTTCTCCCTCTTAAATCATTTAGCCATTTTATACAAGCTGAGAAGGAGGAAATGTGGCATATTCAAAATAAAATCTATGAAACTCATAAGCAGTCATAGGTGGTATAGGAACACTAAACCATATCTACCTTTGCATGTAAAAAATTGCTTAATAATGGCCAAAAAATCATGTCACCTAGACTTAAGGGTTGTAACCGGCATACCTTTGTCACGACTAATAATTTTCCTTGAGGTAAACAGGAGAGGCCATGAGACTTCACCCACCTTCGAATTCTTAAACCATTTTTTCCCCTTAGCTGGCAAACCAGTAGTTGAGCTGAGGAATTCCTCGTTCAATTCAAGTTGGATTTCCCCAACTTTGGCCCTGCATCCATCAAATGTGAGGGCAAATTTTTGAGCGACTGTGAGGTTGAAACCCTCGAATTTTTCAATGAATACTAACCATCCGTTCCTCTCCAGGTCCTCTCGGGCGTTATCAAATAACATCAATTTTTGAATGTCGTTGGGTTCTATGTGCACTATAGGAGCCATAGAAGATAGCACATAGTCAACAGGGTAAACGGTGAGGGGGTTTGACAGGGTAGACACAAGACTAATTCCCACAGTTTTTCCCAAAACAAGCAGAGGTAGCCCGAGATGCAAGGAAAACGTTAATGCTTATGCATGCGAGGGTGGTGGAGTGAATTGAAACCATGCAAAACTATCATGTTGGCATGTACAATCAACGACACCTTGGTAATTCAAATCACTTTTGGTGTGTGTCAAAAACAATGTAAACAACATGTCAAATGAATAACCATTGAAAACCATGACAAGTCGATCCGAATGTTTGAACAAACAATAGAATTTGTATGATTTAAAACAAAACAACATGTCAAATATTGCACCAAAGATTTAATCATAAAATTAATGTGTTCTATGAAACCATTGCACCGAAGATTTAATCAAAGACACCAAAAATCATTGCATCATGAACTTATAAATTGAAACCATATTAACAAAAATGCAAAGTGAATAAAGGTTTGGTGTTTTGACAAATGTATGACCTTTAGTGAGATAGAGGTGAAAAATGTTATGACCACATGAAAAAAAGGATTCATAACAATCCAAAGATGATTTTAATGCCATCGACATGACTTCCAACTCAAGGTTTTCATGCTTGCAGTCGTGAAAATGAAAACGAAAGGCAGGTGTGCGAAAGTGAAAAATAATAGTGTTGTTTTGTTTAAAGAATTGCGACGAGTATTAAGGGTTCAAAACCCTTGTGTAGGCAGCTTATAAGGAAAAAATAAGAATTTCAAGATGGTTTCCAACAAGGTGATGCGCGGTGTAGACTGGATTGTGATCTTCAACTAGTTGTAATAGGCGTGGAAGATGACATTGGACTGCCACTGCTTGTTCATGTCACTGGAGTACCATAGCATATAGAACTTCATGGCCAGTGGTTCAAATGGCGCAGTGTCTGGGAAAGTTGCACCTTCCGGTAGCTCCCATGCGATGAATGCGATCAGTATGAGAATCCATATGAAGTGGAACTCATACCCTTGGTCTTGTTCTTCTCTGCAATCAAGCTCTAGTTGGTTTACAAGGTATTGTGCCCAGTTCATCTATAGTCCCTCTGCGCACTTTCCTACGAGGTCAACTACAAATCCAGTCACTTGGGTCGGTCTATTTTTTCGAACTAGTTTGTCTGTGATCATCTGACAACCAAGTCACACTACGACATTCTCAATGGAAGCCACCTTGTATCCTCGCGTGCCTTTCTCTACATCTCCATAAGTGTCCTTTATTTTCTGGGCAAGAGCGCGATATGCAGTCTTTCCAGGGTAAAACTCTTGCGGGTCGGGACCCTGCATGCTTAGCCCTATGATCCGATTGATCAGATTTGGATCCACTATGATGCGTTGGTTTAACCATAGGTATCCTCCATAATAACAGGAAAACAGTAACTTGACACATGCATTTACTTCTTGATGCCTCCCAAAATGAGGAATCTTCATTACATTGAGGAGGGTTGACTGCGCGAGGCTATGGGTCCATTGTTGGGGAACGATCTCCACGTTCTTCCCTTTGGTGATAGTCAAATAATTATGTGAGGCTAGCATAATGTATGCCTTCTTGTTGCCGAGGTTTAAGTTGCTAAACTTCAAGGTGGTGATCTTGTCTTGGTCAGCGCACACTGCGCGTATCCCCTTCGAGAGGTACGCAGTGACCAACTCATATTCAAAGTCCCTGGTGATCCAGGTGGATATCGGTGGCCACCAACCTTTTCCAAATGGCTCAAAACAATTTTCTGGCAATTTTGGCAATTTACTATTTTTAGTAGGTTCTAACTTCCGAGGCCATTTTGAGGGTCCAAATGAAGGTTTTTTGAGATAAACGTTCTCAATGATAGATGAAGGAATGATTGAGCCCCAAAAATTAATCTCCTTGATGATACCTTTCCAACGAGCTATCATACACCTAAAACGGAGATCGTATGCAAAAGTTACGACCCGGGGAAGTTGATGTACAAACTTACCCAAACGGGGCCCACATGACTTTTGGTGCTTCATCTCCTAGGGTTAGGTTTTTGGATGTCTAGGACTTTGGGCATTCCTTTTTATTTTAAAAATGCCTTCAGAGCCTCATTGTAATCATCTTCTTGCAAATGCGAGTAGCCATCACATCTCTTCTCAGAGATAAGATGCCACCATTCTAGCGAGTCTTTCACTCTGTATTTTTACAGTCTCTGTACATTTATTTCATTAATAGAAATTGTTTATTACTGTATATTTGTGTTTATGGTTGCATCTCTGATACATTTTTTTTAAATTATTGGATATACGCGATATCTATTTTCATTTCTTTATTATATCTCCACTCTCATTTCGTGCCGAAAATAATATGGATCACCTGGGCACACTATCTCAGTTCACTGTGCCACTTAGAGGTGTGATGTATGTCGGTAATATGATTGGGATCATCTTCACAATTGAAAAATCATTTTTGAGCTTCGATCGTCTTTATGAGGGAAGTCGGGATGGTCCTGCTCGAGCAGTGGAGGGGGGAAACTATCAGTGCTCCCGAGGACGATGCTTGTACACCTGTAGACAATCCTCGTTCTGACATGATTCTCTCAGCTCTGAGGCTAGATATTACCTCTCTTATAGATTCTTCAACTGTGCTAAATTCATCGAACATATATGCTTAGGACCAATAGCTCAGGTTCTCATAGTAACATAGGTATAGAGTAAGGGAAGAGTAATCATTGTTCACAATTGCGGGCTCAAATTCATGATTTAGAAAAAGTGTCTTCCATGCATGGCGCGATGAGCTAAATAGGAAATTTGTCAACAGTCTTCTTGTAATGGATATGAGGCTTCCATTGTCGTAGATCTGTCCATTATGGTGAGGTCCAATGGTCTGGCGGTGATCCTTTAATGCTTTTCTATCCATTTGGGGCAAAAGTTGAATGGGTATATTGGTCCAAAAACTATATTGTTTTTCCACGATGAAGTGTCATATGTCGTGGTTCTGATATCCCGGTGAAGCTCAATTCCTATGATTTTTCCTTCTGCTAAGTTTCCTCTGGAACCTTCTATAACTTTTCGATCTTGGCTCTCTTCTTACTTAGCTTCCTAGAATTCTTCCCAGTGAGCTTTGTATCGATCATCCTTTTTCCTTTCTGATTCTTATCTTCTCTCGACATAGTCACTTCGTGATGCTGAGATTCTTTTTTCAGATCCAAGGGTAATACTCCTTCATCATATGGATTAGGTATTTCAGTGTTCTGTGGTTCCTCTAATTCTTTTATAGCTTCGACATCCAATTCCCTAGTTTTCAATAGCTTAGATCTGTTCTCTTGTTCTTCCATCAAGTAGGCGATCTTTCTAGTCATAAATTCCATGAGTTCTTGCTTCTTTTGTTCTAGGGCTTCCTTTTCTTCTTTTTTTCAGATCTAGTCTTTTTCAATCTAGATCTTTCCTAACAAAGCTGGAAAATGGGGCATAGTCCTCAATAAATTTAATAACTTCAAATTCTTCCTCTTTCAAAGCTCCATGGGTACTCATAGCTATCCGGGTAATCCTGTCACATAGGGTTACCATTTTTCCTTTAAACAACCCTATTTTTCCTAGTGAAGGAACCATAACATGCCGTCCTAGGATTTCCCAAGTACTTTTTGTCATAATGTTCATCTGTGTTCCCTCATCTAGAGCATAGTCAATGTCGAAGTCTCCTATTCTTACTTTGATTTTCTCCTTTTCTTTAAAGATCTCTGACAAATTGGCATCTTTATGTTCATCCATGGTTTCTTTCATTTTCAGTAACATAATCTCTGATTCTTTCTGGGGTTCTTCTATAATCTTAGTCTCTTGATCTCCTTCAGGATTTGTTTGCTCCATATTTATCTTTTCAAGTCTAGCAATCATTCTAGGGAAATCCAGTACTTCATGGTCCATAGCCTTACAACAAAGGCAACTAGGGTTTATCCCAGGGCATTCCTTAGCAAGATGTCCTGGTCTTCTGCAACTGTAACAAAGAGTTAATACTCTCTTTATCTTCAATGATCCCCAACTTTTCTTATACCGCTTGCTAGAGTCATAATGGCTAGCCTACAAAAATTTCTTTCTAGGATCCTGCATCCATTGGTTAGTCCAAAAATTCTTTCTATGCATAGTTATAACATATCTTTCATTATTCTTATCAGATCTATTCATATCAAGCATTCTTTCATCTAATAATGCTCTAGTTTTCAAGATAGGAAAAAATCTATCAAGCATACCTAAATCCATACTTTAGAAACAAAAAAATTCACTTCTTTTACTTCTATAGGGAACAAAGATTCCATATCTAAGAACTTTTAACTATTCTTACCTTTATCAGAGCATAGAGATTACAGATATTACTTCTTTTCTTCAGTATCAACCTCTTTTCTTGCAGATCTGACTTTTTTCCTTCATATCTTTCCTTCCTTCTTCAGCACAGAACTTTTCAGATCAAGTGGATCATTGCACACTAGGGCATAGATCCACGCATAGAGATTTCACAATTTTAGGACGAATATTTGCACAAAGCTTATTCTGCTTAGTTCTCGGCAATCACAGTTTCAGGTCCCAGCAACGGAACCATTTGTTGGCACAGGTGCAGACCCAGGGTTCAATGCTACAACAGCGCACCAACAAAACCCTAACTATCGGCACTTTTAGAAACACCTACGAAGCAGATGAAGTCTCACCCGAGGTAAAGGCAGGGGTGGTTTCAAGGCTCAGTGTCTGCAACCTTAGATGGGACACAGATATGTGATTAAATAGCTTATAGAGTACTTAGCATCGATCATTCATCAATATTCAACCCTTACTATACTTCACACAAAGCATAGAGCATCGTAGTATTCACTTAGATCTAGGGTATTTCAGCACTTAGCAACAGTAAAACAGATCAAATCTAGTATATCAGCACTAAGCATCCTCATACACATTAGACCTACTATTCATACACATGTAAGCAATAGCACAAAGCATGACACATAGATTTATGTGGTTCACCCCCACCCTTGGGCTACATCCACAAAATCTTCTTCTTTATTATCTCGGTCAAGTAGTTGCAGCACTGAGCCTCAACAATCCTTACTCTTCATAGGACAAAAGATCTGCGCAGCTCGCTAGATCCTTCTTCCTTGCGCTTTATCACAAATCCTTTCTCAACCTCCTACAACAACTTGCACTTAGCCCTGAAAGACTCTTACAATCATGCACATAGCTTTTACAATCCACGTCCGATCACATAGATCTAATTACTAGAACTAATCCATCCCCCCTTACATTGTCTTAGTATCTATTTATAGATTAGAAAAATGGGCCTATGCATGGGTAAACCCATGAGACGACATCCCTTTCCCATTACATTAGCCCAAAACCCTAAAAGAGCCCCAAAGTGGGCTGAGATCCCATGATCTCTTCTTCGCTTGGCGCTCCATCTTTGACAGGTTGTCAAAGTCCCAAAAACGGTCAAATATGACCAACTGTTCCTCAAAACTTGGTCAAGGGCCAACACATCCAATCAAAAATAGAAACATAAAGGAAAGGAGGGATATTCCAAACCCTTCAAGTATTCTTCAAGTTCCAAAGACTCTTCAAATTCCAAAGGAAAGAAGAAGAAGAATCCACATGCATGAAGAAGAATATTGATATTATGGCACAGGTACTTAAAAATAACAACCTTGGAAACTTCATTCTTGAAGGAGCCAAGAAGAAGAAGGAAGAATATCATGCTCCTAAGAAAGGTAATCATCATTCTCTAGTTGCAATTAATTCCTCATTTGGTTCATAGATTATATATTCTAGTGCATCACATCATATGGTATCCAAAGAGGAAGTATTTACTTCTTTGATTTCATGCTCAATACCCCCTATTCTTATGGGGGATGATACTACAATAGTGGTAGCAAGAGAGGGAGGAGTGGAACTCCCTAATGGCATTTTTGAGAATTTTTTACATGTTCCAAATATTTCTATAAATCTTCTTTCAGATTATAAGATCACTCAAAAAGGTAAAATGTTTAATTTACATCAGATTTAGTTTTTTTACTTGACATACATGAAAATTCCATTATTTCAATTGGTGAGGTAGATCACAAATCAAGGTTGTATAAATTCACTAAGTTTATTGACCATGACTCCTCTTTAATACTAATGCATGTTGATGATAGTAGTGTATTATGGCATGAGAGATTTGGTCATTTAAACTTTAGTTACAAGTAGTGACTTTCCAAACAAGGAATGGTCAAAGGCTTACTATACATTCACTTTTCTGAAGGGGTTTGTGAAGGTTGCATTCTTAGCAAGCATCTTGAAGAGAAGTTTGAAAAGGGGAAGGCAAGGAGAACCTCCTCCTCCTTCAAGCTTGTTCATGGTGATACAATGGGTCCATTGCCACCTACATCTATCATCAAAGAAAGGTATGTACTTACATTTATTGATGATTACTCACGCTATACTTGGGTTTATATTTGTAGGAAAAAGTATGAAATTTTTTAGCATCTCAAAGACTAAAAAGCTCTGGTAGAGACATAGATTGGGAAGAAAATCAAGATCCTATGTACAGAAAATGGGGGGGATTATATCAAAAAATATGTTCATAATATTTTTCATGAGGATGGTATCCAATTGCAGCATATAGTTCCATACACTCCACAATAGAATGGAGTTGCTTAAAGGAAGAAAAAATATCTCAAGGAGATGACTAGTTACATGTTGAATTCAAGGTCTCTTCCTTCCAAGCTTTGGATTGAGTCACTTAACTTTGATGCTTACATAAAGAACATATATCCTCATAGATTTGTTGAGTACATGACACCTTTTGAGGCTTGAACATGTGACAAACTAGATGTCACACACTTCCACATCTTTGGATCTCATGCATGGGCCCATATTCCTTTTGAAAGGAGGAAAGAATTAGATCCATAGAGAACACATTGCATATTTGTGGGATATCTAGATGATTTGAAGGGGTATAGGTTGATTTATCCCTCTACAAACTGTCTCATCATCTATTGCAATGTTTAGTTTGAGGAGATTCCTTTTCAATGCACCAGTAGTGTAACATGCAAATACTATTGTGCTTCCATTAGTTTCAGACATCAGATATGATGATTCCATACACTTAGATGCTACATATTCATACTCAGAGGATTTTTTACATGGATACGATCAGGTAGTATAGCCATATGAGGATTAAGTGTCGAAGCTTCAGCAGATGCCCAAGTGGGAACAGTCCACACTTCAGGAAGCAGGCAACCTTGAAGGGGATCCATTAGATTCGAGGAGGACTCGATCTCAACATGAGGATCCTTCTAATGTATTTTCATATTTTCAACCATTGATGCCCATGCATTGTTATATGGTTCAATATTCTTATCCACAGGCCTATAGTGAAGCTATGGGAAAACCATTATGGGAAGTAGCCATGGAGGAGGAGTATGACTCACTCCTAGATAATCAGACTTAGGATCTAGTTCCTGTCCACCAGGGAGGAAACTTGTCAGATGTGTTATAACCCTATAATTTATAGGATCAATTGTTGATTGTATTTTTGTTCCCTTCAGTGTTTTTGATTTGCAGAGACTACTGCATTACGAAAAGGAAAAAGAAATAAAAGAAAAAGAAAAAGAAAATGAGAAAGGAATAAAAAAGGGCATAAAAGAAATTAAATGAAGCCCCATGCAATAACAATGGATTGGTCCATATAGTTTAAGCATGGCCAAGTCCTTTTAAATTGATGTTGATAGTCTTAGTGAATAAGATTGACTAAACTGTCTAATCTTAGTCAAAATGATAGGTTAGTTAGTGAATAAATTTGACCAAATAGCCTAATCTTGGTCAAATACCCCCTAGGTAGAGTATTTTCTTAGTCCAACAGTCTAAGTTGGGCTAAAGGTGCAAATGATGTAGGGTAGGACATAGGTTAAACAATTTATTTTCAATAAATATGTATGATGATTGATGAAAAATGCAATATTTTGGATGATGAAGTGTTTTTCTAATCCCATGGTGATAAAGAGAAGAAGAAGCAGTGCGCAAAACCCATAAAAATTAATTAAGCCTAAGTCCCACACCATATGTTGAATCATGCCCTGGAAAATTAAAGATTGGGCCTAGATCTACAACTGAGCGGTGAGCGCACAAATCTATAGCTCTGAAAAGATTTCAGACACCCCCCCCC
>JZKD02S1602653.1:0-39115 GCA_000966675.3 Picea glauca
CTTTTCCTTCTTTATGGTGTACTTTTGTTTATGCTCATTTTATGCATTTCTTTAATAAGTCACCTGACGAAAAGATCCTGAATCATTTAATGAACAAAGATCTGAAATTTTAACCATAGATACAATGAGATTGTTTTTCCATCTCCTCCAAATTTCTAGGTCCTAAACTTCTCAAAACAAAATTTATAGTGAAAATGGAAAACCTTCATGGATTTTATCCTATTCTAGAGAGAGAACGTGTACATCATTCAACATGCTCAATATTTGATAACTTATTTTGAAACTCACACACAAGATACTACAAACTATTATATTTCCACTGAAGTTAGTCTCACAATATTTGGATCATATATGAATAAGTTATGGTTGTTTTACCCGAAACACATATTTGAGACTAGATTCATGACTAACCAAAAACCTTATATTCCATATCTCTAAACATACAATGCCCCAGAAGATGAAAGTTTTACCACATGTACCTTGATATGTCTTCTGAACAGTATCCAATTTTCGCTATCTAATTCATTCTAGAAAAATGTTATAGTGAAAATGGTAAGATGACATTTAAATAACATACCTTAGAACACATCATCACAAGACTTAATCCTCCCTTGGATTTTTTCCCTTCTTCACTTCATCTTCCCTCTGAAAGTTTCCTCAGATCTCCTTGGTTACCTCAGATAAGAATCACTTTCTCACTTAGATATATATTCAATGAACTTGTGTCTGTACAAATGAGATATTATTTGAGGTGTATTTATACTTTTTCAAGTAACCTCTTTCCTTAACTTTAGGGTTTCTTGAAATTTCTTGTTAAAACCACTTTACCCTTTCATTAATGACTTGCAATCAATTAGGGGATTCTTAAAACTTCTTCAGGTCTTTCAACTTCATGATAACGTATCTCCATAACGGTGAGAAAATATGTGGTGTATCGCCTACCATTGGAAACATCATGACGAGTACTATCCATCTATGTGTGTGTTACCTACATTTACATTGTCCTTCATGTCCTTATTCCTCAAACAACTTAGGGCTCCATGACCACACCTATGGGTTTCTTGTAGACTTATTCAAAGCATCTTCCCATGAGGGCCATGCTTAGAGCTATGCAATAAGAGGACCATTTTGGATACTTCTCCAAATACACCCATCGCATCGTTTGACATCAATGACAACCTACTGTCCAACAACATCAATGACAACCAATTGTCTAATAATATCTATATCTCTTATATATTTTTATTATTTCCTTAGTTTTTTTAGAGTTACTTGGAGATCTATGAAAGTTGTATTTGATGGATCATTCAAATTTTCTTTCCTTGTGTTTTCTTCCTTTTGTTTCATGTGTATTAGTTCTTAATTTTTTTTATTATATAGTATTAGATTATTTTTTATATTAGTTTCAATTTTCATTTTCTTTTATAGCTATATTTCATTTGATTCATAAAACTAGATTATGACATTCAATCTATAATGAAAGGGTTAACCATTGTCATTATAGATATTACTATTTTCAACAATATCTTATCATGCAATGATTTACTTTAGACTTGAGATTTGGAATTACCAACTAAGTGCAAAAAATACTGAAATACACAAATATTGAATTGAAAGAAGCTAAAAAAATAATGCACTATCCACGTAATGAACAAAAGATGTACCCTAGGAAAAATCAATACAAGAAAAACCTAGTACATTACAAGTTGTTTTATAGCTCTTTCTAGGCAAAAAAATGAGATTTGTTTTCCTTTTATAGATTTTTGATAGAAAAAAAAGGATGACAACATTAAGGTCAATTCATAAACTTTTTGTGCATAATTTGAAGAAACCAACCATATATCGAAGTTATTCTTGAAGAAATACCCAAGATCAAAAAATAAATTGTCCAAAACATAGTGTGGAAAGTGGAATTATCATTGATTTTAAATCAATCCCTTTTTAGTGTTATTTTTGGTGACAGTTGCATGGTTTGTAGATTGGATATATTTTGATAGAGTGCACATATTTCATTCAAAATAGTGCGAGTAGATCCATAGAAACTATGGAATTTCATAATTGGAATCATAATATCCAATCCGAGAAGTATAGTAGAAGTTATGATCATTTCAAAATTTTGGCCTCAAAACCTACCTTGAAAAGTAAGTTATTTTATAACGATTATAAAGCTCTTTCTTGGGTCAATGAGCTTCTAAATTTTTGAATTTTGTTTAGAGACATATTCCGACATCTTTAAATAATAGATTGATTTGTCATTTAGTCAGTAAAACTATAGTCAGGGAATAATACACATAGGAAATACAAGTGGAATGATATGTTGGACAAGGTGTTATGGTGTTGGCATTGATTTCAAAGAGGGCCAAAATGATCAAAGTTGATTATGTCATTGATGTCAACAACCAATATCATTATGATGTAATGATGAGTTGCTATGAAAAAAATGTAGAGGAATATACCTAAATCTCAGGAGAGGAATCATATTAGATTTCACAAGATCAACAAAATACAAAAATCCAATCAAGATCAAATTCCCAATAGATCAATGATCTCGATCAGTTAGAATCCAAGTACAAAACCAAAAAAAATCTCAGAAGGGAAATCACATTGAAGAAATGTGATCATGATTGAAATCCCCACAGTAAAACTCCAAAAGTATCAAGGGAGAATCTTGTCAACTGATGTAGATTTTGGGACAAACCAGGAATGTTAGATGAAGTCAACTTTCTTGAGATTTAATAGAGGAATCTCACTATGAGAGAAGTGAGAATTTGGAATGAATAGCCCAAAGTCCCGAAGGTTGAAATGAATTTATACCATTGATCTAGAACTAATCACAGTCATTGGATCAAGGATTTACGAGATCCTATTGAGGGGTCCTAAATCCCTTTAACTCAATAGTAGGAACCAAACCTGCCACCAAGGCCCAATTACACTCTGCAACGTTTGATAGTGGAATTTTTCTCTAGATCTTATGATCCAACCAATTAATTGATGGGCTTTACGTAGTGATTTACATGATATCTTCTCGTGAAAAACTCCTCCTTCAGTTTGATTGTTCTCTTTTTGTATTTTCTCTTATAGGTGGGTTTGATGAAAGATAGGTGTCGGTATAAACCAACTGCGTAAATAAAAAGGGGGGGGGGAATTAACTACTGAAGAAGGCTAAGCTCAGGATAAGCCTTGTTCTCAAGCATGCAGACAAATATTTTCACACCCACGATAAGACTAGTACTAATACATCAACTTGTTGGTATTTCAATTATTGATTGAGATACAATTATAGAAAGAAAACATACATGAAATAAAATGATGCCAACAAAATTAATTTCCTTAGCTCTAATCACTAATCGCACATTAACAAAACGATTTTCTTTCCATTATTAGAGAGAAGAATTATAAAACAATATTGAATCAGTTAACTTATCAATAGATTAAAAAACTCTTACTCATTACAACATCCATTCATGAGATAAAGTTAGAAGTAATTCCTCCTTATGATCCAATCACACACACCTTTGATGTAAAAAAGAAACTTGTCTCTGGTCCTAAAAAAGACTTCTCAATTAAGGTAGCTCCGAAATAGTTCCTTACAATTCCAAAAAAGAGAGTCTTTGAAATAAACATCGACCTCGTGTAACAGGTCGATTCTCTTATTTATAACAAATTATTAACTAAAAATAACTATCAAAAGTGAAAAATAAGTAAAACAAAACATCGCAACATGGCGCTTTCATCTCTCAGTCTTATAAGAGTCATCAAATGGTTTCGCTTGAGTGGATGACTCTTATCATACTATGAACATTTGACGAAGAGTTCCTCACATGTGTTGGCATATGGGAATCTGTGTTGGTCCATTAGGGACGAAAGGATCTCCTTTATCTCCATTGTCTGTGCTCGATACTTGACTACTTTAACACTTAATTGATGTAACATTGTCTGAACCTTGATCTGGTGCTCCATTAACTGTTGTACTTAACTTGACACCATGTTTTCCACCTTTTCTATCTCCACAGTCCATGATGAGTATTGTTATGCATGTAGTTTGACTATGTCATGCAAGTCGACAAAGTCCTCGGGTGTGCCAAATTCTGGGAGACCAATGTCTCTCATCACCTAATTGATCTTGGTCCAGTTCCTTTCACAATCAGCCCATTTCTCTTGGATCTCCCATTGACGTTCTTGGGCCATATTCACCCAGTATTCTATCAACTTCCTTATACAGTCGATGTTGTTGTCCCTTAGCACCCGAATGTCATTCTCTTCCACATCTTGGCCCTTTTGAACCATGTTGATGTAATAAATTCTCTCCACCTCTTGGTGGGCCTTCTCATACCATATTTCCATCTCTTTGCATGTTTCTAGCGCCATAAGGGTGTCTTCCTTGATGATGTCTATCTAGTGAAAAGGTGTCACTCACTCGTGAATTTTCTCTAGGCATATTGGAATTTGCTTCTCAAGAACACTGTGGACTGTGTGGAGTCTTGATAGTATTTATCCAAATGGCGCACATGCTCCAACTCCTTTATCACAATGACCAACTCCTCTTCATATTTCCTTGCTCTATCCAGGGTGGCATCTGTGATTTCCATACCTGCGTCGATAATATCAGACGTCTTGGAATGTTCTGTGTTGATCAAATTCTCCTATGTGGTGATGAGGATGGAACTATCCAAAATAAGCCTCCTTTTCTTAGTGGTTCTCTTCATGATGTCCTTCCTCTTTCAGTCATAGGATATGGATTGTATATCGGTGACCTCATCCACATGTTCGGGGATTTTCTTCTCTCCCCAAGTAAGAGTGTTTCACAGGCTCCTGATGGTGTATATCTATTCAAGACTGGGTTCCTAAACCTCTTTTATATATCCCTATGTCTCTACCTCTGGTTGTTTCTCATCGGGTGGTAATCTACTAGTCAAAAATGAGGAATCAAGTGTAGGTTCGGTACTTACTTGGTGATCGACTGTTGAGATGTTGATTTCCTGTTGTGGATTCTTGTTCACCCGATCCTAGCTCACCCCTCGAGTTGTCCATTGGGGTTCATGGTGCATCGTGTAGCTCAGTTTCTAAGACACTTTTGACTTCCTAGTCTCTGTATGGAAGGCTTCAAATTAGAGCATCGGGAGATGAGGAAGATGTTTTCTCGAGTTCCTTTTCCTCTGTAATCTGCATCGGAGTAACCAGGGAAACCTCTAAACTCTCCTCATCATAATATATAGTTATTAAGTCATGCAAGTGTTTTGGTGCACTATTCCTACCTTGTGTCCTTGATATATCAGGCTAAGTTTAAATTCCCTCGGATGATCTAATCTATGGTGGTGGACTTTCAGGATTTTCTGGCCTAGTGATTCCTTCAAGTTGTATTGGCTCTGAGCCAGTTGGCTCTCCTCTTCTTGCGATTGGGTTGTCGGAGGGAACCCTCGTCATCTCTACGAGATTGAGATCATTATGAAACTGATCAATGACACTTTCTACCTATTCCATCAAGAGAAATCCCCTTGTTTGTGCCTCTGGTGTAAAAAACAATCCCCTTCTTTGCACCTCTATTGTCTCTACCGCTCTGATTTCTTCCTTGGATCTGAGGGCCTCTTGAGCCAACTGCTCTATTGTTTCAACCTGTTCATCCATGCTCATGGCCTTGAACTTGATCACATTTAGGTTGGCCATTGTCTGCACCACCTTGTCCCAATCTTGGGCACACTCTGTGAATATTTCATCCTCAAACTTATCATGGGCATATAGCCAATAGGATGACACTTGTGAATCATGTTGTAGGACCAAGCCTTTTGGATTTTGCTTGCAAAATTGGCCTATTGAGAGACTAAATTCAAGTTGGCTCAACCCTTATTGTTTGGCTTGAGAAATATCCTTTACTAGATATAACCCCACATGGAAACCGTAGGGTATGAAATATTGCTTCTTGTCTTTGACCAATGTGGTGTTGTATCCCTACAGGATGGTATGATAACATATTTCTCCCATGACGAGATGATATGGGAAATGATTTGGTAGGATATGTGGTGCTTCGGTGGCCCTAAACAACCTGATGTAAGTTGAGTGCTCATCCAAGTACCAATGGACTACCTTGGCTATCATTGTTTTGGCTTCTACTGATAGCCTTGGGGATTCCTTCTTAAAAAGAATAAAATAAATGAGGGTGATGAATTCATCGCATATGAGTGCATAAGTTTTCTTGTAACTATTTTCCCATAGCATGCTGAAGTAGACGTAGACTTGGAGTTCTATAGCATGTTGTTGGGCCCTTCATTTTTGGATAAGGAGTTATGCAAGAAGGACTACAGTCCTATTTTTGGCCTAGTACGAGTTGTGCAAGCTACACAAGAATCTAGACAACAGAGAAAGGAGAAACAACAAAAATAAATTGTGAAAAGGACAATGCAATGCCAACAAAGAAAAAGTGGTTGCAATAGAACAAGAAAGCATGCAAGAAAAAGCCAAAAGACATGGCTTAGATTATATATAGGGATGAATATGATTGTAAAAGGGTTGGATCCTAATTGTAAAAGGGTTCAGTTAGGTTCTTCCCTTGTTGTTAGGTTGATGTCATAGTTGTTGTTGTCTATTGTTGAGAAGTTGAGGTTTGAGTTATATAATGTAATATTCACACCATTTTGGGAATTAGGGCTCTGCGACATGGGTCCAGAGCCAAGATTCTGTAACAAAGCTCTATTTTGTATCTCTGAGATTGTAATTGAGAAAGATATGAGATAATATATGAAGAAGGATACAAAATTTAAAAATTTGTTGTGTCTTTTTGTGTTTATACTTATGCATTGTATCTTTACAGTACTTATTTATGGTTCATAAGTTCCACATGATGTCTCTGTGTTTGAATTCTTTTCTGCAACTTAAGTAGTTTTAGTTCTTGCACACAAGAGTTCAGATATGTTATGTGGTTAGATGTCTTGTGCAAGATCAGGATGAATCTTGAAGGTTCTGTGAACCCACCTAAGTATGCTCCTTACCCTTCCCTATCCATTTGTCTCAGCAACACTTCAGGTGAGAATTATTCTCTTTGGAGGAGATGAAAATGCCAATGCTCTAGACTAATCAATACCTTTTGTTGGTAACCTGAGAAGGACTCTGGTTTGATCAAACTTGTGCCAACAAAATGGTTTTGTTACCAGGGCCTGTATTAAAAGGGAACCTATAGGGAGGATGCTTTCATGGATTCACAGATCTAATATTGACCAATGGTGGGAAAGAAACTGGTATGCCTTCATATGGAAAGAAGTGAAGTTGAGAACAAAATTTGTGGAAGATACTCGTAAGACAGTCTTTTACTCAGAAAGATCGAGCGACCAATATGAGATATTCTGGGTTAAGTTCACGGAAGAAATTTTTCACTAGATAAATAGGCTCCAGGAAGTTCCAAAGCTCCAAGAATGAGTCAAGAGGACCTGTACTTGGGGCATAGAAAATATTGTAGCACTTCATCATCTAGATCATCCAGTCACATGCACAATTGATTTCTAGGTCAATACCACATTAGAAGGATACATTATTGAGTTTGTAGCTGAGAATCACCAATATTTTTCACGAGCAGAGGAAAATTTCAAGAAAGACGCAAGGGGAAGACTTTTGAGAGAAATCCCCCTGTGGATTAAATTTTTCTTGATGGAAGAGGGGATGTTGACTATGTCCCCGAATGAGATGGCAACGTAAACACCCTTGCTTGGGGTAGGGCGAGGTTGGGGTGGATTCATGGCCTAAGAGAGGGGAATGTTTATTTGACAAATGGGGAGGGGGGGGACAACAAGAAATGGACTCAAGAGACGAGAGAGCCTTAAAAGAGCCACCATAGTTGAGAAGTGGTGGCATGACAATATAAAGAAAGCAACAAGAAAGTTCGAGAAGTTGTGGTAATAAGTCAGACCAGGAGAAGTGGAGGAAAGATATATGGAAGATTTGTGAAAGATGAGAAGACAGGAAAGAATGGCCAGTCAAATATTAACTGAAAGAGAAGCATAGAGAGAAAGAAGTCCCCGGGAGGGTGGACAAGAAGGAGAAGGTGTATAAGCAAGGGAGAAGGAAGCTGACATGAATCTTGAATAATAAAGAGAATATTTATCCCCGATGCGAAGAACGATCGGGAATATGGTTGAAGAGACTGGTCCAGTGGAAGAAACTGAGACCTCCCAGATAAAAGAAAACCTCCCTAAAGCCAGTGTCGACAACACCAAATCACCTATGCCCCAAGTTTCTTCCATACAATTGGTAAATTTGATACTACTCTCTTACGCTAATTCTATTCCGATACAATTAGTTAGTCAGTCATAGCCATGAAGTACGAGTACAGGGAGGATATTTGGATCCCCTGGTAGATTGCAAGTAGGACCGTTAGGTTTCATTTTGATAGGAGCACCAAGATAAAAAAAAATGGTTGGTCACACGGGAGGTTCGATTGCCCGATACCCAGAATTCTGGGGTAAGGGAGTTGAAGATGTTGAGCAACATTGGTTCTTGTATGAAGCAATCTAGAGATCTAGAGGGAATCCAAATGCAAATAAGTTGGTTGAGTTCCAGACTGCCTTTAGAGGTCGCGCTCTCAATTGGTACATGAATATTATTGAGCTAGGAGTGTCAGGAATGAAAGTTCAATCATTCACACTTGGCCAGGTATGGACAAGGTTCATAGCATATTTTAAGCTACCTCAGTCAGAAAAACAAGCTCTGTCTAAGTTTCAAGAAATACAACAAAGGGAAGGTGAATAGGCCTAGGAATACAACCAGAAGTTTAAAGATGCTATAGGGAGGTTAGCACATCTGATGAATGAGGAACATCAAAGAGAATGGTATATTYAGTGATTTCTACCTCTGACAYAGATTCYGCTAATGCAACAATGGATAGCCATGTTGAAAGATGCCTTGGAACAATCGATGAAGATTGAAGCCATGGMAGGATGTCTTGGGAGCTTGAGAGTGACTAGACCCCCAACAAATACAAATTTGGCACAGATACAAGGGAAAGTATCAACACTTACAAAAAATATTCAAGAACTGACGATACATAGACTAGGACAACCACAAATTTGGTGCACGGGATGTTATACAGAAAGACATATGGTAAATGAATGTCCATGAATGAGGGGATTGGGACCTCCTTAGAATCAGATGGGACCCATGGGAGGATTTGTGAAAGTATCTTTGAATTTTCCATTCCATAACCCTACTTCATATCATGCTTTTCCAAGGAGCCAACCAACACCAGCAATTGAGTAATGTGAGATTTTTTGAATCCATGGGCATGGGCTGAGATAGTGCCACATTATGCAGAAATATTCAATAGTGCCAAATATAGTACACTGTGAGTTCTACGCATCTACCACACATACTACCAATCAATGTAGAGCGTTGGATACACTTGTAGAAAGGTTGGACCAAACAACATTCAGGGTGAATGAAAACACTCAGGGACTAGAAAGAGGTCGAGGAGGTGGACCCGAAGGATACTTCAGAGGAGGAACAACCAGGGGATGAGGGCTAAGCATATGTTACAACTGTGATGAGAAAGGCCATATGGCGAGAGACTGTCCTCATATGAGGTGGCCTTGGTGCTCTAATTGCAGAACCGATGGACACACAAATGAAGATTTCCCTGAACTGATTGCAAAATGGGAAGATCAGGTACGTCAACAAGGAACTAACCTCATCAGTTCATAAATCAAGAGAGTTATTAAAGGACAATTTCCCAACCTCAATATCATTACTCGAGGAGGAGAAAAGACAAGAGATTATGCTAATAATCTTCCTTAGATCAGGAAAGAAACACCTAAAGAAGACAAGTATGACCCCCTAAAATAGAAATTGTTCTTTAAAAATTGCATAGAAGTATTTTAGAATATCCCTAGCCCTGAGATGCAAGACAAACCACCACAGCCTATTATTTACCCTAAGATTGTACAAGTCCCTACTTCACCCCCTACACCCAGAAACCCTGTATTCACACTGAGACAACCTGAGCAACCTCAAAATGTAGTCGACCTTTGGTTTCAATTATTCTTTGATATTCTCGGGAATGACCAATTAACAGAGAAGTTGTGCAACGCACTATACCTAGTTTTAGGGAATGAATATCCCACAAAAACAAGAATAAGGAATAATCTTCCTAAGAAGAGTTCTCAAAGGGTGCAATGAAGGAAAGTACGAACTGGAAAGGAATTAATACTAGTAGCCCAGTTAGATGAATTTGAGATTAAGGATGTCATGTTGGATCTAGGATCCAATGTGAAAATTTTTCCTAAAAATACTTGGGAATCCCTAGAAAAACCCCAGTTGGCATATTCCCCATTCCAGCTAAGGATGGCCAACTAGTATTGTATTGTCCCCATAGGAAGAATGGATAATGTGGAAATAGATGTTGCGGGAGTGAAGATAATATATGAATTTGAGGTGATTGATATCATGGAGGATAAGGACCCTTACCCCGCACTACCTGGAATTGATTGGGCCTATGAAAACTATGTAGTGATCGACCTAAAGAAAGACACCATGAAATTTGCAACTGATGGAATCAAGGTAGTTCAACCCTTGGATCCATATGTAAGCCCAAAATATACATATCCAACATACAATAATATGGAGGGAGAATACTTGGATCAATTGTACACTGTAATAGCAGGAACAAGAGAAGATTACATCAATCATGTTGTTGATGGATCGGTAATTTGGAGGAGTATATAGTCAGTGGACGAAGATTCAGAACTGGCATTTGAAAGTTGGCAAGAAGGCTCATATGAAATATTCTCAAGGAGATGCGCAACTGTCAAGGAAACTAGATGGGTTGGGACTGAGGTCAGAGAACACCCGGTATATGATGGTACCTCAGGACTGGACAATTTTATGCTCAACATGGAAGAAAAGGTAGTAGAGGATCAAAGGATATCAATACTAGATTTATCCCTCTAGGACACCCCTGCCAGATGGTGGGAAAATCATAAAGCCTTACTCAGAAATTGGGACGATGTGAAGCAAGATATCAAATATAGGTTCCAATATAAGGAGCGGCTAGAATTAGAGATGTAGAAGAATTTCAAAGTTGCACAACTGTTCAGTGGAGAATTTGATCCTAGAGCACATATTGAACAATGTGTAACACAGTGGAAAGTTGTGGAAATACCCTCTCGCTTATGGGTTCAGGTATTTCCTCACTCACTATATACAATCCCAAAAGCTTGGTTCATACATGAAGAAACTAGAAGACAGAGCAGTGATTAGCAAATGTTGGAAAATCATTTTTGCAAGGATTTCTCATTTACAAGTAAGTGCCATGATCTTGAAGTAGTCTTGTGGAGAATTAAAGAATTTATTTTGACAGACAATAGTAATCAGAAATCAAAACTAGTGGTATATGAAAAAATATTCAATAACTTCAGACTAATCTTCACCTAACCTTAAATAAGAATCCTATAGAATGCTATAAGATTTCCATGGATTTAGAAAGCCCAGATGATTTAGAGGAATTGAGAAGCCTAGCCATAAAAGAGATAGAAGGGAAAAAATAAATCTAGAACATCATACCCAGTCAGACTGATAGTTCTTATAATCACCCATTGATGTTGTGTAAAGTCAATATAGGGACCACAGAGCAACCTAAGATAGCTATGGTGGGAGATTACTGAGATGATAAAACTAGTCAATAAATACATATTTTCTTGTGGGAATATGAGGATTTGTTGCCAAAGACCTTTTCAGAGTTAAAAGGGATCAAAGGAGTTATGGGAGAAATTAAAATTGAATTAAAACTAGGATCAAATCCTGTGAGGCATCGACCATACCTCCTTAAAACTAGAGTAAAAGAGAAGGTTATGAAGGAGATAGACAAGATGTTGGAAGATGGACTTATTCTTGGAGTGGAATAATTAGAATGGGTCAGCCCAATAGTCATCCAAAGAAAGAAAGGCACAGAGGATATTAGGGTCTATGTAGACTATAGAAGCCTTAACTATGCATGTGTGCATGACCCTTTTCCAACACCTTTTACTGATGAGGTGCTAGAATAGGTTGCGGGGAAAGAATCATACTTATTTATAGATGGATTTTCAAGGTACCACCAAGTGAGGATTGCAAAAGAGGATAAAAAGAATACCACATTCATAACAGAATGGGGGTCTCTTGCATACAATGTGATGCGATTTGGCTTAAAGAACGCCTTTGCAGTTTTATCTAGGATTGTAATAGAATCTTTCAGAGAGTTTATTCACAAATTTATAGAAGTTTATATGGATGATTGGATGATATACAGTCTACTCAAGGAACATGTAGCATTGTTACATCTGATGTTTGACAGATGTAGAGAATTGCAGATATCATTGAATCTCAGAAAATGTATCTTCTATGTACCACATGGAAATTTGTTGGGCCACATAGTATGTCGAGAGGGACTCTTGGTAGACCCAGCCAAATTCATGGTTATTATGAACATGCCTCCACCTACGAGTGTTAGGAATTTGTGCTCCACACTATGACACATACGGTACTATCGTAGGTTCATCAGAAGATATGAAAAAATTATTGTACCTCTAGAAAATCTATTGAAAAAGGATGAAATGTTCCAATGGACCCCATAATTTGATAAAGAATTCAAGACCCTAAAGGAGAATCTCAACACAACATCGATTCTAATATTCCCAAATTGGGAAAATGAATTTCATGTCTAGGTAGATGCTTCAGGTATTTCCTTAGGAGATATCTCAGTGCAACCTGGAGACGGAGCCATGGATCATCCTATCTATTTTGTGAGTAGGAATTTATCTCAAGTTGAGCGCAACTACACAACAACAGAAAGGGAGGGTTTAGCCATGATTTATTCCTTGCAAAAATTTAGACATTATTTGTTAATTTCTCATTTTAAGTTCTTTACTGATCATTCTGCATTGAAATATCTAGTTAACAAACCTATATTGGAAGAGAGAATTTGTAGATGGTTGCTACTGTTTCAGGAATTCTCTTTTGAAGTAATTATTAAACCTGGAAGATGAAACATAGGACCTGATCACCTGTCTATATTAGATTTAGTGAAAAGTGGCAGAGCATTTGACGATAAGCTCCCAGATGCAGATTTGTTCTGGGTTGAAGCCATACCAGAGTAGCTGGAATACACAATGGTCTTCTTAAGTATAGGAGCCTTCCTAGAAACATATTCTGCAACCCAAAAACACCATATGGTTGTTAGAGAAGTGAACTATCTGGTTAATTGTAAGGAAACTATATAAATTGGGACTAGATAGTGTCCTCAGAAGATGTGTCTTACACCATGAAAGAAAGGATATACTATGGGAGTGCCATAGCGGAGTTGTGGGAGGTCATGTAGGAGGAAAGGAAACTACGTAGAAATTCCTCCAAGCTAGACTTTGGTGGGCAAATCTCTTCAAGGATGAAAAGGTATATGATAGATCATGCGATGTTTGTCAAAGAGTGGGTAAGTCATCATGACGAGATGAATTACCACTTCAACCAGTTTGATCTCTATAGGAATTTGAGAAGTGGGCGGTTGACTTCATTGGACTGATAAACCCCACATCTAATCATTTAAAGGATAGGTACATTATTACTGCAACTGGCTACCTTACATGTTGGGCTAAGGAAACAATTGGTCAGGAATGCTTGACCGATATTGTTGCTAGGTTCATTTTTGGGAATATTATGGCTCGATTTGGATGTCCTAAGATTCTGACCAGTGATTAGGGAGCTCATTTTATTAGTAGAACTATAGCAAATATTACAACATATTTCTTGATCCAACATCACAAAAGAAACCCATACCACCCGCAAGCCAATGAAATAGTAGAGGCGTTCAACAAGATTCTGGAGAGAGGGCTAACAAAGGTCTGTTGCGCAAATCGGGAAGATTGGGATGACAAAGTTCCAACATTACTATGGGCTTACAGGACAACCACAAAGAAACTCCACAGGTACACACCATTTCAGCTAGTTTATGGGAAAGAAGATGTGGTGTCTACAGAATTCATCACTCTGAGTTTGTACATTGCACAAATCACACATATGTCAGAGGAAGAATCAGTTGCGCAGAGAATCATGGAGTTACAAGAACTCAAGGAGACCAGGTTTTTAGTAGACTTCCATTAGTCAGTTGAGAAAGAAAGGCATAAACCATGGCATGACAAAAACATTAAGACTAAAGTATTTGTGCAAGGAGATAAGTTTCTACTCTATGACAGTCGATACCATAATCATCCTAGAAATTTGTGTATGCATTGGTTGGAAAGTTGTGTATGCAGTTAGACTTGCACAACTGGATGGTATGCTGTGACCGGGATGGGTGAATGGTGCTCACCTAAAACCCTATATGTCTTCGAACTAATCAAAAAGGAATATTTCTCTAGTCCTAAAGAGCATGTATAATAGTTAGATATGATTTTTTATGCAATTTTTGTAAATTCAGTTAATAAAGTCGATGTGGGAAGTGTTGCACCATGACTTGTAGTTCATTTTTTTTTTCTAAGTGTTGTTTTATGCAGAACTTCTTACTCAGAAGTGTAGGATCAAAAGCATAAATAACCCATTAATGACAATCATTAATATGACGGGGACCCCTTTGTGGTCGGAGGGAGAATGAATCGGAAGACAATCTGAGTCCTTGTGCCACACAAAACTAGTCTAGTCACAACCTTTATTTCTCTTACGGAACCCCTTCTGAATTCAAATAAGCCATAAAGATGCGATACGTGAATATGACATCAATATTTGCACCAAGATTCCCATCTGTCAAATAGAAAGGTTTGAAATTGGCCATGTTCCTATCCAACCTACACAGTAAATGTCATAATCTCCCAATAGGATTTACCCTGTTAACCCATCCCGTCAGACAACTCAGATCCAAGTTGCACCCATATGGTCATGATGAACAACAGTTATTACTGAACTTGTCATCTAAGCCCAAGTATAAGGTTCTAAGAACTCGTTGTAGAACGCATTGTTTTCATACAGAACTTAGTGATTTTGAATTCTATAGTGTGAGAAATCCTGTGTATCCCTGAGATCCGTAGTTGTGATCACCAAATCCTTGTTTCATCACAGAATTTGATCATATCCAGAACCCATAATGCCTAGAGCTATAGGAAGTTGAGGTGCCTTGTCCAAAGATGTAGTACAAGATGAGCCCTGCGACCCCTGAGTTGAGGTCAAGGGTGATATCAAGGGAAAGGTGGAGTAGGTCAAGCTCCTTGATCTTGACTTAAAATATCCAGTCTTGTTCCCCCAGATCAACATAGATTTCTTCTGGAGTATTGCTCCAGACGATTTGGGAGGGATGCAGTTCATGCCAAATCTTGAATTTATCAACCTATTCAACTCAACTATTATGAACCTCAGAGACCTACCAGTGTACGGTACCACTAGCGATGTTGTGTGCTGCACCAAGTTCCTGATCAACAAGGTGCACGACATAAGTCTTTGGTTGGATAGGAGGTATCCAATCCATGTTGAAGACATTCATCAGCTTATTGGATTGTCCCTCGAGGGAGAGGATGTTTCTAAAGGATTCCAGGGTCCCAGTAAGCACGAAAAGAAGAAAGGGGAGCCCAACCTCTACAAAAGGTTCCACATGCAGAGGGGGGGGGAACACAGCCAAAATTGACCCCATACTACTAGAGATAGTCAGGAATGGATACTACATCATATCCAACAAGGTTAAGAGGTCGTATTACAAGGGAGAATGCATGCTGGATGCATTTATAGTAGCATATTTTTGCGCCAATGGCACTGTATTCAATTGGTACAATTAGCTACTGGAGGAACTACTCATGGCTTGTGAGGAAGATCAGGAGAAGGGAGGAACCTTCACATATAGATACTTATTGATGACATTCACAATGATAAAGTGGAATCCACCTGTTGGAAGACCATTGGCACTAGAAGACAAGGGCACTTTGCGAAGATGTTTGAGCCCTGACATTCCAAGATGGACTTGGAGAACACGGCCTTCAACAACACATCATTCTCCAAGTTGTATAATGAGCTTATCGATGCAAAGGTTGTGCATTCCATGGGATCTCCTCAACTACAACACGAGGACCATCGCTTTCAACATGAATCGACATCATACATTTGTATTTCTAAGGCATGCCAACAGGGAGGACATCCACTCAAGGATGATGTTTTTCTATTTAGATGAGGAGGGCTTCAACAAAGAGGTAATTTCATGGTCGGGACTTAAACGAAACCCGCGCAATTCAGGGATGCACTACACTTGGCATGCAAAGCTTTTGAAGAAGAAAGGAAAATAAGAAGGGGTAGGACCAAGCTTAGGCCTAGAGGCACCGAAGAAATAAGCTCCAACACAAATGGACTCTGAGGAGGAGGAGGAGATGTAGCCACTAGAGTGGAAGAAAATAACATTGTCGATCTTGTCACAGTTTCCAGAGAAATCCATGTTGACAAATAAGGATGTCAATGAGATTATGAGCATTGTGTTCATCACATAACCAGTGACAAAGAAGTTCATAACCAGGGTCTCACCGAGTAAAGTCCTGAACCCCCAAACCCTTTCATATGTCATCCCCCACACTTGCTCAATGCTCTAAGCAACCCTAGTCATCCATATTTAGGATGACCCTGAGCCTAAGACCCTTCTATCCACCATCATCATTAAGAACCCTCCATCATCACTATAACCCCAGTCGTCACCCCCAGAAACCACCAGTCCAAGCCAAAACACTTATCTAGAGCCAATACAGATCGATACCCAAAAAAATTCGGAGCCAAAACTACCAGAAACAAGCCCAAAGTTTCCTGAGTAGAGACCATAAGTTTCTGGTCCAAACCCATAAATACTGAAGTAGAGACTACAACTAATTGGTCCGAACCCGAATTCCTAGAACTAGCAGATTGTTCCTTTTGTGTAGAAAAATGACAATCAAACAGTGAATGAGACGCAAACTCAAAGTCCCCAACACATTTCCTCAACGACCAAGGTTGAGGGTGCCCAGGGAAGCACAACTTCAGAAGCAGACCCAATTAAAGAGAAGGATCTACCTGACATTCAAAAGGAACCAAAGTCAACCTCTGGGAAGAGCGTGACATCTGCGCAGGAACATATGGAGATGGTTCTCCAAAACCCTCAGCAGTGTGTAGCGTTACTACAACTCTTCCTGGCCATAACATAGGTTCTAACACTTCTTCAATAAGTGTTAAGGTTGAGGCTTGCGCTAGGACCATCCAGAGGGGAGGAGGAGGTAGAGACTCCTTCAGAACACTCAAAGGCCAGTGGACTTCCACTGCAGACACGAGCACCGAGGGACACAACCCAATCTTCCACTGACCTTGCACAGTGGCCAACGACACACTTGGTCAAAATAATCAGAGCATCAACTGATCAATTAGATCAGAGGCTCCAACAGGCCAAGAGGTCTGTCGAGGTTGCAAGGGAGGAAGTGTTTCTTGTGCAAGAATCCATAAAACAATAGTAACATGCCAAGGTCTAGGTCGAGAAAAAACTGGAAAGAGTCCAAGAAATGCTTGTTGAGGCCTAGTCGGAGATTCGAAAGGTCGCACCCCAACTACCCAAAGCCAATGATGCAGGAGAGTCGAAGCATCAAATTGAGCTACTCCAAGGAGCATGGTCACAATTGGACATTCACGTCAATCATTTGGAAGTGTAGTTGTGGAGAACACAACAAGAAGTAGAGAAACAACGTCGAAAGTTGCAGGAGGAAATGGAAAATATAGTGTTGGAAGGAAACAATGCCCGAGCAACACTACACAAGCACATTGTTGAGTGAAAAAATATCTTCAAAGAAGTCAACTATTGGATGCACATCATCACTAGATGAAACCAGAAATTGGAGGATGTGTGCATTAGAATCCATGTGTTTAATGAAAAAGTTGCATCTACGATGGATCTGTTGGAGAAACAACATAATTTTGACCATATCTAGCAAGAGGAAAATGAACATAAAACCTTATTTGAGGTGTAATCTGTAGCTAAGAAGGAGTTTCACAACTTCCAGCCTATCATTCAAACAATTTATATGTAGATGCATCATGTCGATGCAACAACATATTATTAATGGAACTCATTTGTTGCATCCAATCCCAAGGGATGCATTACAAAAGTGACCCAACAGTTCAATGTCAAGGCCTCACTCCTTGCTTGGAAATGGCAAGATAAAGTTGGAAGCTTCCAAGAGGTGAAGAAGCGGGCCTTGGATTTGGTCCCAGAGTTGGTCCCTTTGTTTGAGGAGGAAAAATAAGAGAAACCGAAAGCTAAAGAGAAAAATAAAGAGGAAAAGGAGGACAAGGGAAAACAATAGTTGCTCTTGGAAGCTATGAAAGAGTCGAGTACTTGACTTGAGGGTGAGTCAAGGTTTTTGGTCGGAGTTTGTTGGGCCCTTATTTTTTGTATAAGGATTTGTGTAAGAAGGACTACAGTCCCAGTTTTGGCCTAGTACGAGTTTGACAAGCTACAGAAGAAGCTGAACAACGGAGCAAGGAGAAGAAACATAAATCAATTGCAAAAAGGACAATGCAATGCCAACAAAGAAAAAGAGGTTGCAACAGAACAAGAAAGCGTGCAAGCTAAAGCCATAAGACACAAATTAGCTTATATATAGGGATGAATATGATTGTAAAAGGTTTGTATCATGATTGTAAAATTGTTCAGTTTGATTCCTCCCTTGTTGTTAGGTTGATGTCATAGTTGTTGTTGTCTATTGCTGAGAAGTCAGGTCTTGAGTTTTGTAATGTATATGCACACCATTTTTGGGAATTAGATCTCTGCTACATGGGTCCAGATCCAAGATTCTATAATAGAGCGCTATTGTGTATCTTTGATATTGTAATTGAGAAATATCTGAAGATAATGTATCAAGAAGGATCCAAAATTTCAAAATTTGTTGTGTCTTTCTGTGTTTATACTTTTGCATTGTATCTTTACAGTACTTATTTAGGGTTCATAAGTTCCACATGATGTCTCTGTGTTTGAATTATTTTCCACAACATAAGTATTTTCAGTTCTTGCACACATGAGTTCATATATTTTCTGTAGTTAGATGTCTTGCACAAGATCAGGATGAATCTTGAATATTTTGTGAACCCACCTAAGTATTCTCATTTCCCTTCCCTATCCATTTGTCTCAATGACACTTTGGGTGAGACTTATTCTCTTCAGAGGAGATGAAAATGCCAATTCTCTAGACTACTCGGTACCTTTTGTTGGTAACCTAAGAAGGACCCTCGTCTGATCAAACTTGCACCAACACATGCCAGCTTAGATGCATGCCAGCGAAGACATTCCTCACGCACATAACATCGAGCGGGTACGAAGCCATGTAGAAAGCTGGTGCCTCTTCTTCCTTCGACGACTGAGCCTTCTATATACAGGTCTCAAATTTTATGAGATTAATGCTCCCTAGTTGAAGTTTCTCCCAACGATCCCCACTATATATGCCAAAGGAATCCATGCTTCTGAAAACTTGGAGCAATCCTTTTCTCCATATAGTTGGCATGCGAGATCCATCAAATAGATGTATGACTCCCTCATGTTGATTGTTTCATACCATCCATTGCTCCAATTAGTGAAATTCTTGTCTTCCCTCCACCATGAAGCCATCAATCAGCTGGTGTCGTGGAATTCATAGAAATTCACCACGAAGTCTGTGTTGAGACACTCCTCTGGGTCCTTGAGCTTATAGTATTTTTGTACCTCTATTGGGAGTAAAAATATGATGCATCTACGATTATCATCGTTGATTAATCATTTATTCCCATCCGTGTGGTCGATGAGCCACTTCAGGACCTCTATGTAGGGAAAAATTAAGGTTCTACTCACCACCATGTGTAAATATGACCGTCGGATGTTTGGGAACACCTGGTCATTGACCGCCCTTACATCTGGTTCATTGTGTGGGATATACTCTAGGTGTTCTTCTCGGCTAATTTTTTTGAAGAGATCCCCCAACTGTGGGAGCACTACCTTGGATCTGGTTCTTTCCTCTGTATCATCAAAGGTCGGAGGTTGGACAAAATCTTTCTTCATTGTTGTTTTGATGACAAGCTCCACCCTAGGACCATACTCCAACTGCTTCACAATCCCTGGAGAATAATCTTTGCCTATCTTAGATTCTTTCATATTTGGTGCTCTAGGTGAGTGTCTGGTGGTTGGCTTTCTCGATGGAATTCTTCTTGCTACTAGATAAGATTTTAGAGACTATGTAAGAAACTGGATGATCATATATAAATTATAAACAATGAATTGGAAATCTAGGATACATACCTCTAAAGATTCTTAAACCTGATTTTGATAATAAAAGAGTCATTTCAGTCTTGAGTTGCTCGCTCTGCTCCTTCGAACAGTCTGAAATTCACTTACGCAAAGAATGAATGTTTTCAAAACGGTTCTAGATATTTAAGCAGGGATGATCTTATCATGTCACATCATCCATTCAATTCGGGTTATGAGTGAAATTTCAACAAATCTACCACCGGATCTTCAAATGTGTTTAAACTTGAATTCATCGTGGGTTGACAACGGAGGTGTGGGTGGTAATGTGGTCAATTGGAGATTTTAGAATGTTTTTTTAATCGACGCACGAGGTAGTAACTAATGCAGTATCATTCATTAATTAGTTCCTTAAATGTCCAAAATATGATCATATCTAATGCTACAAAATTCCCATCATGCCACTCTTTCAGTTGGTTGATCGGGGGTCGAGATTGTGCTATGAACATTTTCATTGATATCCCCCTGCCAAAGCTTCGACACCGATATATATGTCTGTACAAATCTGATGTGGCAAAGCTGACTATGAGGCATGACTAGGACCTAGGGGACCAAAATGACTCGAGATAAAACTAGACAGTACGATCCTCTTACATGGTAAATACGTGTGGCCTTCAAGACTAGTGGCTTCATTCGCTCGCGTTAGTCAAATTTGGGACTTAATTTAAGCCATATGTTTCTAAAAACCAAACCTAACTTCCTAACACCCGGAAGTGTCAAGGATCGACGATCAATGATAAACCTAAGCAAGTGTTCTAAGGTTGGATCCCTCGAAAAATTCTCGATGTTGAAAACGTATCGGGGATCAACGATCAGAGATAACTCTATCACAGTCAAAATGATTGTTGTGATATTTCTGGATTTCCCCTGATCCTAATAAGGTGCATTAGGCATAGGCTATATCTTTACATCCTTTGTTTACATCTGTCTTTCTCGTATCTCCCTGATGTTGAAGGGGATCGGATATCTCTCGAACCTTCATGCGAATAACCTACCAAATCCGCCTTATGTCGATGCCGATGAGGATCAAGGATCGAAGACTGTTGTTTTTGTGTGGTTTCTTTAATTTCTTGAATTATTTTCGACACCGAACATGAGAACGTCAGGTGCAACTTTTAGCTATCGATTCTTAATTCAGGTGTTAAGGTATTTTAGACATGAGGTTTCACAAATTTAAACAAACCTGAATAGGTGATAAGAGTCATGAAAACAATCAAAGATAAAACATTTCCCAAAATGAAGTGGATTCAAACAGTGCAGAAAACCAAGTGGTATCCAAAAAGTGACAAAATTTGATAAGGATTTTTAGGGTGTGTTGAGTGCGCAACAAATGGCAACTTACTAGGTGAAGGCATAATCTTTGTTCCTTCCTTCGGCTCAGTTGATGCGGAATTTGGTTAAGAACTTAATTGGATTTTTATCAGAGATCCTTCTATCCTTGCGTTTGAAATTATCTGAATGGTGAATCTGGGCCTTCTTGTGGGATTTCAATATTTATTCCACCTTCGTTTCCTGTAACCATGACCCATGCCCTCTTTTGACAAGATTCGAATAAATCATTCATTGGCACCAGGCCTTTTAGTTACCAGTATTCACTTGTTGTGTTGTTGCTCCACTTCCAGCGAGCGTCTATAGCCCTGACAGAGTCACCCCAATGTCATAAATCTTTCTCTGCTGCCAATGAGCATCCCTAGCCCTGATGGAGTTATCTGGATACCCTCTCCTACTTTGCACTCATTTGATATAATTGATTTTATTTCATCAGAATGACCTGAGTGAGTGGGAGAGGAGGACATATATTATTTGAAAAATGAGATAGTTAAGGTGATTTCCTTGCTCTGTCTTGAGGTACATGAGGTCCTTTCCATATTATCATCTTTCCATTTAGGTTTCACCAAACCACCAGGTGGAAACTTTATCTCTTTTACAGGGTTGTTTATCTGCACAGGCTAGACAAAAAACTCCTTCAAAACAACCACAATTATTCCTAGTGCTTCTTGTGTTGTATGTAAGCATGATTCAGGAGCAGAGTTTGTTATACTGCATGAAATAAGTTCAACCAATTCCTTTCTGAACACAAACTTCAAAAGAGAAAAAAGTACTATAACAAGAAAAACAAAAATGAAGAACTCTGCAATCAGCCTAAAAAACAAAACATCATGAAAATACACACATTTTTTCATTTTTAGTAGAAATGTTATTTTAGGGATTGGCCATTCACCGAGAGGGAGTTAGGTTCCCCCCTCAGATTTTGCAACCAATATGTGCCTACCCCAATTTTCTCAGCTACCGGAAAATGTCTGAGCCATAGATTTTGAAACTTTGAATGTTTTCCCTTTGACTCATTCGCTCTGTCCCATTTCAAGACCTAGTCCCCTACTTCAAAATTCTTCTCTTTGGCCTTATGCTTGTCAAACCACCTTTTAACTATCTGATGATGAGAAATGAACTTTGATTTTTCTTTCTCCCTTTCTTCTTCCAGTATGAGGAGGGTATCAATTGCTTTTTGTATATTCGATGAGGGTTTTCCTCTAGAATCCTGAGCAAGCTAAAGAGATGGAATATATATCCCATTCAGGAGAATGAATTCCTTTATGTATACTATAAAGTATGGGGAATTCCCTATAGCTTATTTCGGTGTTACTCTATCATCACATAAGGTATTATGAAGTGAACTGTGCCAATTCCTCTGGTTATCTGCAACTGTTTTCTTTAATATCCTCACTAGGTTCTTATTGGTTGATTTTTTCACTCCATTTCCCTGTGGATAGTAGCTTGAAAAGTATCTGATTATGATTCCTTTGTCTAAAAAAAACTATGTTAATAAGGTGGAATAAAAGTAAGAGGAATTATCAAAAACAAGGATGGAAGGCATATCGAACCTTGTAATCAGATGTTGTGTTATGAATTGGATCACCACCTTTTCATTTACATGAGTCAGAGGGACGACCTCTGCTCATTTCGTGAAATAGTCTGTGGTAGTCAGAATGTATCTATGTTGTTTTGAATAACTCTGTGTATTTTCTCTTAGGATATATAACCCCTATTGCTCGAATGGCCTTGAGAAGGCCACAGGTTGGAGTGGTACAACTACTCTCTTTTCCCTCCTCATGCTTATTTGACAAGTTTTACAGTTCCTATCGTATGTGTGAGCATCCATTAATAGAGTAGGCCAATAATAACCGACTCTCAGTATTTTGTGAGCGGTGGTATTCCATGCGAAGTGTCCACCTGCAGAACCATCATGTAACTCCTTTAGAACCTTGTATGCATCTTCTCATTCGATACATATTAAAGTTACCCCATCATAATTAATGCGGAAGAGCATCGAATTTATGAGGCGATATTGTGTTGATTTTAGCCTAAAATCTCTCCTTTCCTTAGGGTTTAGTTTTTCAGGGAAAGTCTCATGGTGCAGGAGATAAGATAATTTCCCATACCAAGACTCCTGCATTGGGGATACTTATGAAGCTTCACTACACCATAATTCCAATTCATTATCCCACCTGGGGTCTTCATTTACTTGGTCCCGGGCTTCAACTAACATTTTACATATTCTTTTTCCCTTAACCAGTTTGGTAGGTTTTATATCTAGATCAAATTCTTGGACCACTGTTGTCCAGTTTTCTCTTCTTTCCCCCATCTCTTGTTGAGTGAATAGGGATTGGACTGTGGGAGGAGGCACAATGAATTTGGTTTAGTTATTTAGGATGTAATATTTGAAGTGTTTCAATGCCTTGTACACCGCGTAAGCCTGTCTGTCTCTAGTAAAATAATGTAGTTCATCCCATTGGAGATTTTTTCTCATAAATGAGACCGAGGCCTCATTTTTATCATCATCTTTCTGATTCAATATTGCAGCTAACGATTGGTCAGATTCAAAAGTGTAGACGAAGAAATCTGTGCTAAAGTTGGGACTTCACAACACTGGGGCTTGAGATATTGCAGTCTTAATGTTATTGAAAGAACTTTTTCATTCATCATCCCACTTAAATTCAACATCTTTGTGGATCATATTTTCTAAGGGTTTGATAGTTTCAGGAAAATCAGGGGTGAACTTTCTCACAAAATTGATTTTCCCAAAGAAGGATTGCATAACCTTTTTGTTATGGGGTAATGGAAGCTAAGCTATAGCCCTAATTAGTTCTGGGTCTATGCGAATTCATTCTTGAGATATAATATGACATAGTAGTTTACCTTCCTCGACACCAAAGATAGTTTTCTTAGTGTTTTAGTATATACCGTATTTCCTACATGTTTCGAAAATCTGGGTTAAGTGTTGGATGTGATCTTCTTTGTTCTTTGAATACACAGTCACGTCTTCCGAATAAACTACTAAAAATTTGTTTATTAGTCCTTGAAATGCTACGTCCATGGCCCTTTGGAAGGTTTCTGCTGCATTTATTAACCCAAAGGGAATGTGTTTATAAGCAAAGGTTCCCCACTTGGTCCGGAAGGTAGTTTTCAAATGGTCTACCTTTGAAACTAGAACTTGGTTATAACCTAAAAAACTGTCAAGCAGGGAGAAAATATCAGAACTAGACTCGGTCTGCAAGAGTTTCTCCATCGATGAGACAAGTTATTTGTCCTTCTCTAATGCTCTATTAAGTTTTTTGAAATCTACACACAGATAGATTTCCCCAGACTTTTTCTTGATAGGAACCAAATTTGCTACCCATGCATAGTGTCTAACCTGGAAGATAATTTTAGCATCTAGTAATTTTCTCAACTACTAACACATGAGAGGCTCCAAGAATGGGTGGTACCTCCAGATATTCTATTGGAAGGGTTTTACTCTGGGTTTTAATGATATTGTGTTTTGAATGATACGAGTATCATAATTTTTCATATCTCTTTAGGGCCATGCAAAAACATCTTGATATTCTATGAAAATTTTGAGATAGGACTTCCTCTCGTCTTTAGATACTATATTTCTGAGATTTATATTCTTAGGGTTTTTCGGGGTTCCTAAATTCATGGTTTCGTACATGGGAGAGGAACTCCCTGTCTTTGTGTTCATTGACCCTTTAAATCTTTCCCTTATGTCAAAAAGGTTTTCTAAATTGGATACCCCTTTCGGTATCATGTGATACCTTAGTTTTTTAGTCGATTGATTTGTTTCAGGTTTTTGTACATAGGGATATACTAATTGTGCCTAAAATATTTCATCGTCAATAACCAAATATTTAAAATTATCCTGATTGGTTAAAACATTTAGGATATGTTCATCTCCTTCAAAGACCTTCCAATTGGAAATATTGTTGGGCACTGACGGTTTTTAGATTATCTCCATAGTGAACCGGGAGGCTTCATAGTCTTCTAAAGGGGATAGCATTGAGGCAACAGTGTCTATGGAATCAACAAGAGTGTTATTTGTTATGGAGATTGCTATAATTTTGAAGGCTTCAAAACGTTCTATTAGTCTGTGCACTTCCTGTTCATAATTTCTCAGGTGGGGAGAGTTGCAATGTATAATGTTCCTTACTTGTCTAACGATGATTTCAAAGTCTCTGAAAACCTTTAGTTATTTAATGTTCAAGTCTATGGATTTCTTTAGCCCTTGTACTAGAGCTTCATACTCGACGGTGTTATTTGTGCATTTAAATTCTAGTTTGCAGGATAGGAAATTTTGTTTACCTTTGGGATCAATGAGGATACACCCCACTCCTGATCCCTCTTGCGACTTAGAACCATCAAAGTACAAGGTCCAAACTTGCGAGTGAAAACTATCAATCTCTTTTTTCCTACCTCTTTCCTCTTTTCCTCCTATCCGCTCCATGGTTTTTAACATAGGTTCTTTGCAGAAGAGGATTTCTTCTACCGTCGTCGGCAAATTTTCTTGAAAATTCATTTCGGATTTTTGAGTGAGAGGGACATCAGATGAGAGGGGGGAGAAATTATCTAAATCAGAGTCACATGAATAATTTCCTATCACGGGGAAATATGTCAAAGAAGATTCGTTAAGGGATTCTAGGTCGGTGACAATATGTTTTAGATATCTTTCCCTATCGATCATGATCATATTTGTGTGTCCCTTCAATGGCAACCAAGGGTGAGCCCATTCTATACTAAAGTATTCATTTAACATTTTGGGCCAATCTCGACTAAGTAGCAGTCCATAAGCTTCTGGTATATCTACCACAATGATGTAAATTACTTGAAAAACTTTTGGGTGTGTTTCCATTCTCATCATGACATCCTTGAGTTCTCCCACAACTTTCACCTCAGTTCTATCTAGTTGTATCACATGTTTATCACTTTTGAGAGGGATTGCATTTAATTTCTTCCATATAGATAATGGAATAATGTTAGAGGATTCTCCTCAGTCAACCAAACAATTATGGAGGTTTATGTTGAATAATTCAAATGTCTAGAGGAACGGTGGGACACAAGGTTTTCCCTTGTTATCTTCAGAGCAAGCGTTTACAACTGTCTTATTTCTTAGATCTGAGAGGGATGGATTTTCTCCTTGGTCAATGCTTGTTGTAGGATTTTATATTGAATTCAATGCTTGTAACATAAATTCCTTTTGTTGAGGGATTCTACACATGTCCATGACCGATATATTTGCCTTCAATTTTTTCAAATATTCTACTATGTTGTAGTCTAGCTTGGGTGTTTCACGTGTATGGATGTTTATAGTATTTCTTCGGGAGACAAAATGTGTTTTTGGGTGATTGGATGTTGGTTTTACTCCCAACGTTTGGGTAATAGTAAGGTCATTTGAGATAGGCTGACCCCTACTTCACGTTTTCACAGCTAAGACCTCAGCAGGTGGTTCTTGAACCTCAAATAGATCATCGAAAGGCATTGGTAGGTTAGGGTCCCATATCAACATGGTTGTTTCTTCCGGTGAATCAAATTCTTCCTGATTAGAAATATTCATAGTTGAGATGCTCGATTGTTCGGTAAGGGAAACCTCATCTAGAAATCAGTTGGCCATCAAATTCATGGTGTTAGTGACAATTTTTGTCTTGGGCACAAAAGTACCCAGGTCTGCAGGTAGCATGGGAAGCGCCCGAGCGCAACACGGAAGAATCCCCTTTCCAGTTGCAAGTCAAGTGAGAGGGTGAAGTGTTGGTTGTTATCCGTCGAGATTCAACTGCAAAGCAAATCGATGGTCATCGGGTTTTCGGGGCTGTCAAGTTGCCTGGGATTCAGCACGAAGGGTAGCTCCCATAGTTCAAGGCAAACCTGGGTCGTCTGATCCAATTGGGATAGGTGGTGGCCAATTGGCATATCGGGGATTGGTGTTTTGGGATACAAGGAGCCTCCCCTTCTTTACAGTTGAAATCACCAAAACGCCGAAAGCACCTTTGGAGCCGAGCCCACGGTCCTAGCCCCAGGTCACATCAAGCGAGCGTGTAAACGGGGGGGAAGCCCCCTTTATAATAGAGAATACTATCTGGGTCATTCATCTGAAGAACGCATGGTGCACATCCACGTCACATCGGCATTCGGGAGTTCAAGGGGTAAGCGCACCTCATTATTTCACCTCTCAAAACCTCGAATCCCGAAACGTCGAAAGCACTCTGGAAAATAGGCATAAGGTCACGGCCTGTGGTCACTCGAGAAAGTAGAAAGGGTTGTGGGAAGGGGAGGCCAAAAGCACCGAATTGAGTTTCAGAATGGGGGCACTGTGTTCTCCAGACGCCGTTTCGATGTGCTCTAAATCCCGGTACCTGCTGGGAATGAATGAAGAAGAGAGAGGGTGGTTGAAACCTCGCCTCACTCATTAATTACAAAGTATGGATGTTCCAGCTAAAATTCTACCCAAGAAGGTCCTCTGTACTGGTTCTTCTCATGGAAGCCACGTCGAGTCCTCGACTCGCCAAGGAAGATTGCACACACTAATTCAACATTTAAAGGCTCAGCTACCCCCTGGCGCGAGCCATACAGAATTAAGGTGGCGTATGATAGGGGACTGCAGGCCAGATTTGATTGAAGAGGCTCCTCATCCCGAAAGTCCCATGGGCCTCTGTTGGGCAAATGTTTAGGAGTATATATACTTAATTTTGATATTTTTCAAGCATCGATGGTAGAGTGAAGCTCCTGATTGTAATGTTTTAATAGACGCTCTAGTTCTCTGGTTATGCATCTGTATGTAAGATTTCTTGTTTAATGAAAGATAGTTTCCCTATTCCATCTAGTTTTCATCTCATACCGAGGGAGTTCATGATTGACTGATTCACATGAATTATTGCAGTTGTGTTATCATAAAGGTTTTATTGTGGCACTATTGTATTCTCTGGTTTTCTGCGTTTGAATGTAAGAAGATATCGTGTTTAAATGCATTCTCCTATAGTTTGCTAGAAACCTGATGTTGACAATAGACCTTTGCATCTCTCTGATACAAGTCTTCCCCCTACTCACCCTTACTACAACTCACTGTCTGAAGTATGTCCAAGACCTCACCTACCCATGCATGCCTGGCATAGTTTCGGAGTTGAAACAATATCGTCCGAGTTTACTTCCATTCGATCACCCCTTTCATACACAAATCGTGAAATAAACTAATGGGCGTCGGGCTCTGCTCCTGCCGCAATCCAAAAGTGACTTTCATTGCCAACACATGGCATGCACCCATTGTGGGCAGTCTCTTTCAGAATGTTTCTCTTGGTGATAGGTATAGAAAGAATCAGATGCTACATTTCCAAGATCGATGTTTAAGTTGGCTGGGGGAGGTTCAATTTCTTTGAATGGTGGATTTGTTTTACAAAAGGGTTTATAGGGCCTCTGACCTTGGTTTCCTTTCCCGTCACTTCATTTCATGTCTATGATTTCATTTGACAACTTATTTATCATGCATTGTAGGTATTCTATGTCTCCACTTCTCTTTTCGGGACCTTGTTCTATTTGTTTCCCTAGGAGTTTGGTCAGGAAGAGTCCTCTCCTAGGTGGAGATTGACCTTCTGTCTTAACTAATGAGACTTGACCTTATTTACATCCCTTCATTTGGAATTCTATTATTTACAAACATGGAAATAGAAAAAGGGAGAGCATTACTGTATACTTTGATTTGCAACTCCTGAGTGGGTTTAGCTTCGGGTTAAAAAAAAATTAGGATAGTTGTGAATCATTGATTGAAGTCTTTAACCTTATCTTTTGAAATCATAGTAGCAATGAACAACTCAGCCATCAAAGGTCCTATAGTGGTTTCTTCTGCAAATTTATCTAAAATATCCTTTTGAAACTTCGTCCAACTAGTTATGGACCCTACAGGCAAGTTAAAATACCACATGGAGGCCGAATTCTCAAAAGTATAGGGGAAAATCCTGCATACTACACCTTCATGTTGAACATTCATTAGTCTAATATCTAGTATGAATGTTTTGATATGGTCTTCAAGAAATCCTGAGGTTTTAGGGTCAAATATAGGGAGTAACTTTTCTGGATGTCGGGGAAGGTTATGTACTCGTTCGAGGATTTCCAGATCATATATGGAAAACCACGGTTGATTATTCTGAGGTGGGTTTCCCCTTTCTTCATTATTCTCATTGTTATCTTCCATTTCATCCAAATCTAAAAATGAGCATTTTGAGTTAAACCCTTCCTTGTCAGAAAAATTGTCGGGTTCAGAGAAGTTATTGCCTAGTGTTTCGAGAATTAGATTAAGGGCATGTTCGATTTCAGTGAGGGAGAAATATATCAAGTCTTCTACTGTGTGAACAAAAACCTGGTCGGTGGTGTCGACCACTAGTCTTCTTACTTGTTTTCTACAAGGAAGTAACGAATTTAGGGGTAGTGCTCTGATTTGTCGGGCATAGGCTCTTGTGATTCTTTTGAACTGGTTCAACGCCTCATGGGGAAGAGCGTAAGGTATTTTAGGGAATAAATGTTCTTCCTCTTGTTGGGGTGAGTTACTCATTTCAGGAGTACTCAGTGTGTGTGGGTTGTCTTGAGAATGACTATCCATGCATGTGGGTTGTTTTGAATCTACAGGAAGTGTGAAATATTATATCAAAAATATTGTCAGCCATTCATTCTTTAGGTCCTCCTTCTAGTGCCAATTCTGTTGAGGGGTCCTAAATCCCCTTAACTCAACAGTAGGAACCAAACCCGCCACTGAGGTCCAATTAGACTCTGCAAATTTTGATAGTGGAATGGTTCTCCAGATCTTGCAATCCAGCCAATTAATCGATGGGATTTACATAGTGATTTACAGGATATCTTCTCATGAGAAACTCCTCTTTCAGTTTGAATGTTCTCTTTTTGTACATTCTCTTATAGGTGGGTCCAATAAAATATAGGTTATGGTATAAACCATCTGGGTAAAGAAAAAGAGGGGAAAACTTAACTGCTAAAGAAGGCTAAGCTCAGGATTACGCTTGTGTTCAAGCATGCAGACAAAGATTTTCACACCTATGATAAGCCTAGTACTAATACATCAACTTGTTGGTATTTCAATTATTGACTGAGATACAATTATTGAAAGAAAACATACACACAATAAAGTTATGCCAATAAATTTAGTTTCCTTAGCTCTAATCATTAATCACACATTAACACAACAATTTTATTTCCATCATTACAGACAAGAATTATAAAAAAATATTGAATTAGTTAAATTATCAATAGATTCAGAAACTCTTACTCATTACAACATCCATTCATGAGATAAAGTCAGAAGTAATTACTCCTTATGATCCAATCACACATGTCTTTGATGTAAAATAGAAACTTGTCTCTGGTCCTAAACATGACTTCTCAGTTAAGGTAGCTCCGAAATAGTTCCTTACAATTCCAAAAATGAGGGTCTTTGTAAAAACCATCGACCTCGTGTAACAGGTCGATCTTCTTATTTATAACAAATTATTAGCTAAAAATAACTATCAAAAGTGCAAGCTAAGTAAAGAAAAACATCGCCACATGGTTCTATTATCTCTCGGTCTTCTAAGAGGCATCAAATGGTTTCACTTGAGTGGATGACTCTTCTCATACTCTGACCATTTGACGAAGAGTTCCTTGCATGTGTTTGGATACGAGAATCTGTGTTGGTCCATCGGGGCAAAAAGGATCTCCTTTATCTCCATTTCCCATGCTCGATACTTGACTACGTTAACACTTGACTATTGTAACATTGTATGAGCCTTGATCGGGTTCTCCATGAAATATTGTACTTGACCTGGCACCATGTTCGCCACCTTTCCTATCTCCGCAGTCCATGATGAGTCTTTTTCTACATTTAGTTTGACTATGTCATGCAAGTCGACAAAGTCCTTGGGTGGAACTAATTTTGGGAGACTGATGTCTCTCATCCCCTGATTGATCTTGGTCCAACTCCTTTCACAATCGACCCATTTCTCTTGGATATCCCTCTGAGGTTCTTGGGCCATCTTCACCTAGTATTCGACCAACTTCCTTATATGGTCGACGCTTCTATCCCTTAGCACACGAATGTTGTTCTCTTCAATGTCTCATCCCTTTTGAACTGTGTTGATGTAATCAATTCTCTCCACCTCTTAGTGGGACTTCTCATACCATATTTCCATGTCTTTGCACGTTGTTAGTGCCATAAGGGTGTCTTCCTGGAAGTTGGCTATCTCTGCAGTGAAAAGGTGCCACTCACTCATAAATTTGTTGTAGGCATATCAGAATTTTCTTCTCAAGAACATCATGGAATGTGTGGAGTCCTAATAGTATTTCTCCAAATGGACCAAATGCTCCAACTCCTTTAGCTTAGTGGAAAGCTCCTCTTCATCTTTTCGTTCTCTATATAGGGTGGCATCCACGATTGCCATCCATACACTGATAAGATCATATGTCTTGGCATGCTCCATGCTGATCAAATTCTCCTCATTGGTGATGAGGATGGAACTGTCCAAAGTAAGCCTCATTTTTGTACTAGTTATCTTCATGATGAATTTCCTCTTTCAATCGTAGGTGATGGCATGTATATTGAAAAACTCATCCATAGGTTCAGGGATTTGTTTCTCTCCCCAATTAAGAGTTTTTCATGGGATCTCGACGTTGTATATCTATTCAAGAATGGATTCTTTAACCTCTTATGTATGTCCTGATGGCTTGGCCTCTGGTTGTTTCTCATCGGTTGGTAAAGTACTAGTCAAAACTGAGGAATCAGGCACAGGTTCGGTACTTACTTGGTGATCGGTTATGAATATGTCAATTTCTTGTTGTAAAATTTCTCCTTCTTGTTCGCCTGATCCTAGATCACCCCTCAAGATGTCCATTGGGGTTCCTGGTGTATCGAGTAGCTCAGTGTCTAAGATACTTTCAACCTCTTGGTCGCTTTGTGGAAGGCTTTGAATTGGAGCATTGGTAGATGGGATGTTCATTAAGGTTGGTTTTCATTGATGTCAACCCTTGAAGAAATCTCAATAGCACAAATGATGAACTCCAAAGTGGTCCCCTTATGGTGAAATCCCTCATGGGAAGATGCTTTGTGGATTGAGTTATCCTAGAAGTATGGTTATAGACCCCATGATTATTTGTGGAATAGAAGATAAAGGTTAGTGAATTTGTTAGTGAAACTATCCTAGATGGATATTTATTGTCATGTCATTTATGGTGGTATGTGGAACATCACATAACTCCTCATGGTTAGAAACTTATGGTCATAAGAAGTTGTAGAACCCAGGTTTGGGTAATGGACCCAAGTTTGTTTGATGGATAAAGGTATGAGTTTTGATATATTTTAAATTAATACTATTAAATATGGATAGTACATGTCATTCCATTTTTGTTGGTATGTGGAAAGTCACATAACTCCTCACGGTTTGAAAGTTATGGCCTTACGAAGTTGGAGGACCCTCATATGTCATCTAGAAGCCCCAAAAGGTCAATGTCGTCAAAGTGGTTTAAGAGATTTTAGAAGGCAAATATTAAAGTGAATTAATGAGTGTACTATAATTCAAAGTGAATACAAAATAAATGATCTAATTAATAAATTTAATGGAGAAATTAGAAGTAGGTTAACCCTAAAATAAGGAAAGTGGGCAAAGTGACCTACAAGATGTTTTTAAGGAAGCTACTTGGAGAGTATAAATAAGAGTCAAGGCTCTCTCATTTTAGATCACACTTGATCATATTGAATATATATATATGTATGAGGTGAACAAAGGATATATAAGCTGAATTTCTGAGGGAAGGTGAAGAAAAGAAGGCCAGAATTCAAGGAAGGATAAATTATTTTGATGATGCTTTCTAAGGTATGTTATTTACAGGTCATCTCACCATTTCCGCAAAAAAACAAATTCTAGATTGATTCAGACCGTGATATTTCTATTCCATTGAGAAAACATATCCAAGTATCTGTGGTAAAACATTAAGCTTGTGATTCATTGTAGTTTTGGAGTTACACTCCATGGAAAAGGGGGTTTGTGGCTAGTCATGAAACTAGTCTAAAACAGGTGTTTCGGGTAAAAATGTCATAACGTGTTCATAACAGATCCAAATTTAGTAAGACCAAATGTGTTGGTTATAGTACATTATTTAGTATATTGTGTAATAGTTTCAGACTGATTCAACAAATATTCTGTTTGGTCCTTGCCCTACAAGGTCACTCTCTAGAGTAAGCTAGAATTCAACAATGTATGCCATTTTTGCTATAACTCCTTTTACGAGAGGTTCCAAGTAGTGAAACCAAGAGGAATTTCATAAACCACACTAAATAACATTGTGTATCATTTCAGATCTTTATTCATTACATGTACAAATTTATGATTATTTCAAGTTAGGGTTGTTGACTAATCCAAAAAAGTCATGTGAGACTAAAGAAAAGTTTAATGAAAATGTTATTCTCTTGTTGTTAAAGTTAAGGAAGGTTTACAGGTATGTGATCATATACACCAGTTCTATTAAAAAGTTACAAATCATATTTGTATGATGAAATTGATGAGGGATTTTGGTTAAGGTACATGTTGGGTACATGGTTGAGACAAATAGTTGATGAGTTGGCACATACATGAGGTGTATAGTTGATGATGTTGGTGCATATTGATGAGTCATAGTTGATGAGAAGTTGACACACGATTGGTACATACTTGGTACATGGTTGGTTGCACTTGTTTATGGTACAGTTTGATTACAAGTTGTTTGGTACAGGTTGGTGCATGGTTGATGCACTTGTTTATGGTACAGGTTGATTATAGGTTGAGATACAGGTTGATGCATGGTTCGGGTTTATTGGTATATGTTTACAATGGTATATCTCATAGTGATAGTGTGACAGTGGTTCCATCATTCTACTTCTACATCAGGGCAGTTGGACGGGGCAAGGACATGTGGTTGTAGCCACCTTTCGGTTGTAGCTGGAGAACATAGGGGGTTGTAGCCTCCTTCTAGTTGTAGCTAGAGAATTGGGGAGTTGGAGCTTCCTTTAGGTTGTAGCCTGAGAAAATAGGGGGTTGGAGCCTCCTTCCAGTTGCATTCTGAAAACAAAGGAAGTTGGTGCTTCCAATGAATGTAATTCTTGAAGACATATAAGAAAAAGCATTATGTGGTTTTCTCCTGCTTTGGGTTTCCACTTAAAACACCGGTGTACTATGTATGTGTATGATTGTTCATTTTTTCATTGCTCATTATTGTATGATAATTCTATATTTATATAACACTTGGATTATTTGGTTTAAAAAGGATTATAATTTCTCTATTACTGATTCACCCCCCCTCTCAGTAATCCAAAAATTGTAATCATAGAAGATTCCTTCAGAAATCGGTTTAACCACTGAAAGGTAGATCATGGAGAGAAACAATTTGTAAAAAAATGGAATACCACAGTTTGATGGAAAAAGTATGCTTTTTGGAGCATAAGGATGAAGACATATATACATGCATAGGGATTTAAAATTTCACAATCAATTACAAATGGATACACAGCACCAGCAGATCCACCAACACATGGAAAAGAAGTGAAACTCGGTCCGAATAATTCCAAAGCCACAAATGCACTTCTGAATAGTCTCAGTGAAACAATATTCACCAAATTTGCACATTGTAAATCTTCTAAAGAGATTTGGGACAAGCTTCAAAATATTTATGAAGGATATTCAAAAGTCAAAGAAACAAAGCTTCAAACTTACAGAGGTCAGTTTGAACAACTAAAGATGAAGGAAGATGAGAATATTGCAGCCTACTTTTTAGGAGTCGATGAAACAATGAATGCAATCATAGGATTGGGAGAAGAAATCGAAGAATCTATAATTGTTCAAAAGGTACTAAGATCTCTTCCTATGATATTTGACCCTAAGATATCATCACTAGAAGAAAGATCAGACCTAAACTCAATAAGCATGGACAAACTGCATGGAATATTCATAGCATATGAAATGATAATTGAACAAGAAAATCTAGAAGTAAAAGAAGAATCTTTCAAAGCATCCAAAAGATCAAAGAAAAAGGAAAAAGAAAAAGAACACAACCGCAACAGTGACGTCTCGAAAGATGATGAAGAAGTGGCCAACTTCATCAAAAGACTGAACAAGGGAACCGATAGTAGGTATAGAGGTAAGGTTCCTTTAACTTGTTTTAATTGTGATGGTATTGGTCATTTTGCTAACAAATGTCCTCATAATAAAAAGAGAAATGATGAAGGTTACTCAAAAGTCAAACAAACATATAAAGGAAAAAGAACTGCAAAGAAAGTTTTCGAGAAAAGATTATGCACCAAAGAAGACAAATCATCATCAGATGAAGATGAAGTCAGTGACAATGAGACAGGAGGAGTTATATTCATGGCAGTAGAAAAATTTGATAAAAAATACTCTGAAGAAGAATATGAAGAAGTCGAAGAAGAATATGAAGAAGTCGAAAAAGAAATTGAAGAAAAAAAAGTTGACTATCGAGAAGAATTGATGTGTTCCATAGAAGTTATCAAAGAGAAAATAAGAAAAACAAGAAACTACAAGAGAAACTAGACAAGGAAGAAGACACTCAAGAACTAGAAAAAATTATCACAAATTTGAAGGTTCAAATAGAAGAAGATAAAAGAGATGAAGAAGCACTCAAAGAACAACTAGAAGAAAAGGACGGGATCATTGGAAATTTGGAAGTAGAGATTGTCACAATAAGAAGGGATATTCAAAAGAAAAATATGCAGAATAGCTCAAAAGTTTTGGATGACATTATAGGTAGTCAAAAATCTCATCTTGATAGATCTGGACTTGGATACAATCAGACAAAAAAGGGATCAAGCTCCAAAACAACAGAGAAAGAAACATATCCAAAAATCTATACAGAAACAATCAAAGGGGATAGGAAGATATACAAGGAATATTAAAGAGACACTCCTCCACTGAGAAGATTCAAGTTTCAGAATCAACAATAGACAGATAGGCCTCAATAAGAAGAAGGATTCATAAGAGAACCTCCTTTCAGAATATATTCAACTCCCAGGTATCAAACTATATTGTTTGGTTTATGTTATGCATGTAATAATTTTGGACACAAAGTTGTGAATTGCAGAGTTAACAATAGGAACATAAATAACTTTGAAAGTCATAAACAAAAGGGTTATCCAAGAAGGCCTAGTGAAACACAAAGTAGAAGTTACAATAGGTTTGAATATTTGAGCACTAAAGTGGAATTTTACAAATGTAACAACTTTGGACACATGGCCAAAGATTGCATAATGGCAGTCCCTCCTAGAGAATCGCAACAGAATAACAATATTCATAGACAGTAACCACAGAAAAGGACATGGATAAGAAAATAGAATCAATATAGCAATGAAGAATGCACACTCACTCTACAAGTTAAGCATAAGAAATGTAGTTGGTATGTTGACAATGGTTGTTCAAAACCCATGACAGGTGATAGAGACATGTTTATTACATAAATAAAGGAAATATATGGATCAGTCTCCTTTGGAAATGACGATTCAGCTAAAATCATTGGAAAAGGCACAGTCAGAATTGGGAACAAGAATACAAAGGTAGAAAATGTTCTACTAGTAGAAGATATGAAACATAATCTTCTAAGTGTGAGTCAATTGTGTGACCAAGTTCATAAAGTTACTTTCGATTCACAAAAGTGTGAGATAAGAAAAGAAGGTTCAGAAAAATTGATTGCTACAGCTGGAAGAAATTCAAGCAACATATATATGTTAAGTGAAATTGGAAATGAAAAGTGTTGTCTAGGAAAGGAAGATGAAAGTTGGCTATGGCACAAAAGAATGGGTCACATACATTTTGATAACCTTTTTAAAGTCAACAAAAGAGAAGCAGTCACAGAAATGCCCCAGATCATGAAACCAACCAACACTTTATGCAAGCATTGTCAACAAGGAAATAAAACAAAGACCAGGTTCAAATCAAAGGATTATTCAATGACAAGACCACTGGAAATTGTGCACATTGATCTAGTTGGACCAACTACAACAAAGGGTTTAAAAGTTAATAAATAATTTATGTTATTAGTTGATGATTATACAAGAATGAGTCCAGTTTTCTTTCTCAAGAATAAGTCAGAATCTTTAGAAAACTTTAAGATCTATAAGGAAATGGTTGAAAATGAAATGGATTAAAAAATAAAATGCTTCATATTTGATAATGGAGGAGAGTTCACTTCAAAGGAATTTATGGACTACTTCAGCAATCATGGAATAAAAAGGCAATTCTTCATTCCTAGGACACTTCAAGAGAATTTAGTTATTCAAAGAAAGAACAGGACAATACAGAAAATGGCTCAAACAATGCTAATGGATTCCAAATTGACAGATATATTTTGGACATAGACAGTGCATACAATAGTTCACATTCAAAATAGAGTAATTCTCATAAATAAAACTAACAAAACTCCCTACAAGATATGGAAAGGAAGACCAACAAATGTGAAGCACTTTAGAGTTTTTGGAAGCAAATGCTACATCAAAAGAGAAGATGGCAGAATGGGAAATTTTGACTCTCATGTGGAAAAAGGAGTACTTATTGGTTACTCAATTACAAGGAAAGCATACAAGTGTTACAATATGATATTGAACAAAGTTGTGGAAAGAATCAACATAACAATTCATGAAACAGGCAAACCAAAGGAAGAAGAAAATGAATTAATGGAACAACCTTTCGAAAAGGAAGTAGAAGATGAAAAATAAGTAGAAGAGGAAGATGAAGAGAATCCAACAGAATGAGAAGATCAAGTTCATCAAGTGTCTCCAAAGACACCTAGCAGACGAGTACATAAGAATCATCCTTCATATCATATTATCGAAAACAAAGATGTAGGAGTCGAGACTAGAAGAAGAATCCATTCACCAGAACAAACACACCTAGCACTCTTATCTATAATTGAACCAAACTATTTTGAAGAAGCCAACAAGGATAAATTTTGGAATAAGGCCATGGATGAATAATTGGATCAAGTAGAGAAAAATGACACTTGGGAATTGGTTCCATGAACAAAGAATAAGAATGTGATTGACACAAAATGGGTTTTCAGGAATAAATTGAATGAATATGGATAGGTTACAAGGAACAAATCTAGATTGGTATGTAAAGGATATGCACAGATTAAAGAAATCAACTTTGAAGAGACATTTTCCCCAGCTGCCAGAATGGAAGCAATCCATTTTCTTTTAACTTATGCATGCTCCAAAAATATTAAAGTGTATCAGATGGACATAAAATGAACTTTTCTGAATGGGGAACTTGAAGAAGAAGTCTACATTGAACAACCAGAAGGATTTTAGTTGTCATAGAATGCAGACTATGTGTGCAAATTAAAGAAGGCCTTGTACGGTCTAAAACGGGCTCCTAGAGCATGGTACTCTAGACTGGATAAATATCTACAGTAGGCAGGGTTCAGAAAAGGAAGTGCAGACAACAACCTCTACATCAAGGTAAGTCAAGGTAATATTTTATTAATTGATGTTTATATTGATGATACTATTTTTGGTAGTGATGA
>JZKD02S1602664.1:21568-40223 GCA_000966675.3 Picea glauca
GATCCCTGCTGAGGTAGGGGTGTTGTGTCAGGTGCTATCAGAGCTTATAAGCATTGTTTTCTGTAAGCAAGAGAAGACAAAAGGCAAGTTATGATTTGAATTTGCGTGGAAAGATTGAAACAATGCCGCCAAGGATACGTCAAGAGAGACCCATGCCCGATACAACCGTGGAAATGAAAATGAGAGAAATTCGTGCTCTATTAGATGCTATGGAGACAAAACAGAGGCAAACACCTGATACTGGAGATATCATTGAGGCTGAAAGTGAGAACGAAGCTGGAGCCAGAGAATAAGTTGTAGTCGAAGACGCTGTAGAGGAACGTCTATTCAAAGATGTTGCAAGAATAGGTTCCAGAGCAAAAATGGACATCCCAATGTATGAAGGAAACTTATACATTGAGGAGTTGATAGATTGGTTTAGAGATCTGGATAAATACTTTGACTATGAGGATATCAAAGAAGATAAGAAAGTAAAGCACGTAGTCACTAGACTGAAAGGTCATGCAACATTGTGGTGGGATGAACTGCAGGTTGACAGGAATTGCAAATACAAACAAAGAATTAAAAACTAGGACAAGATGGTAGCCAAGATGAAAGCCAAATTCATACCTAGAGATTACCAAATTAATCTGTTTTGAAGAATGCAAAATTTGAGATAGAAAGGGATGATAGTGAAGGAATACACTGAGGAATTTTACAGACTCAACATCAGAGATGGTCATCATGAGAGTGATGATGAAAAATTCGCCAAATACATGAATGGCTTGAGATATGAAATTCAAGATGATATGAGCATGGTGACAATCAGAAATGTAGAAGATGCTTATCATATTGCTTCAAAGGTAGAGGTGAAATTGGCCAGAAAGAAAGGTCAAAAGGGAAGAGGTAGAGGTCGGAGCAGAGGCAAAGCAATTTCCCAGGACAGAGTACAAAAGCCCAAGGATGAAGACAAGAAACCACATAACCTCCTAGAAAGGGGAGGAAGCTCACAAGGAGGATAGTATGCTGACAAGAACAATTTTCCTTGAGCAAGAGCAAGAGGAAGAGGCAGATGAGGTGAAATAAAGTGTTTTGTTTGTGGAAAGATAGGACACAAATATTTTGAATGTCTTGATAGAAAAATGGATGGAGGAGGTGAAACTCACATTTCAAAAGTGCAAGGGCGAAATGTTGAGGCAAAAGATGTAGAAGGCGAAAGATCCTTAATGATGAGAAACATTCTCTTGAATCCAAAGAAAGAGATAGAGAATCCAGTTCAGAGGAACAATTTATTCAGAACTTATTGCAAGACCAAGGATAGGGAATGCAAGGTAATTGTTGATAGTGGAAGCATGAATAATCTAGTATCCACAGAGATGGTGGAAAATCTAGAATTGGAGACAGTTGCACATCCAAGCCCATACAAGGTTTCATGGTTGCAAAAAGGACATCAGGTAACTGTCACTAAACAATGTTTAGTTGAATTTAAGATAGGGGGATATAGAGATGAGATCTTATGTGATGTTATTCCCATGGATGTTTATCATCTTTTGTTGGGGAGGTCATGGCAATATGACAGAAATGTTGTTCATGACAGAAGAAAGAACACATACACCTTGGAGAAGAATGGCAGGATGCATATGTTGCTTCCAGTTGAAGACAAGAAGATGAAAGAAGAAACAAGCAATACAATACTTCTCATGAGTGTGAAGGAGCTTCTGGATGAAGTCAAGAAAGATGAAGAAATGAAATTTGCTGTGGTGAGAAAACCTAGAATCATATTGACCAGTACCTCAATAGATGATTTACCTGAGGATATTCAGGAAGTGCTAGAGAATTTTGTTGATATAGTGGTGGATGATTTACCTTGTTCGTTGTTGCCCATCAGGATTATAAGCCATCAAATTGACCTTATACCAGGAGCGAGTTTACCAAACAAGGAAACATACAGATTGACGTCACAGGAGAATGAAGAAGTTAAGAAGAAAGTCCAAGATTTGATGGACAAAGGGTTGATTAGAGAAAGCTTGAGTGCATGCACTGTGCCAATATTGTTAAGTCTGAAGAAGGATGGTGGATGGAGAATGTGTACAAATGTGAGAGCTATAAACAAAATCACCATCATGTATAGATTTCCTTTACCCAGGATGGATGACTTGATGGATTTCTTGAGTGGAGCAAAGTTTTTTTCAAAAATTGATTTGAAAAGTGGATATCATCAGATTAGAATGAGGGAAGGTGATGCATGGAAGACAACATTCAAAATGAATGAAGGACTATATGACTGGCTTGTCATGCCATTTGGCTTGACGAATGCGCCAAGTACTTTTATGAGATTAATGAATGAAGTCTTGAAAAATTTCATTGGTAAGTTTGTAATTGTGTATCGTGATGATTTACTGATATTCAGTAAGATTGAGGAAGAACATTTGAGACATTTAACTCTAGTGATGAGGAGGTTGCAACAAGAGAAGTTGCTGATAAATCTGAAGAATTCGTCTTTCATGAAGACAAAACTTATTTATTTAGGTTTCGTGATCTCTTCGAATGAGTTGAAGATGGATCCCGAGAAGGTAAGAGTGATCAAAGAGTGGTCGTCACCAAGGAATATATTTGAAATTATAAGCTTCCATGGACTAGCTATTTTTTACAGGAAGTTCATTAGGAATTTTAGTAAAATTTGTGCACCAATGATGGACACAGTCAAGAAAAGACAAATATTTTCATTGGATAGAGGAAGCGGAGAAAAGTTTCAAGTTGTTAAAAGCGAAGATAACTGGACAACAAATTCTGGTTCTGCCAGACTTCAATAAAACATTTCAAGTGAGATGTGACACAAGTGGATTTGCGATTGGAGTGGTCTTAAGTCAAGACAATAGACCGATTGCATAATTCAGTGAGAAGCTGAACGATGCCAAGAGAAATTATTCCACATATGATACAAAGTTTTATGCAGTCATACAAGTGCTAAAGAAATGGAGGCACATGGTTCCGAAAGAGTTCGTTTTGTATAGCGACAACCGGGATTTACAGTTTATAACTAGACAGGAGAAGCTGAACCAGAAGCATGCAAAATGGGTTGAATTTATGCAAAACTTTACTTTTTTTACAAAGCACATTTATGGAAATGATAACAAGGTTGTTGATGCATTGAGTAGGAAATGTTTGATTCTGTAGGAGTTTCATGTAAAGACCTTAGGTTTTAATAGCCTTAAGTAAATGTATAGAGATGATTCAGATTTCAAGGACACTTATGAAGCATGTGAGAATCCTATTATGAGAAATAGAAGCTAGTGGATTGAATACTTGATTCAGGATGGATGATTTTTCAAAGGAAATCAATTGTGTATCCCGAAGAGTTCTATGAGAGAAAACCTTTTGAAGGAAAAGCATAGTGGGGGATTGGATGGACATTTCGGCCATGATAAAATATTTGCACAACTGAACAATTTGTATTATTGGCCAGGGACGAGGATGGATGTCAAGAAATTTGTGAACAAATGTAGAATTTACCAGCACGTAAAGGGGAAAAGACAAAATACAGGGTTGTATCAACCATTTCCAATACCAGAGAGGTCGTGGGACGTGGTAAGCATGGATTTTGTGTTAGTAATGCCAAGGACGCAGAGAGGTTGTGATTCCATATTCATGGTAGTCGACAGATTCTAAAAAATGGCACATTTTATCCCATGTCAAAAAACCAGTGTTGCAACACACATTGCAAATCTGTTTTTGAAAGAAGTTGTTTGACTTCATGGTTTACCTAAGAGTATTGTTTCAGACAAAGATAACAATTTTTTTGGTCATTTATGGAGGACACTATGCAAGAACATGGGGAAAAATTTATCTTTTATCTCATCATATCACCCTCAGATGGATGGACAGACTGAGGTAGTAAATCGGAGTTTGGGAGACTTATTGAGGATTTTAGTCGTTGAACATCATAGTCAGTGGGATCAGATTCCACCATAAGAAGAAATTGCATATAATGACTCACCTAACTGGAGTACAAGATAGAGCATGTTATAGATAATGTATGGAATGCAGCCAAGAGGAGTATCTAAGTAGAGAGACTTGGAGCATAATGAGTTTAGAAGTGCTGGAGCAGAATATTTTGCAGCAGAGATGCAAGATCTCCACAGTAAGATTAAAGAGCGGTTGCAGAGTTCCAACCAGGAATACAAGCACATAGCAGATCAACTCAGAAGAGGGCTTCAATTCGAAGTGGGAGATGAAGTCTTAGCACATCTAAGAAAAGAAATATTCCCAAGGGGAATGTATAATAAACTGAAGATGAAAAAGATAGGGACGTGTAAGATTTTGAGAAAATTTGAGGCAAATGCTTATGAGATAGAATTGCCAGATGATGTGGGCATATCACCCATATTCAATGTAGAGGATCTATATCCTTATAGAATAGATGAAGCGAGAGGAGAAGAGAATCAAAAGGAAGTTCAATGGGTCAAGCAGATGCATGTAGATGAAAAGTCATAGATGGAAAAGATCATTGACCAGAGAGTTGGTAAGAAGACCAAGAGAAGAACATATTTTGAATATTTAGTAAAGTGGAAGGGACACCCGATTGAAGATGCTAGTTGGGAAAGTGAAGCGTATATCTAGAAATGTGGACAGATGGTGCAGGAGCTCATGGACAAGAGTCCATGATTTTTTCAGCCAGAGGAGTATGATGCAGGAGCATCGTAAGCAAGCACAAGCGGAGGACAGCTGGATATGCACCAACACACATTTTGGAGATATTTTAAATTTCAAAGGATGCCACATTAATGTAATATCTGGAGAGACATAATTTCTCTTAAATGTTTTGGGAATTGTAACACAGATCTTGAGCGATTGCTCTCATTTGTCGGTTGGAGGCATTCAATGTAATCAATGTAAAGTAGTTGTAGTCATTATTGCGATAAGATAGCTTGAGGTTGTAGGAGGGAAAACTCGAGAAAGCTCCCTCATATGTATTTTATTGTATCTATTAATCTCAATTGTATGAGTAAGAGAGATGCAGAGCAAGAGAGCATAGGAGAGCATAGAAGAATAGAGCCTGTAGAAGTTGTATAAGTAGATAGTTGTTGCTATAGAAACCATGTAAATGAGCACTTGAGTTAATATAAGAATGCTTTGACTCAATTTCATGGTGTTGTTGTGGTTATTGTTTCCATCTATTGAATGGTATGTTTATAGTTTGCTTATATGCTCTATTCTACATTTGTTTCAATGCTTTATGTGTCTGATTTCATGTTGAATGTATGAGATCTATGAGAGGAAGAGTATGAGTTTCGATTGTTTCTCTTCTCGAGAATACCTGCAAGGAGTGCAGTGAAGGTCTGCAAGGAGTGTGTTGACAAGATTCCGAGTTTTATCTTAGAAAGCTCAGGAGGGATATTGTTGTTCTCATATCAGCAGAGGTGCAAATATCGCACAAAGCCGTGCAAGGTGTGCATAGGACAGGTCGAGACTTAGATTTTTCCAACCCAGGTGAGGGGTTGAAGAACTGTTGTTGCAAGGAGTGCACATAGTTGGGAGGTTTCATATAATCAGAGATTATCGTGAAGGTCGTAAGGAGTGTGTGCAAGAATCTCTTAGAATCCTTGATATTTCAACAAGAATCAAGCTCAGGAGGGATATAGACTTGGAAAGTCCAGAGGACAGGCGAGGGTCGAAGTCACCACACAAGAACCCAAGATTAGGGGGAAATATGCCAAGTTATTTGGCCAGGATTCCTTGATAAATTGAATGGATGGTTGAGTTTCTCAGAGGGAGAAGCACAGATATCTGTGGACCATTGGATCCAGTGGATCATCGGAGAGGTTAAGGCTAAGTGTCTTTCAACACTTGTAAGCTTGAGAGGATTATAAACCATTAGATCTGAATCAACAAGAGTCATTGATTTGGGAGTTATTAGATATCAACATTTCAGAAGTCAGAATTGTGGAGGAATCTGTTTTCGGGAATCCTCGATATGCGAAATCCCGACGCGATCTGGACAGTCAGATATTAGGAGGTTCATGACCATTGTTCCTTCGCAAAGAATTCACAAGTTCATACTTTGGGGAAAGAAAGGGGAAGAGTTGCATGACGGACTCATGAGTCATGACATATCGACGCGCTCGGAGGTGAAGTCCCAGGACTTGGCTGGAGGTCATACGTCAGAAGCAAAAGGGAGGAGCTAAAGATCCGTTAGCCCTTTTCTGGATTTTGAGAATCAAAGGAGTCAGGGGAACTCAAATAGAAATTGCTAAGTCGCGAAATCCAAAACGTCTTTTTAGGTTAAGACTGTGGTCACGTGGAGTGGGGGTTCATGCCTAGTGCTTGTTCGCGCAGGCGTAACTTCTAAGACAAACCTGTGGTTTTATATGCACTTAAGGTTCCAGTGGGAACTAAAGAGCCACTTTGGCTCAGGGGAATAGGAAGATCCAAAGACTGGGAGGTCAACAGATTCCTGCAGAGGTAGGGGTGCTATGCCACAAACTCTAAAAGTTTGACTCACTGAAATTCTTCATGAAGATGTAGAAAACTTTATGGATCTGATGAAGTCCTTTGGAAACCTGTTGGGCATTGTACCTCTTGATCCTGTGGACCCATCTGCACCTGAAAACATTCCTTTCTGGTGGAAGTGGAACTAGATTCCAATTCTGGTTCTGTAGGAGTGAGTCATACTCCTTTTGCATGGCTACTTGCCATAATGGATTTCCCACAACCCTATTGTAGTTCTGTGGATCAGTAGATTGAACCATATAANATCAGGTAACTGTCACTAAACAATGTTTAGTTGAATTTAAGATAGGGGGATATAGAGATGAGATCTTATGTGATGTTATTCCCATGGATGTTTGTCATCTTTTGTTGGGGAGGTCATGGCAATATGACAGAAATGTTGTTCATGACAAAAGAAAGAACACATACACCTTGGAGAAGAATGGCAGGATGCATATGTTGCTTCCAGTTGAAGACAAGAAGATGAAAGAAGAAACAAGCAATACAATACTTCTCATGAGTGGGAAGGAGCTTCTGGATGAAGTCAAGAAAGATGAAGAAATGCAATTTGCTGTGGTGAGAAAACCTAGAATCATATTGACCAGTACCTCAATAGATGATTTACCTGAGGATATTCAGGAACTGCTGGAGAATTTCATTGATATAGTGGTGGATGATTTACCTTGTTCGTTGTTGCCCATCAGGAGTATAAGCCATCAAATTGACCTTATACCAGGAGCGAGTTTACCAAACAAGGCAACATACAGATTGACGCCGCAGGAGAATGAAGAAGTTAAGAAGAAAGTCCAAGATTTGATGGACAAAGGGTTGATTAGAGAAAGCTTGAGTGCATGCACTGTGCCAATATTGTTAAGTCTGAAGAAGGATGGTGGATGGAGAATGTGTACAAATGTGAGAGCTATAAACAAAATCACCATCATGTATAGATTTCCTTTACCCAGGATGGATGACTTGATGGATTTCTTGAGTGGAGCAAAGTTTTTTTCAAAAATTGATTTGAAAAGTGGATATCATCAGATTAGAATGAGGGAAGGTGATGCATGGAAGACAACATTCAAAATGAATGAAGGACTATATGACTGGCTTGTCATGCCATTTGGCTTGACGAATGCGCCAAGTACTTTTATGAGATTAATGAATGAAGTCTTGAAAAATTTCATTGGTAAGTTTGTAATTGTGTATCGTGATGATTTACTGATATTCAGTAAGATTGAGGAAGAACATTTGAGACATTTAACTCTAGTGATGAGGAGGTTGCAACAAGAGAAGTTGCTGATAAATCTGAAGAATTCGTCTTTCATGAAGACAAAACTTATTTATTTAGGTTTCGTGATCTCTTCGAATGAGTTGAAGATGGATCCCGAGAAGGTAAGAGTGATCAAAGAGTGGTCGTCACCAAGGAATATATTTGAAATTATAAGCTTCCATGGACTAGCTATTTTTTACAGGAAGTTCATTAGGAATTTTAGTAAAATTTGTGCACCAATGATGGACACAGTCAAGAAAAGACAAATATTTTCATTGGATAGAGGAAGCGGAGAAAAGTTTCAAGTTGTTAAAAGCGAAGATAACTGGACAACAAATTCTGGTTCTGCCAGACTTCAATAAAACATTTCAAGTGAGATGTGACACAAGTGGATTTGCGATTGGAGTGGTCTTAAGTCAAGACAATAGACCGATTGCATAATTCAGTGAGAAGCTGAACGATGCCAAGAGAAATTATTCCACATATGATACAAAGTTTTATGCAGTCATACAAGTGCTAAAGAAATGGAGGCACATGGTTCCGAAAGAGTTCGTTTTGTATAGCGACAACCGGGATTTACAGTTTATAACTAGACAGGAGAAGCTGAACCAGAAGCATGCAAAATGGGTTGAATTTATGCAAAACTTTACTTTTTTTACAAAGCACATTTATGGAAATGATAACAAGGTTGTTGATGCATTGAGTAGGAAATGTTTGATTCTGTAGGAGTTTCATGTAAAGACCTTAGGTTTTAATAGCCTTAAGTAAATGTATAGAGATGATTCAGATTTCAAGGACACTTATGAAGCATGTGAGAATCCTATTATGAGAAATAGAAGCTAGTGGATTGAATACTTGATTCAGGATGGATGATTTTTCAAAGGAAATCAATTGTGTATCCCGAAGAGTTCTATGAGAGAAAACCTTTTGAAGGAAAAGCATAGTGGGGGATTGGATGGACATTTCGGCCATGATAAAATATTTGCACAACTGAACAATTTGTATTATTGGCCAGGGACGAGGATGGATGTCAAGAAATTTGTGAACAAATGTAGAATTTACCAGCACGTAAAGGGGAAAAGACAAAATACAGGGTTGTATCAACCATTTCCAATACCAGAGAGGTCGTGGGACGTGGTAAGCATGGATTTTGTGTTAGTAATGCCAAGGACGCAGAGAGGTTGTGATTCCATATTCATGGTAGTCGACAGATTCTAAAAAATGGCACATTTTATCCCATGTCAAAAAACCAGTGTTGCAACACACATTGCAAATCTGTTTTTGAAAGAAGTTGTTTGACTTCATGGTTTACCTAAGAGTATTGTTTCAGACAAAGATAACAATTTTTTTGGTCATTTATGGAGGACACTATGCAAGAACATGGGGAAAAATTTATCTTTTATCTCATCATATCACCCTCAGATGGATGGACAGACTGAGGTAGTAAATCGGAGTTTGGGAGACTTATTGAGGATTTTAGTCGTTGAACATCATAGTCAGTGGGATCAGATTCCACCATAAGAAGAAATTGCATATAATGACTCACCTAACTGGAGTACAAGATAGAGCATGTTATAGATAATGTATGGAATGCAGCCAAGAGGAGTATCTAAGTAGAGAGACTTGGAGCATAATGAGTTTAGAAGTGCTGGAGCAGAATATTTTGCAGCAGAGATGCAAGATCTCCACAGTAAGATTAAAGAGCGGTTGCAGAGTTCCAACCAGGAATACAAGCACATAGCAGATCAACTCAGAAGAGGGCTTCAATTCGAAGTGGGAGATGAAGTCTTAGCACATCTAAGAAAAGAAATATTCCCAAGGGGAATGTATAATAAACTGAAGATGAAAAAGATAGGGACGTGTAAGATTTTGAGAAAATTTGAGGCAAATGCTTATGAGATAGAATTGCCAGATGATGTGGGCATATCACCCATATTCAATGTAGAGGATCTATATCCTTATAGAATAGATGAAGCGAGAGGAGAAGAGAATCAAAAGGAAGTTCAATGGGTCAAGCAGATGCATGTAGATGAAAAGTCATAGATGGAAAAGATCATTGACCAGAGAGTTGGTAAGAAGACCAAGAGAAGAACATATTTTGAATATTTAGTAAAGTGGAAGGGACACCCGATTGAAGATGCTAGTTGGGAAAGTGAAGCGTATATCTAGAAATGTGGACAGATGGTGCAGGAGCTCATGGACAAGAGTCCATGATTTTTTCAGCCAGAGGAGTATGATGCAGGAGCATCGTAAGCAAGCACAAGCGGAGGACAGCTGGATATGCACCAACACACATTTTGGAGATATTTTAAATTTCAAAGGATGCCACATTAATGTAATATCTGGAGAGACATAATTTCTCTTAAATGTTTTGGGAATTGTAACACAGATCTTGAGCGATTGCTCTCATTTGTCGGTTGGAGGCATTCAATGTAATCAATGTAAAGTAGTTGTAGTCATTATTGCGATAAGATAGCTTGAGGTTGTAGGAGGGAAAACTCGAGAAAGCTCCCTCATATGTATTTTATTGTATCTATTAATCTCAATTGTATGAGTAAGAGAGATGCAGAGCAAGAGAGCATAGGAGAGCATAGAAGAATAGAGCCTGTAGAAGTTGTATAAGTAGATAGTTGTTGCTATAGAAACCATGTAAATGAGCACTTGAGTTAATATAAGAATGCTTTGACTCAATTTCATGGTGTTGTTGTGGTTATTGTTTCCATCTATTGAATGGTATGTTTATAGTTTGCTTATATGCTCTATTCTACATTTGTTTCAATGCTTTATGTGTCTGATTTCATGTTGAATGTATGAGATCTATGAGAGGAAGAGTATGAGTTTCGATTGTTTCTCTTCTCGAGAATACCTGCAAGGAGTGCAGTGAAGGTCTGCAAGGAGTGTGTTGACAAGATTCCGAGTTTTATCTTAGAAAGCTCAGGAGGGATATTGTTGTTCTCATATCAGCAGAGGTGCAAATATCGCACAAAGCCGTGCAAGGTGTGCATAGGACAGGTCGAGACTTAGATTTTTCCAACCCAGGTGAGGGGTTGAAGAACTGTTGTTGCAAGGAGTGCACATAGTTGGGAGGTTTCATATAATCAGAGATTATCGTGAAGGTCGTAAGGAGTGTGTGCAAGAATCTCTTAGAATCCTTGATATTTCAACAAGAATCAAGCTCAGGAGGGATATAGACTTGGAAAGTCCAGAGGACAGGCGAGGGTCGAAGTCACCACACAAGAACCCAAGATTAGGGGGAAATATGCCAAGTTATTTGGCCAGGATTCCTTGATAAATTGAATGGATGGTTGAGTTTCTCAGAGGGAGAAGCACAGATATCTGTGGACCATTGGATCCAGTGGATCATCGGAGAGGTTAAGGCTAAGTGTCTTTCAACACTTGTAAGCTTGAGAGGATTATAAACCATTAGATCTGAATCAACAAGAGTCATTGATTTGGGAGTTATTAGATATCAACATTTCAGAAGTCAGAATTGTGGAGGAATCTGTTTTCGGGAATCCTCGATATGCGAAATCCCGACGCGATCTGGACAGTCAGATATTAGGAGGTTCATGACCATTGTTCCTTCGCAAAGAATTCACAAGTTCATACTTTGGGGAAAGAAAGGGGAAGAGTTGCATGACGGACTCATGAGTCATGACATATCGACGCGCTCGGAGGTGAAGTCCCAGGACTTGGCTGGAGGTCATACGTCAGAAGCAAAAGGGAGGAGCTAAAGATCCGTTAGCCCTTTTCTGGATTTTGAGAATCAAAGGAGTCAGGGGAACTCAAATAGAAATTGCTAAGTCGCGAAATCCAAAACGTCTTTTTAGGTTAAGACTGTGGTCACGTGGAGTGGGGGTTCATGCCTAGTGCTTGTTCGCGCAGGCGTAACTTCTAAGACAAACCTGTGGTTTTATATGCACTTAAGGTTCCAGTGGGAACTAAAGAGCCACTTTGGCTCAGGGGAATAGGAAGATCCAAAGACTGGGAGGTCAACAGATTCCTGCAGAGGTAGGGGTGCTATGCCACAAACTCTAAAAGTTTGACTCACTGAAATTCTTCATGAAGATGTAGAAAACTTTATGGATCTGATGAAGTCCTTTGGAAACCTGTTGGGCATTGTACCTCTTGATCCTGTGGACCCATCTGCACCTGAAAACATTCCTTTCTGGTGGAAGTGGAACTAGATTCCAATTCTGGTTCTGTAGGAGTGAGTCATACTCCTTTTGCATGGCTACTTGCCATAATGGATTTCCCACAACCCTATTGTAGTTCTGTGGATCAGTAGATTGAACCATATAAAAATGCATGGGCATCACAGGTTCTGAAGCTGAAAGTACATGAGAAGGCTCTTCATGCTAAGATCGAGTCATCCTCGAAACCAATAGATTCCCTGCAAGGTTTCCTACTGCCTAAAGTGTGGTTTGTTCCTTCTTGGGAATCTGCTGAAGGTTCGACACTGGCTTCAAGACTGTACTACCTTCTTATTTCCATGTATAAAATCTGAGTGTATGGAGTCAACTCTGATGTCTAAAACTAATGGAAGGACAAGAGTATATGCATGTTGCACTGGAGGTGCATGCAAAGTACTCTCCTTATGTGTAAGTAGAATAGAGGAGTCATCGTCAAAAAACCTAGTGAATTTATACAACCTTGACTTGTGAACCACCTCACCAATTGCAATGATGAAATTGTCATGCATGTCAATTACTGAAACTGAATCTGATGTAAATTCAACCTTTTTACCTTTCCGAGGGATTTGATAAACTGAGAGAAGATTCATAGAAATCTTTGGAACATGTAGAACATTCTCAAAACTGCCATTGTGGAGTTCCACTCTCCCTTCTCTTGCTAATGCTACTGGAGTATCATCCTCCATTAGAATAGGGGGTCTTGAGCATGGACTCACAGAAGCGAAAACTTCATTTTTCACTGCCATATGATGGGATGCACCAGAATCTATAATCCATGAATGAGATGAGGAATTAATTGCAACCAGAGCATGATGTTTACCTTTCTTAGGAGCATGATCTTATTCCTTCTTCTTCTTGACTCCCTTTGGAATGAAGTTTCCAAGGTTGTTCTGCTAAAGTGCCTGTGCCATAAGATCGATCTGTTTCTTCATGCATGTGGATTCTTCATGATTCGGTTTATTGTAGTAAGTGCACTGATTTCCCTTCTTCTTCTTCTTTGAATCCAAAGAGTCTCTGGAACCTGAAGAATTGTTGAAGGGTTTGGAATATCCCTCCTTCCCGTTCTGTTTGGATGACCCTTTTCCATTATGCATGGTGAGTGCATGTGCTTTGAGATCTTTCATGAGGCCCATCTGTATGAGTTTTGTTTGCTCTTGTGTAAGAGACTCAATGAATTGAGCCAACGTAGGCATTTTCCAATTTGTTCCAAAAAGACATTTGCCAGAATGGAAATTGGAGACATATACATTGTATTCTGGTCCTATCTTGGCCAAGATTGTTAGAATATGTTGTTTCTCTTGTGTAGACTTGTCAATACCACATTCACCCAATCTCAAAATCAAAGATTTAAATTTAGTAAAGAAATATTGTATATTATGAAAAATTTTAGGGTCTAAGCTATTCAACTCTACCTCAAGCATATGACCTCACATCTCATCCTCCTTTCCAAAGAATCCTTCCAGGGTGGTCCAGATCTTGTTTGGAGTCTTGCATGCAGCAACATGAAACAATAAATCAGTGGAGATTAACTCAAGAAGTAGTCTTGTGGCCTCATCCTTACGATTCACCCATATCATCTTCTCAAACGCTGATGTAGGTTATGTTTCTGTCGCCATCATCAAATTATACAGTCCTTTCCTTCTGAGTTGGAATTCTGCCTTGGGCTTCCAATCAAAATAATTGTATGGTGTGAGGATTACCACCAAGTTTGACTTTATAATAGTTGTCATATCCATCTCTCCTAGTGTTTCTAATAACTCATAAAAATTTACTCTCAATCTACAAGTGAAAAATTAAGAAATCACGATAGAAAGGGCACTTTAAGTGAAAATTCGTATCAGTTTCAAGAGATGATCTTGCAGATTACTTATTGAGAAAATGGTGAGGAATCTCGCCAAACGGTTGAAAACCCACTTGCAGAATGGGTTGATTTACTTATCACCTTAAGTGTTTCCTTAAAAACTTAATATTTTGGGAGCAATCACTGCTGAAAGGTACGACCACAGATTCGTATTAGTTTCAAGAGGCTATATTGCGGCTTACTTTCTGAGCAAATGGTGAATAATCTCACCAAATGATTGAAAACCCAGTTCCAAAATGGGTCGATTTACTTTCCTCACGGGTTGTTTCCTCCAAAACGTAATATTTTGGGAGGAATAACTACTGAAATGTATGACCATAGATTTAGCTCGCCGAAACACCGATTTTCCTTATTCTTTGGCTTGTTTGGCTTGCTCCAAGCAACATAGCTATGATACCAAGTCAGTGTTTCATGGAAACCTGCATAGGAGATCTAGATAAACCATACACAAACAAAGATTATCAAGGAAAGGAAGAGAGATACATAATGAAGAATGAGAATCAATGCATATTATTATCTTATCAATGAGTGAGTGACCTTCACTCATATAGGCAATGACATCCTATAATTAGGAATGCATGCATAATAGTGATGGTCTAAGATTACAAAGTCTAAAATAGAACTAGTCAGTGAACTCCCACTGAACTAGTGTTAAAGTCTAAAATAGAAATAGTCAATTAACTCCCACTGAACTAGTGTTACTCCCACTGAACTAGTGTGCCAAAAATATAAATTTCTTCAACAAATTCACCATCATAAGTAGAGTTATTTGTGATCATAATTCCTCCTATCTTTGTGTTTATGACTCAAAATTGAAAACTCCATATTTTAATCTCATTATTATTCCCTTATAGAGCTTGACTAAGTTGTGAGGCTAAAGATTATAGTTTTCCTTATACATGAAACTACATTACTGGGGAAAATGTAAAGCATCATCAAACAACTCATTGAAATAAAATTTATATTAAGCATACTGTAATAATACACTAGGGTGTATGTGTTTCTATGAAGTAAAGATAAATTAGGCATACTACACCTTAGTATTATCCTTTTAGTGTAAATTTATGTTTTTCTTTTATTAATGTTTAATGATAAATTATAAAAAAACAAATTAAAAGGTATACTATTTTATTATTACCCACTTATAAGTATAGAATATGTAAATTTATGAGTGTTTTTAATTAACTTGTCCAATATGCAAATTTTTGAGTGTTTTTAATTAACTTGTTGAATTTTGTATTAAGTTTTTTTTTTAAGCAAATCCATGATCAAAATTTATGGAGAACATGTTTAAACGATCAAGATTAGAAAATGTACATTATACTTTGTTAATTGGCATCGACTCACAATTCCCATTGAAAACAAAAACATGATGAACAATTTTTAAAAGTTCATAGTTAATTTTTTGGGTTCCTTGAAGATGGATAAATTTATCGAGAACATGTTTAAACGATCAAGGTTAGAAAATTTAAATTATACTTTGTTAATCGGCATGGATTCACAATTCCCCTTGAAAACAAAAACATGATGAATAGTTTTTAAAGTTCACAGTTACTTTTTTTTTTCCTTTGAGAATGGGTATAGGTAGTATTTGAAACACATTGTACTTTCTACTCAACTATAATTTAGAACCATGATGAAAAATGCTCATAATTATTATGTATGTAAAAGTACATTTTTTTTTTTCCTTTGAGGATGGTTATAGGTAGTATTTGAAACACATTGTTGTAAGTACTTTCTACTCAACTATAATTTAGAACCATGATGGAAAATGCTCATAATTATTATGTATGTATAAGTACTTTATAAAGGAAAAAGCAAAAACATGAATGGGTAAGTAGTTTACCTACTTTTTTTATAAAACGATCGAAACAATTTTGTTGAGTGACTCCAATTTTTCATGGTTAACTATTCAATTTTAATATAGTCATTTTACAATGCACAAATACATAAATTGTAGTAATATTTCACCTATTATTCATAAATGTTTCATGCATCTTTTTGTGAATATTTGGAGTCTCCTAATATAGGCTTAATTACATGTCGTCACAAAATACTGACCCAAATTCATGTTTTTACCCTTAAATCAATAATAATATCCCTAAAATGGTTTTTTTTTTTGTTTTTTTGTTTTTAAAGTAAATTTGTAAATGCATTGAACTAACTTATTTTAAGAGATTTATAGATGAGGAATCATACATTGCATATTTAGAGAAGGACACAGTGACTCCATCTAGTTTAGATGTAGCATGGGGTTCAAAGCTAATTGTCTTGTTATCCAATGTAAACCCTTAATTAAATGAAATATATTTGATAGAAAATTGGGGAAAAAATAAATCTCATTGTATCTTGAGGTCTGGATCCAATCACTTCAAAAGATTGATGTATGCATATCTTTGAAATTCTAAACATAGTAAGATTAGCTACAAACCTTATCAATGTTAAGTATTACTTGTAATCTTCGCTCAAACAAAGTGTTTCATGATTGACTACAAGTCCTAGTTTTAAGTAGTAGCGGAACCCTAGATAAAGCATTGTGTGAAGTCTTCCTTCTTATGACATTATGTTGACTTTATCTTAGAGTTCATCTTCATTGATTATAAGGAGTTTGTTCTAATGATTCTGGGTTCACATACTATTTATACATATTTCCTTGCCATATGAACATCATAATATGATTCTATAGATTGGTGATGTAGCCACTTAATAACATTAATCATTATACACTGAATTTTGTGTCGATTTATCCAAGTGGTACACCATAGAATCATGTGTGTAATTGGAACTTTTGTATCTGCAACATCACTATGAGACATCTTCCAAATTTTGTAATCTTCCTCTCACATACCATTTATAATTTAAGTTTCTTCATTGGATATACAAATAGGTTCATTGTCTTTATAACATTGATATCAATGAATTTATGAGTACTTTTGGAATTCAAATGTATGGTTATGTGTTATTTTTTCACCAACTCCTTGAGATTAAAGGTTTTAGGTTGTAGGCTTCTTGTCATGGTTGTTGGTGAGATCTAGGGCTAGTTTACTTCATCATACCTTGTTATATTCATTATTTGTGTCATGATTGTCATAGTCACCAATGATATTTATGCATAACCTCTTCTTCATCTTCTTCATCTAAATCATTGTTAGGGACTTCCACTTCCTTACAAGCTTGGGTAATTCAAACTTCAATATGTTGGGAGGTTTGTTGATACTGAGAGGGGGGTGAATCAATATCAAGTACAATTTAAAAACTTTTTCAACTTATACTTCAACCAGATTATATATTCAACTATATTCAATGAGCAATGAACAATAGTAGAAGAGTTACACCAATACACCACAATACACCATGCACAATATGTGAGAAATAACCAATAGTTATTGTTCAAGGGAAGTAATGAATTCCAAAGGTAGTTACAACTTCCAAATATAAAGGGAGGGATAAACCTCCAAAAGGAAGATACAATCCTCTAATATCAAGAGAGGGTTGACCTCTCCATTCTTGCCCCTTCCTTACACCCAATAATATATGAGAGATAATAAAACTTTACATTAAATCATCACCATCAACCAACCATCACATAGAACCTGATAATCCTTCCTGAGACTTCTTCAACTTTTGCAATTCTTCAATTCTTGGAATACTCTGATCCTATAGATAATATTACTCAATGTATTCTTTGAAACTCCTCCAAGTTTCAGTCCTTGAATCCTCCCCAAAAACAAGTTATAGAGAGAACGGTAGACCTTATTCAATTATGGTTTATTCAAGAGAGTGAACGTGTACAGAATGCCCCACGCTCAATATTTAACATCAAATTCTGAAATTATCACACAAGAAACTACCACCCGTACTATTTCCAATGAAATTGGTCTCACTTCATTTGGATTATATATGAAGAATTTATGACTTTTTTACCTGGAACACTTGTTTATGACTAGCTTCAGGACTATTCAAAAACCCTATCTTACACAGAATGTATCTCCAAAAATATAGCGAATAAATAGTTGGAATTTTTACCATAGGTACCTAGACATGTCTTCTCAATACCATACCAATTTCACCATTTGAATCATTCTATAAAAAAATTTATAGTGAAAATGGTAAGATGACCTGTAAATAACATACCTTAAAACACATCACCAAAAGACTTCATCCTCCCTTGAAATCTGACCTTCTTTACTTCAGATTTCCTCTGAAATTCGACTTGTGTGTGTAAAATGAATGTATAATGATATGTATTTATACCCTTTATGCCACTTATTTTTAACATTAGGTCTGACCTGACACTTTCTTATTTTGTAATTCTTTTCTTTAATTATCTTCAGGGCTAACTTGTACTTCCTTCTTCAATTCACTTTGTCATCTTCAAAAATTCATTTCTCCTCAACCATGAGGATCCACATGACGTGCCACCTACCACCGGAAACAACATGATGTATACTATCCATCCATGGGTGTTGTTTCTGCTTGCACACTGTCCTTCATGTCCAAATACCTTCATTAATCTTTCCGTCCAAAACCAATGACTAGGGTTGACATCAATGACAACAACCAATCTTCCAAGAATCTCCCCCTTTGTCATTGATGGCAACACTGATTCTCCCCCTGTCATCATGATCCCAATTTCTCTCTCCTTTTGACATCATTGGCAAAGGTTAGGGATGCTCCCCTTGAGTTCAATGGCATAAGCTGACCTTGTTCTTTGGGGTTTCTCCCCCTAAACATGTGGCACTCAATAATAATTCATCCTTATTTTTGGTCTTTGGGACTTTTTCTTCCTTGGAATCCTTTTCTGTGGCTTCTGTCTTCTCTCTCTTCTTCATGTCTAGGATGTATATGTTGTTCGGTCTTCTTGTT
>JZKD02S1602664.1:129281-149203 GCA_000966675.3 Picea glauca
TTCTTCCCTCGATCTAATGGTCGACGAGATTTTGGGACTTTGGCACCCAGAGACTTTGGGTTATATAAGTTATAAAATGGTTATATTCTCCCGTAGTTAACTTCCCGAAGTGGTCAATGCCGGATGATCCTAACCAATGACTGAGATTTCACTCGAGCCTCCTATCATATCAAACGGTCAATGAGACTTTGCAACTTCAGCCTTTTCCATGCTTCTTCCCTATCTCCCATAATCACCGAAGTGACGAAATTCCATAGTTTTCCATCTCTTACTTGGATTCGATCAATGACTGGGATCGCTCCCGATATCCAAAAGGGATGACCATGACTCTATGATACTTCAAAAAGGATTGCTTTCTGCATGATTCTTTGGCTTCTGTTTGATCTTTTTAGTGTTATCTTTCCTAAGGTTTAAGATCGCAAGGAGATATCCATTTTTAACCATAATACCCTATCCACAGTTTTTAATGCAGGAGCATTGTTGGAAAGCACGCGGAGAAAGACCTATCAATGTCTGGGAATCTGTATAGGAGCCAACACTGACAGTTGTAGAATATATTTGAAATTCACCTTAACTCAACGCCAAAATTTATCTTTTGAGGCACGCTTGAACCCAGAGTTGAAATTGCCCTTTGAGGCACATTTAGATAATCGCGAGTTGAGCGGGAGTTTCCATTATGACTCTGGAATGAGACTGATCCAATATAGTCATAGGATAGTATTAGAGTAGACACATAGTTAAGGGGGAAACCCTAAGAGCCCTCTAATATATAGAGGTTTTGTACATCCAAATGAGTTTAGCTAGTTGTTAGTCGGGAGTTGGCTGGAATAGAAGTTAGGAGAAGATTTCAATAGTTTTTGGTTTCTCATTTACAGTTGTAACCATTTTCACTTATGAATATAACAAAATAAAATTGATCAAATGCATGGTGTGAACATTTTTTGCAATTCTCTGTGTTCATGTTTTTATGAGTGAATAGAACTGTGAACGTTAAGATAAGTTTCAATTGTTTCTCTTTTGTTGTAGTAGTGTAAGGTGTGCACACAAAACGCAAGGAGTGTGTGACAGAATTGGTTTCAATTCCAAAGCTCAGAAGAGATAACACAAACTTTTTCCTTTGCAAGGAGTGAAAAGAGACTGGTACAAGGCGTGCACAGTCATCCACGAGAAACCAAACTCTTGTGTAAAGGTCTATTGCGAGGAGTGAACAGAGTCAAGGTTCAACTCAGTGTCGAAGGGACTTTGTGAGGAGTTGAGGAATCATAAAGGAAGAATGCCAGGAGGGTGAAGGGAGTTTTTGTTTGAGAATTCCTTCAGGTGTGAGTTATCGAGATCCCTGAGATGCAAGGAGTGCATAGAAAATCAAAGTCCTTAAAAGACCAATCTCAGGAGGGGTAACACTTTTCATAAGTGTTCAGGAGGCCTAAGAATTGAACCTGTTGAAGGAGAAAAGGTTTGAAACCTTTGGACACCCATAAAACCTTCTAAATCTGAGGAAGGGGTAAGCCTAGAGGAGGAGAGATATTAGTCGTTCAATTCAAACACAAGAGAATCGAAACTGTCCATCAGGAGGGATGCATGGTGAATGCCCAACATCTCATGGACTCGCGCTTGGGGGAAGTCAAATGGTAGATCACCAAGAATTCATGAAACACAAAACCACAAATTGATCTGAGCCATTGGAATTAGGAAAGATCTGGACCGTTGATTGTCCAGGGTGAAATATCGACATTTTGGGGATCGGAAGATTTGAGGTGAAAAGTCTTTCGACTTCGCAAAACACTAAGTCCTGAAATCATCATGATCGTTGGATCGGGGAAGGATTTGGACCATCAGACCTGAAGCATTAGTGATTTTGACTATTGGGAGAACAAAGGCAAGGGAACTTCGAAGTCGCAAAATGGGAAAGATCGAATTGATTGCAACCGTCGATCAAGGGAATATCTAGATCGTATATCTCGGGTCATCACGATTTCGACTATTGGGTGAATGGAGATAGCAGCGCTCCCAGGGTCGTGAAACACAAAGTCGTGATGTGCCTTTCACTCAAGTGCATGGTCATAGTAGTGGTAACAAGGGAGAAATGGCTTAGCAGGGAGGAGTTAGTGTCCATTTGGCATTGAGACTGAACAACGTCCAGGAGAAGGTTTGTGGGTCTCATACGACCTACGCCTTAGGAGCAAGGACATGTGTAAGTGGGTTTTGGGTCTAGCAGAGTCTCTAAGGGTCAATCAAACCTAGTTTCTTGATCGATCCTAGATCGGTAGGTCATGCAACTCTTAGGAGAGAAGGGGGGTCTACATCAAGTGGTATCAGAGAGAGTTTATGTCTGTAGACAGTGGACAGAAGAGAAGGAGATAGTTCGATACCATCAAGGGGTATCAAAGGTTGAATTTTTTCTTACAAACAACAGGAAAGGGAGAAGAGATAAGAGAACTCGAGGTTGTACTATGTGTGTGACAGATAGTATACACAATGCCACCGAGGAGACGAGGAGAGCAACCTTTATCCAATCGAGTTGTAGAAAGGGAGATGCGAGAAATCCGTGCAAGATTATAAGTGATGGAGGAAACACAAAGGAGAGAACCTGATACTAGAGACATCAGCGATGCAGAGAGAGAAGAAGTTGTTGGCGAGAATGTCATTGAAGAGGATGTAGGAGAGGAGGTTTTCGAGGAACTCTTGCTGAGAGAAGTTTCTAGATTGGGAGGCAAAGCCAAGATAGAGGTCCCAATGTAGGAAGGAAATTTATATGCCAAGGATTTGTTGGATTGGACAAGGTCCATGGACAAGCATTTTGACTATGAATATGTCGATGAAGAGAGAAAGGTGAAACAAGCTATCAACAGACTAAAGGGACATGCAGTGTTGTGGTGGGATGAACTATAGGCTGAAAGGAGAAGCAAAGGAAAACAAAAGATAAAGAGATGGGACAAAATGGTAGCCAAGATGAAGGCTAAGTTCATGCCCAATTATTATTAGATCAATCTGTTCAGGAAAATGCAGAACTTGAGATAGAAAGGGATCACAGTTAACGAGTACACAGAGGAGTTCTATAGGCTGGACATTAGAACTGAACAAAGAGAGAGAGATGAATAAAAATTTTCCAGGTATATAAATGTCCTGAGATATGAAATCCAAGATGATATCAGCATGATGTCAGTAAGGACAGTGGAGGATGCTTATCAGTTTGCACTGAAGGCAGAGGAAAAGTTGGCCAGAAAACAAAACCAGTGAGGGAGAGGTAAAAGCTCAATCCCGAGAAAAAATAAGGGATTTACCCATGAAAGAGCACATAAGTCTAAGGAAGAGACTGAGAAACCACACAATCACTTGGAAAGAGGAGGAAGTTCTCAAGAAATATAGGGTGGTGGAAGAAATTCTTCCAGAGGAAGAGGAAGAAGAGGAGGAGGAGAAGTAAAATGTTATGCATGTGGAAAGATAAGACACATGTCTTGGGAATTCCCCAAGAAAAATAAAGAAGGAGTAGGTGAATCTCACATTTCAAAAGAACGGAGAATAGATGTTGAGGTAGAAAAGGTAGAGGATGGAATATCCCTGATGTTGAGGAAGGTTCTCTTAAAACTAGAGGCAGAAGTTGAGAGACTAGTGCAGAGGAATAGTCTCTTCAGGACAACTTGCAAAACTAAGAACAGAGTATGCAAGGTGATCATTGACAGTGGGAGCACTGATAACTTAGTATCCACAGAGATGGTGGATAAATTGGATCTAGAGACAACTGCACATCCGAAGCCATACAAAGTCTCATGGTTGCAGAAAGGACACTAGGTAATGGTTACTAAACAATGCTTGGTTGAATTTAAAATAGGAGGATATAGAGATGAAATTTTGTGTGATGTAATTCCCATGGATGTATGTTATATTCTATTGGGAAGACCATTTCAGTTTGACAAGAATTTCATTCACGATGGGAGGAAAAATACATACACATTAGAGAAGAATGTTAGGACACACATGTTGTTGCCAATAGAGGAGAAGAAAGTGAAGGAGGAGGCCAACACAAGCATACTTCTCATGAGTGGGAAGGAACTCCTGAAAGAGGTCAAGGATGAACAGGAGATGCAGTTTGTTATGGTGAGGAAACCCAGAGCTATCCTTACAAGCACTTTGATGGAGGATTTTCTTGAAGAAGTTCAGGAATTGTTGGATAATTTTGCTGAAATAGTGGTGGATGAGCTGCCTAACTCATTTCCACCCATCAGAAGTATTAGTGACCATATTTATTTGATACCAGGATAAAGTCTGTCGAACAAACCAACATATAGATTGACACCTTGAGAGAATGAGGAAGTGAAGAACCAAGTCCAGGAATTGTTAGACAAGGGTTTGGTCATAGAAACCTTGACTCCATGTGCAATATCAACTGTGTTGAGTCCAAATAAAGACGAAGGATAGAGAATGTGTACAGACTCGAGATCCATTAACAATATCACCATCAATTATAGATTTCATTTACTGAGAATGGATTATTTAATGGATTTCTTAAGTGGAGAAAATTTATTTTCTAAGATAGATTTGAAAAGATGATATCACCATATCAGAATGAGAGAAGGTGATGAGTGGAAAAAACCCTTGAAGACAAATGAAGGTCTTAATGAGTGGCTTGTTATGCCATTTTTATTAACAAATGCCTCGAGTACTTTTATGAGGCTGATGAATGAAATATTGAAAGATTTCATTGGCAAGTTTGTGGTTGTGTATCTGGATGATATACTGGTCTTTAGCAGGACTAAAGAGGAGCATTTGAGGCACCTGAAATTTGTAATGAGGAGGCTACAATACGAGAAGCTACTGATAAATATGAAGAAGGACTCTTTTATGAATACATAACTCATTTACTTGGGTTTTGTGATCTCTTCAGATGAACTGAAGATGGATCCAGAGAAGGTGAAAGCAATCAAAGAATGGTTGTCACCAAGGAGAATGTTTGAGGTAAGGAGCTTCCATGGATTAGCGAGCTTCTATAGGATGTTCATCAGAGACATCATTGGAATTTGTGCACGGATGATGGATACAGTGAATAAGAAGAACAAGTCTTTTAAATGGACAGAGGAAGCCGAGAAGAGATTCAATATACTAAAGGAGAAAATAACATAACGACCAATTTTGGTCTTACCAAATTTTGGAAAAAAATTTCAGGTGAGATGTGATGCAAGTGGAGTTGCAACTAGAGTGGATTTGAGTCAAGATAATAGACCCATTTTCTATTTTAGTGAGAAGCTAAATGAGGCCAAGAGAAAATGTTTCACATATGACAACGATTTTTATGCCATAATTCAAGCCTTGAAGAAATGGAGACATTATCTCGTCCCACAGGAATTTGTCTTGTATAGCGATAACCAGGCTTTACAATTCATAACCAGGCAGGAAAATTTGAATCAAAGGCATGAAAAATGGGTTGATTTTATGCAGTATTTTAATTTTGTCATCAAACATATCGCTGCAAATCATAACAAGGTTATTGATGCATTAAGAAAGAGATGTTTGATTCTGCAGGAATTCCAGGTGAAGACCTTTGGGTTTGAATAGCTTAAGGACATGTATTGTGATGATACAGATTTCAAGGAAGCATACGAAGCATGTGTGAACCCTATGCTAATAGACAAAATCTAGTGGAAAGAGTACATGATTCAAGAAGGATTGTTTTTCAAGGGAAATCAGTTGTGCATACCAAAATGCTCAATGAGGGATAACCTTTTGAAAGAAAAACATAGTGGAGGATTGGTTGGACATTTCAGCCATGATAAAACGTTTCCACAGTTGAGAAGTTCATACTATTGGCAAGGCATGAGAACAGAGGTGATAAAGTTTGTGAACAGATGTAGAATCTGCCAATATGCAAAAGGGAAGATACAGAACACTGGATTGTATCAACCATTTCCAATACCAGAGAGGCCTTCAGATGCAATGAGCATGGATTTTGTGATGGGATTGCCAAGAACACAAAGAGGATTTGATTCCATATTTGTGGTGGTGGATAGATTTTTAAAGATGACACATTTTATCCCATGCCAGAAGACTAATGACGCAACACATGTTGCAAATCTATTTTTCAAAGAAGTTGTAAGACTTCACGACCTACCTAGAAGCATTGTCTCAGACAAAGACACAAAATTTGTTGGTCACTTTTGGAGAACATTGTGGAAGAAGTTGGGGACAGATTTTTCCTTCATCTCAGCTTATCATCCTCAGACAGATGGACAGACTGAGGTGGTAAAGAGAAGTTTGAGAAAAATTTTGAGGAGTCTGGTTACTGAAAACCATAATCAGTGGGATCATATTCTGCCGCAAGTAGAATTTTCCTACAATGACTCACCAAACAAGAGAACTGGAAGGAGACCATTCCAAATATTGTATGGAATGCAACCTAGGGGAGTATCTGAGTTGAGAGACTTAGAAAAAAGTGATATCAAGAGTGTCGGAGAAGAAGATTTTTCTATAGACATGCATAAGCTCCATAGCCAGATCAAAGGACAATTGGAGATTTATAACCAGGAGTACAAGTGTAGGGATGATCAACACCATAGAGAACTTCAATTTGAAGTGGGAGATCAGTTTCTGGCACACCTTAGGAAAGAGAGGTTCCCTAGAGGAACATATAACAAGTTGCAGATGAAGAAGATAGGACCATGTAAGATATTGAGGAAGTTTGATGCAAACACCTATGAGATTGAGTTACCAGATGATGTGGGCATATCACCCATATTCAATGTTGCAGACCTGTACCCTTACAGGAAATATGACACAGAGAAATCATAAAATCAAGTGAAGGTCTAGTGGGAAAAGAAAATGCCCACAACAGAAAAGCCACAGATGGAGAAAATTGTTGATCAAAGGATTGGAAAGAAGACCAGGAGGAAGAACTATTTTGAATATCTGTTCAAGTGGAAGGGGCACCCAATAGAATATTCCAGTTGGGAAAATAAAGCTTCTATCCAGAAGCATGGAAGGACAATACAGGAGCTCATGGAAAGGAGTCCATGATTTTTTTTCAAGGGGAGTATGATGCAGGAGAATCATTGGCAAGTGCATGGAGAAAGACCTATCAATGTATGGGAATATGTACAGGAGCCAACAATGATAGTTGCAGCAGATATTTGAAATCCTCCTTAACTCGGCGCCATAATTTATATTTTGAGGCATGCTTGAACCCAGAGCCGAAATTACCCTTTGAGGCACGTTTAGATAATTGTGAGTGGAGCAGGAGTTTCCATTATGACTCTGGAATGCGACCGATCCAAGATAGTCATAGGATAGTTCTAGAGTAGACACGTAGTTAAGGGGGAAACCCTAAGAGCCCTCTGATATATAGAGGTTTTGTATGCCCAAATGCGTCTATTCAGTTGTTAGTCGGGAGTTGGATGGAATAGAAGTTAGGAGAAGATTTCAGTAGTTTTTAGTTGTTCATTTACAGTTGTAACCATTTTCACTTATGAATAAAACAAAAGAAAATTGATCAAATGCATGGTGTGAACATTGTTTGAAATTCTCTGTGTTCATGTTTTTATGAGTTGATGGAACTGTGAACGTTAAGATAAGTTTCTTGGTTATCTTATGTTGAAGTAGTGTAAGGTGTGCACATAGAACACAAGGAGTGTGTGACGAAATATGTTTCGATTCCAAAGATCAGAAGAGATAACACAAACTTTTTCCTTTGCAAGGAGTGAAAAGAGACTGGTGCAAGGCATGCACAGTCATCGACGAGAACCCAAACTCTTACGTAAAGGTCTATTGTGAGGAGTGCACAGAGCCGAGGTTTGACTGAGTGTCGAAGGGACTTTTTGAGGAGTCAAGGAATCATAAAGGGAGAATGTCAAGAGGGCAAAGGGATTTTTCTTCAAGAAATCCTTCGGGTATGAGTTATTGAGATCCTTGAGAAGCAAGGAGTGTGCAAGAAATCGAATTCCTTAAAAGAATAAGCTCAGGAGGGGTAACACTTTTCATAAGTGTTACAGAAGCCTAATAATCGAACCTGTTGATGGAGCAAAGGTTCGAAACCTTTGTGTTATCAACCCATAAGTTATGGGAATCAACTGGTGACTAGGATATTATCTGTCTCTAGTATTTTTGATGGAAAAATGATTTTTCATTCTGCAAATAATTTGAGAAAAAGAAAAGAAAAAAGAAAAAAAAAGAAAAAAGAAAAAAGGAAAAAAGAAAAAAAAGAAAAAAAAAAGGAAAAAGAGGGCATTAAAGAATTGAAATAAAAGCCCCATGCAATAATGATAACTTGGTCCATACCTTTCAAGCATGGCCAAGTTCTTTTAAATTTGATGTTGATAGGGTAGTGAATGATTTGGCTAAACATTTCAATCTTATCCAAAATGTCTAGGTTAGATTAGTGAATAAATCTTGCCAGACTGTCTAATCCTGGTCAGATAGCCCCAGGGTAGAGTAATTTCTTAACCCAACAGTTTAATCTGGGTTAACTTTCATAGGAAGATAGGTTAGCATGTAGGTTAGTTGTTTCATTGTTTCACTCCAATAAAACCATCTCAATGTAAAATGTCACACCATGTCTCAGAAGCCTAGAGGATAGTTTGGTCGAAGCCCCTTGGTGTAGATTATTTAAAATTTGGGAGAAAAAACCTATAAAAATCTTTTATCCTAAGTTCTCTCAGCACATGTGTTCCCCTCTTCTTATTTATGCCTCCTGCACATTTCGACGATCTTGATCGCGGCGCCCAGATCTACGACTCACATAGCATTCCGAACCCCCCCGAGCGTTATGCTTTTAACCGAAGGGGGGGGGGGTATGGAATCGGTGATAAGAAATGCGCATATCTGGACGGTCCAGGAATGAGCACTCAAATCCACGATCCAGATTGGATTACGGACCCCCCCGTCCGTTCTGCCTTTAATGGAGGGGGGGGTCCGGAANGGAAGAATTTGGCTGAGGTCAAAGAGAATGTATGGACAGACATCACAAAGTCCATAAATGAAATCTGGCCCATGATCCAAATCATGTTTGAGCAGAACGAGTTGGTCCAAAGGAGTAAACAGGCTATTGAAAAGATCAAAGTAGAATTGGGAGACAGACCAACTCAGGCAAATGATATCATCAAATTCCTCAATTCTAAGACCATAGAAGAGCTGGAAGAGATGAAGATAGAAGATAGAACAAAGACCATCCTTGAGGTCAAGAGAGTTTTGACCAAGAGAGGATTAATGCTTCAATTGGAAGAAAAGGTTCATATCATGGACCAGGGGGTACAAAGGTTCTTCAACAAGATCGAGGCTCTCCAGAAGAAAGGTCTCCCCGGTCTGAAGGTTATTAATGATAAAATGATGATACTCCCAGATTACAAAAGGAGACTGTCTGAAGTGTCTAAGGAAAGTTCAAAGTTTGCTAGCATAAAAGGGAGCATCATTGGCAAAGAATTATTGGACGCTCTTCAGTTGGACATCAGTATCCAACACGAGATTCGATACATATTCCTCACTAAGACCACATTCGCCAAGTCCACGGAAATGGACAAAGTGTATCGGAGATTGCTCAAAGTCACTGTGCCTAGCCATCTCAGATGGGAGGAACTCTGCGATCTGCTCGATTAGCAGATGAATTTTCCAGGTCTAGTCACCTATCCAGTCAGATGAGGTCGTGCAAAGGCTTCATCAACGGTCTACCCAGAATTTCCGCATGCAATTGCACCAAGTCATCAATCAGTTTGATTAGTTAAATTAGTTAGGCTAAAAATAGAATGACCACGTCCTGATCAGTTATGACAGGAATGATTGTAATTTGAGTTATAAATATTTCACCTTTCGAAGTATTGAGGGTTGTTGATCTTCACACCCTGACGCTATCAGACTGTAACATTTTTGAAGAGATCTGGCATTAATAAAAAGGAGGCACTTTTACAGAATTCTTGCGTGTATTCACTGGTGATGTTTATTCTCTAAGTTGAATGTTATTCTTTCTTTGTGATCATATTTTTTTTATGAATCTAATCTTTAAGAGTAACGAATGTTGCAAGATTTATCTTAGATACCCTATTTCCGACTCAGAAGATTTTATTGTTTATCTTCTGGTGTTTTCAATTAAGGAATTCTTAACTGCTTCTTAGTTGAATTTATCCTTCTCATATTTTCTTCTGTCCATCATTTAAGCTACTAAAAGATCCAGTGAGTATATTATCTCACCCTGTAGAAATCTTCCTTTGAGTTTCTGGTTTGTATCTCATGTTTACTATAACACAGACCCCATAGCCCAATGGAGGTGTAGACTGTCTCAACCAATTCAAAACACTTTGACAACAAAACCTACCTTTTCTTTACCTAGCCTAATATCTAAAATTGAAAACATAGCTAAATCATATAGAGAGATCCCTCTCTGAAGCTGGAAGGGCTAGATCCCAGCTTTAAAAGTGGTTGGATAAGTTACCTTTGTAGATTTCTTCTTCTTCAACCTCTAGGAAATTTACCAAGTGCTAACACTTTGGACACCCAGAAAACCTTCTAAATCTGAGGAAGGGGTAATCCCAAAGGAGGAGAGATCTCAACCGTTTGATATGAACACAAGAGAATCACAACCGTCCATTAGGAGGGATGCCTGGCGAACTCCCAACATCTCGCAGACTTGCGCTTGGGGGAATTCAAAGGGCAGAGCACCAAGAATTCATGAAATAGGAAACCACGACTTGATCTGAGCCGTTGGACTCAGGAAAGATATGGATCGTTGATTGTCCAGGGTGAAATATCGACATTTTGGGGATCAGAATATTTGAGGTGACAAGTCTTTCGACTTCACAAAACCCTAAGTCCCGAAATTATCATGACTGTCATATCGGGGGAGGATCCAGACCGTTAGACCTGAAGCATTCACAATTTCGGCTATCGGGAGAACAAAGGCAAGGGAACTCCAAAGTCGTCAAACGCAAAACGTCAACTTGATCATAGCCATCGATCAAGGGAATATTTGGACCGTAGATCTCGGGTCATCGCGATTTTGAATATCAGGTGAACGGAGATAGTAGTGCACCCAAGGTTATGAAGCGTGAAGTCACGACTCACCTTTCACTCGAGTGCGTGGTCACAACTGTGGTCACAAGGGAGAAAGGGCTTAGTAGGGAGGAGTTAGTGCCCATTTGGCGTTGAGTTTGAACAACATCCAAGAGAAGATCTGTGGGTCTCATACGACCTGTGCCTTAGGAGAAAGGACCTGTTTAAGTGGGTTTTGGGTCTAGCAAAGGCCCGAAGATTCAATCGGACCCAGTTTCTTGATCAATCCTAGACCGGGAGGTCACGCAACCCTTAGGAGAGAAGGGGGGTCTGCATCATTTTTGGTCCATACCAGTCCAGTGTTTCAAATTCAAGCTCTGATAGCAATCTGTAATGTACCCAACCACCCATAGGACATGCACGCTACTTCAAGCCCTCTTCTGAACTGATTTTGAATTTCGATCAATTTTTTAATTAATAAAGATGTATGAAATATTCACATGCATAGATCAATATTCAAGCTACAATATAAACGAAATGAACCATATGTCATGCAAAACAATAACCAACAAGCATGCATATTATAGATACAAATTTCATAGATACATAAATACACAATGGAAATAAATATACAAGTAAATGAAACCATGACAGAGAGAGGAATTATCTTTAATGATATGAATCACCTACTTGATGCAAAAAAAGGACATTCCACCCAACTGTAGACACTGTTGTTCCAAGTATCAACAACAATGTCACCCTCGAGCAAGGGCTATGAGTCCTCAAGGATGGTTCCAGAGTGTCACTCAACTTCCCAAACCACTCAACACTCAATCTATCACAAGATTCTTAGCACATACAACAATCCAAAGTACACCAGCTCTCTTTTATCTAGTCCGCACAACCCAAGAGAATGGACCCCTTCTCTACCACACAATCCCTCAGGTTGTCCACCTCCTCCCAAGGCTCCAGTGCATTTGTTCAAGAATCTCCATGCTAGGACTCTCAGGATTTGTAGTTGTGGAAAACATTAATGCATGCCAATGCATCTCAGACATGTAGGCATTAATTCATGGTTGGAATACACCGTCAGTCATTACTTCCAACCAAAACATGGTTCCTCTCCACAAATTTTTTCTCTCCCTAGCCAAGATCAAAAGAAATGAAGAATGAAGAGTGGGTGAAAGAGTGAATGGAGAGAGAACAGAATGAAAGGTGTGAACAATGAACAATGAACAATGAGTGAGTGAGTGAATGAGTGAAGAAGAAGCCACAAAACAACCCACAAGGTGGGTTTATATCTTTACTTGCAAATCAAGAACCACATGGTCTTCCCCAAGAATCTCATGTAACCACTCCTCTCCATTAAACAATTATGGGTAGATAAAATATAAAATAAATACTTAGCCCCTCAATCCCCCTCTCTTGTGGAATCATAGCCCCCCTATAACTCTTGTCCTTGTCCGTCTAGAAGTAAATGTTGTATTTATTATTAATAATGATCAAAACATTACATTTTCTAGGCACACTGGTCTCTTTTAATTGTTTGGGCACTCTGGCCTTTCATAGATTAACAAAATACATTATTTAATACGGGGTTCAAAAACCTAGGGTATTACATATGCTAACCAATTTCCTCTCATACTTCAAACAACATCTTAGTGAACTAAATCGATTTCTTCTAAAACCTTTGCGTCACAATATTTCCCAATGTTACATTAATCTCATTGACTATTTTACCCTTAAGAATCATTCCTTGGTCATTCACTTAGAAATTGATTGGATGCTTGACCAATCCCTTCAAAATGGTAGGCACTAAATGTTTTATATACCTCACCTCCCTTCTAAGAATGTGTTCCCATTCTTCATATAGTACAATATTATATGCCACGTTGAAGGGAATTTCAACTACTAACCTTTTCTTTTGGATGAAGAAAGATTGTTATTGTTGTAATGTTTGAATGAGGTGGCTTTATTTTGTTTGAACCTGGCTTCAATCATCATGTGAATCATTCTCCTAATATATTTTACCCAAGTTATTAAGAAGAGATGTTGTAGCCTTTAATTAATCAAGCTTTCAGATAATGAATTTCTCAAACCTTGATGTGACCATTTATCAATATCCATCTTATTTTATTCATAGTCTTTTTAGATCACTTATCTATTAAAAGACTAATAAACTTTTGATGTGAAATTTAGGGAGTCTTCACCAAATATCCATGGGTCCATTTTACTTACTAAATTTTTATTTTATCCCCATGGATCCTTTTCAGATTACACATCCCCAATCAGAGGATTTTATCCCCACAAAATATTTCACTTTCATTAGGTGGTAGTTTCCTTCTTTGAACTAGACTCCACTTCTCTCTATATTGTTTTCTACAAGTGTTATGTTCACGATGCCATAATTCAATCCTCATAGATATTATAGTTTCAACATTAACATTATTTCTACACAACTACCAATGGTCTATGTTGCTTCTATGGGCTAAAGAGGCCTCAATGAAATGCATATCCTCTTTTTTATTCACTAGTTTACTAACATGCAACTCCTGCAATGTCTATCCTTTTGGAATATTCTATGGATGTAAGAAGGTACAACAATTCCATATTTACATGTATGGTTTCCACTCAATCATAATAAATCTAGTGATCGTTTCATTCTTCTCAGGTGGATGTAAATTGGAATTACATAATGGTAACTCCCTTAAATGTTTCTCTCTATCTATGTAGTCTTCTACTTGACTAGTTGCTCCTTGTGTGATTCAAAGCACAATTATTCCCCTAGATTCATTTATTTTCAATTATATTCAACTCTGTTGGTTAGTTTGTTATACATTATCAGTTATCTACTTTGATCTTACGTTATTGTCATAAGTTGACCCAGGTTCAGATTTAACAAGCTTCCAACAAAAGCCCTTTAAAACTATCGCCCCCCTGGTAAACCAGAAGGAAACACAGTACACATGGTATACTGCACAGGCTCACCCGAGTTGGCTATATGGGTGGTTGTAATACTCAGGTGCTTAAAACCTGGGAATGAGTGGAGATCCATTACTGCACCTTGTGATCTTTATTTATATAGTCTAACCTCTTGATTAAAAAAATCATTCATATTCATGCATGTAGAGTATCAAATCTAACTAGTTTCTTCATTCATTCATCTAACAATTAGTTCTTAACAAAAATAGAGATGCATACACTCAATCACATAACACAATATTTACCTAGTTCACCCCTTCCTGGAATATGTCCACAAATATCTATCTCTCAAGCTCTTTATTATGTCTCAGCAATATGTCATGTCGTGCATGTTTATAGTCTTGGATGTTACAATCTCAATAGGCTTCCCAATCCCTGTGAGGCTGACTAGATCCCACCATTATCCTCACCTGCGATCTAAACTTTGGGATTGAAATGCTCACTTCTTCTGTAGCTCACCAGCTTATAAAATGTTGCAGTTCTTACAAACCTTACAACTTCCAGACTCTCTCTACCTTCTAGGTACTACTGATCTCTTTATGTATCTATCCAACTACAGTACCCTCTAGATCCTCTTTTGTCCCCCTCTCTCCCTCTTGGTCTCCTCCCTTTATACCTCATAAGTAATAATTATATCTATTCTTGGCTTATCAGCCATTACAATACATTGCAAAAATCCTAACCCAAATGTCATTAGTTCTCCCTTACATGTGTGCCTCGCATGCTTCCCTCGCACGTGTTGATTTTCCTTCCAACTGTCCTTTCTTCCCTTCATGCTTCTCTTCCCAAAAATATCATTTTCCCCAGAATGGGTCTACTTCCAATAGGCCCCCAACACTGATATGTGGCTTTTCCTGAGCCACCTATGCTTTGTGCACTTCTTCAATAGCTCTTGCTAGAGTATGGAACTTGTTTGTGAGTTCCCATGCCTATGTTTGATCCTACGTGGTATTTTATTTGAGCACATCTAACACTTCCATTGTGATCTCTTTCGTGATCATTTATGTTCTTATTTGCCTCCTCTTCCTTCTTTTCCATGTTCTTCTTTGCCTCCTCTTCATGCGCAAAGACCTCGGTTTCTAGCTTTTGGAGAGGTTCCATTTGACCTTGTCGGTCCTTCTTCTGCGTCTGCGCAGCTTCTAGCTATGCTTGCAGCTTCTTCATGTCTTTCATTCCTTTGAGGCACTCTGTGATATTCATCATTTTTTGCCTCTTCTTAAGGTCATTGATGTTTGTGCTTATGTTTTCATCTTCCTGGTCCCAGTGCCAAACCTGTTGATCTTCTTCTAGCTTTGTCCATAGCTACACTACACTATCAAACAAGTCGACAACTGCAGTGACTTGTTATTCCATTTCATCCATATGTCCAACAACTTCTTGCTTCCTCTCTTCCTTCACCTCTGGGGGAGTGGTAGGAATGAGTTGTTCCCAAAGGTTCTCAATCTCCTACCTGTATTAATCAATTGTTTGCATAATCTGATCAATTCTTTGCATTGTCGTGGGCTCTGTTATTTGCATGCTCTTTGGAATTTTGTCATAGGATACAACCACTCGCTTCTTGAGCCTATCCACATGATATTTCTCATCTTTAGTATCGAACTTGACTTGCTCGAGCACCAACTCCAACTCCTCTTTTATATCCTTTGTGTGTTGCAACTTTGTTGCATTTGTTTGTCCGTGCGACTGCACCTCCCACGCGACACTAACTTGCAGTTTGTATAGATCCTTGGTTGGTATATGCACCATATATTTTAAGGGTGTCTGGCCTACAATCTCATCCATGTGCAGCATGATGGGTGTAATGTAGAAGTTCGGGCTCGCTTGTGCTATTGTCTGGATTATCTCATGTTCGCTCGACGCAGCTTTGGCTCCTACTTCTGATGTTGCGGGGAATGACTTTGTTCCTTTGGACGCCCTCTACGCTTCTCTGATCTACTCTAGGACCTTCCTTAATTAAGCCAGGTCATCCTGATTTTGGTTCCTTTGGTGTTGGGCTTCTTCAAACTCCTTCGCTTCTCGGTCCTAAACTCTTTCAGCAATGAGGGTCATGTCATCCTCAATGGTTGTATATTATGGTGTCTTCTTGTGTACCTTGGAAGTTTTGCGTGCACCCTCAGTGTGTATGATCAACCTCTTGGTCTGGCCTTGTTCCTTTTGGGTAGCACTTGATGTGGTTCCTTGTGTTGTCTCAACCCATTTTTCCTGTTCTTTCGGTGACTGGGTGGTGTCCTTTTTCCCAGTCTAAGTACCTTTCTTTGGAACACCCCCTTTCTTTTGTTGTGTCAGCTTCTGACTTGGCTTTCGCTTCTTAGGAACAACTTTATCTTCAACATGTATCTGATCTTTCCCTGAATTAGACTCCTTACCTGTGGGCATATCTTGAGTTAGAACTAGGATTCTCTAGACATATTGCCAATCCTTGATGGCCATCTCTACGTCTTCTTCCTTGACGCAATATCGCAATTGTATCCATTCCTTCTTGGGATCCCTTCGTTCTTGGATCCATACATTGTGCCTAATCTCTTTCAAGTTGGTGATGTCCTGGTATTGCGTGACCACTTCTGGAGTAATTCGCCAAGTGTTGGCAATGCTTCCTTGAAGGTTGTTGTAATACCCCATGAACATGTTTGCATTTGTACTTCTAACTTTGGGGTCCAAAGTGCTCCCCAATGATGTGCACTGCACTGTGCGGTAACAACTGGTCCACTCGCAAGAGTATGTGTATTGGGCCTCCCTCCATCCAATCAAGGCAATTAAGACGAGTAGCCAAGAGTAATGAAACTTTGTCCCCAGGTCTTGCATGTATCTTCACTTCTCAAGGAACATGTTTAATAAGTACGGGGCCCAACTTATCATAGTTCCCTCCATGCACTATGATGCAACCGCGACGACCCCGACATGGACTTCCTCCTTGCGACACTTCCTGAGTAACTTGCAATCCATGATTTTGGTGGCCAACCTTATTGTTACGTCGTTGAAGTACTTGATGATGATTCCATGCGATCCTCTCTCTGTGCCATATGTCTTCTTCATCTCCTCCTCCAACGCCTTCTCCTTTGTCTTGTCATCGAGGTACTGCATGGGATTCTCCCCCTGAGATGGCAGCTCTGTAATATAAGCAATGAGCTCTACGTCTATCTAGACATGATATTCCACCCATAGATACCCTCCATGGATGACTGTCATCATCTGCTTAACGCAGTTTTTTACATTGTGACCCCTTTCAAAATGTGGGATATCCAACAGGTTTAGAATTCTGGTGTTGGCCAATCTAGTTGCCCACTGTTTTTGTTGCAAAATTGGATTGTCAAAGGGTCCTGTACCCATGCTGTCTAGGTAGAATTGTCTTGCAAATTCAGGGAACTTGTCCACATCGGCCACATCGTGGTATGAGTACCATAGTTTTTCCACGCATCCCAAAAGGTTAGGCATGGTTTGCACCCCTTTTGTAATGTGCGACAAGACTATGGTTGTTGCATCATGACTATGCAGTGATCTTGCTATGGGATATTTTCCCTTTCATTGTGGTGGCTGACTCGAGGTTCCAACCTCCATTGCTCTGACATTGACATATGCATCTGACAAGCCGGTAACAACTTCTACTATCCCTTCCTATTGTTTCTTTGGCTCTGTTGTGTGTCACTGCCCCATTTTCCCTTGGGACCTCTTCAACTTGTTCAGGGCATGAAGGGTTTCCTGTGTCCTTGGCCTATTGGCCCTATCTCATTTCTGGCATATCAATGTCCATGCCAACCACTTCTATTTGTTTGGTTTCCTCCACCATAGGTGTGGGGCTCGCTAGTTCCATATTGGGTGAGGGAATTTCATAAAATTTGACAAATTCAAAATTTTGTGTGGGTTCATGTTCCATTCCTTGTGGCTATTGTGGTGCTTTGTGATGGTTTCAAGGTTTTTTGTAGGCCTGAATCGATGCACCTAGCTTGGGTGGTGCCATGGTGGTTAAGATTGATTTTTGTCGAGCTAGTTCATTGTGTATCTCTTGCTAAATATATCTCTGCTCTGTATACTCTCTCGCTCTGTGATTTCAAAATTTCACAATAACCCTTCCGTTAACTATGTGCCTTCCTCATATAACAAGTGGCATGAAAATTCTCGGAAAAGTTACCCGAGATGTGGTTTAAATGAATTGGTGCTTCCCATGTACATGGCATTTAATTCCCTTGACGTCTCCAATTGGTGCGATTAATGTGACATTGCTTTGAAATTTCTTGACATTCAATTTTGATAGACGCCACCAGTTGGCACCTTTTTTTCTGTAGCCGCAATTTTTCCAATTTCTGCCTTTTTTTTATCGTCGATCCTTTTTCCGGTGCGCTAGGTTTTCCAAGTGCACGGTATGTTGTTTCTCCATTGTGTCTGAACATTTTATTTTCATCACGCTAAGTCTATTTTAACTATGTGTTGTTTTCTGGTGTTTGGCGCAGTAACCCCCCTATTGCTACACACAGTCCTTTGTTTTCTGGTGTAGTCTTTTTTTTTTGAAGTTCTAGGAGGTCGAATGCCCCTATACAGTTTTAGTCATTACCCATTGATCATTCGCCTGAGTTTTATTCCTTCCCAAATCCTTCAACTATACAAATCCCCCATCTTTGACAGTATTTACTTCATAAGGTCCCAACCAATGCATTCTAAGTTTTCCTGGGTGTTGAAGAGATGTATTTTCATACAACAAAACTAGGTCTCCCTCCTTGAAACGTTTCCTTTTTATATGTCTATCATGCCAATATTTGTCCCTTGATTTTTGTACCTCTTGGTTAAACCCTTCTAGAATCCTATATTTTTCCATGAGCATCAGTTGAGTTAGCTTTTCTTCTACTAAGCCTTGCTCTGTCATGTTAGTAATTAATGTTATGCATAGACTAGGTAGCAAACATTCTAATGGAACCACTGCTTCTTGTCCATACACCAATATGAACGATGTCTACCCTGTCAATTTTTTACATGTAGTCTTGTATGAAAATAGTACTGTTGGTATCTTCAATTCCCAATCATCCCTGTTGACATTGCATATCTTTGTCAGTGCATTTTCTAGGATCTTATTAAAGGCTTCCACTATTCCGTTTTCTTGAGGATGATATGGTGTACTCTTTTGATTATGGACTTGAAACTCCTCAGTCATAGACTTAATAGTGTTGTTAATGAATTGGGTGCCTTGGTCACTCATCAAATCCTTGGGCATCCAAATCTAGTGATCACTTTCTCAAACAAGAAGTGTGTTGTTGTCTCTACACTGCAATATTTTATTGGTGTTGTTTCTGCCCATATTGTTAAGTACTCTGTCCCAGTAATAATATACCTTGCTCCTGACCTCTTTGTTGGCGGTTTAATTGATCCCACAAATTCTATTTCCCATTTGTCGAATACCTTCAAGGTTACTTGTGGCCTTAGGGGCATCTCATCACGTCTATTAGGTTTACCAACCCTCTAAAATACATCACATCTCTGGAAGTAGTCCTTTGAATCTCTATGAACAATCAACCACCATAGTCTTGCGCACAATACCTTCTAAGTGGTAGCTTTGCCTACATAATGTCCTCCTGGTATTCCCTCATCGGCCTCTTTTAAAATCCTAGGTCTTTCATGTTCTAGTACACATCTTCTCAAGATGTTGTCTTCAGCCATATTGTATAAGTGTCCTGCAATCAATTGATAGTCTGCAACTCTGACTACCAAATTTTTCTTCTACGTAGTGTTAAATTCTTGTGGCCCAATCCTTGTACTCAAGTATTGAATTATGTCAGCAAAATATTCATCATCTACTTGGACTGAAAATAACTGTGCATCAAGGAAGTTGTCCTCTATATTCCTAGGTTGCTCTCCATTGGTGATCCTTGACAGGTGATCATGTAATGCCCCATATTTTGACCTTGGGTAGTTAGAACATTATTGTTTGCTAATCTTAATAATTCAAAATTTAGCATTGTTTGGAGTCAGTTAGACTTGGTTAGACATTGAGA
>JZKD02S1602664.1:149213-176591 GCA_000966675.3 Picea glauca
AAATAATTAAAATAAGGATTTTATGTGCGGTTGTAGGAATATGGTAAGTAAGGATGTGTGACGTGGAGGGGAGGGCCCATGGCCCACACACCCCTCCAAGTTTCCCCCTTCTCTTCTTAAAACACACGAACCCCATTAAGAAAACAAAAGAAGTCTTAAGCCATGAACTTAACTCTTGTTCGACACACTTACCACCAACCCTAACAATGTGATCGGAGTGGTTGCTAATAACTCTAGCGCATTAGCACATGATTGTAAGACCTAACACTAACCTCTCCTCTTGTGGTCGAAGAACTTAGTCTTAACATGGTGACACACTATCGGAGCACTTAGTCTTAACATAGTCGCACACTATCGGAGCACGTAATATTAATGGTAGCGATTCCAATCACGTTGAATATTGAAGTATTGGATCACGTTGAATTTGGTTTGAATCTTAGTCTTAACTCAGCCCCCATCTATCACCCGACAAGTTTCATGACTTTTCCTCTGATGCAAATCAGAGGAGTTCTCATTAACTCTTTCAATTTGTATCTCTTCTGATTTGTATCGGAGGAGTTACCATCAATGTCTCCAATGAAAATCACAGGGGTTAGTTCAAACTCCTATGATAGCAAGTAAGATGAGTTAGTATTAACTCTTTCGATGGCAAGTTGGAGGAGTTAGTATTAACTCCTTCGATACATAAAAACCTAGCTTTCATAAAATGGTTACAACTTTTGATTTGGATGTACATTTTGTGGGTTCTTTATATTGTTGGAAAGGTATTTATGAGATATACAACTTTCTGGTTATAGGTTTTAATAAATTCATAATTTATGTCCCACATATTTCAATATGAATATATGGTACATTGTCGGCAGCCTTGAAGAACGCAACGCCTCAATTATGAGCAGAGGAACCAGGATTGAATCCACGAAAGTTTACTTGATGTTTAAATCATTTAATGAATCAATTATTTGCATTGAGATGATCATTATTGATATTTTATTTGGATCTACTTTCATCTATTGTATTTTTAATATTGCCAAGTATCAAGTGAAGGAGGGTCGTGCTCAAAATTCTCACGATGAAATATACAACTAAAGATGACGAAGGAGCAATAACAAAATATATAGAAATGATGGAGGAGTATCAAAGAAAATTTCAGGAAAATGGATGAAGAAGAGATCCAGAAACTCCATGACGATCGACTGTCAAACTCGGACGATGAAGATGCCCTCATGCCCAAGGCTAGTCTTCATGACGCGCAAGGCACATATGGACGAAATACATGACAACCCACCAACGCTAGGATAAAAATTAGAAATGTAACCATTTTCCTTGTTACTCATCATCACAAAGAGGATGAGGACAAACATTGAAAGACGAAATGTCACGGAGAGAGACGAAAGGCCAAAGGTCTTATTCAACCTCAAATAAATACTAGAATTGAACATAAAGAAGGGGATTTTTGGCTCTTCAAACGTTGTACACTTCTGAACTATTTTGGGAATACAGTGTCAACTAAAATTGAAGAGTTTTCCTTAGACTTTTCATGTACTATTGTTGAAATTGTGAATATGGAGAAGCCCTCAGGGCCAACTTTCGATAGAGATAAGAACTCACATGTGTTGTTGTTTTGCTGCAAACTATTTCAAGCATAATGTTTGTTTTTCACATGGGATGAAAGAGCATGTTTTTTTATGGACTATTCTTACACAATATATTTCTTCTTGTAGTTTTATTACTCTTTCTTATGATACATGTCCTAAGCGAATGAGTTGTGAATGTATGCAGAAACATGACTTAGACTATTCTGGTTATAGACTTGTATGCATGTGTTTCTAACTGTGCGCCTTTATGATATCTATGTAATTTGGGTTTATGCATAGTTTAGTTTCATTGCAACTCATTATATTACTATAGTTCACTCCTATCTAGGATAGGGTAGATTAGAAGTATATTAGATACATGCATTTGCACAGTCTTCATCTACATCTTCCATTTGCATAATCACTTGTCACTCACCCTCATCGGTGAGCAGGGCCACAACTGATAGAACCAAACCAAGAATGGCTATTGGGATAGAATCTGGATGGGTTCCCTATTCCAAACCAGGACCAAAAGGTGAGAGGTATAATTGGGACTTCTTACCAAGGAGAAACCCTTATTATTGTCGGGTGAATTCAAACCCGTCAAAAGAATTTGTGCTAGAAGGAGGGCTGGATGAAAAGGCTGCCCATGTGGATTCATTTCATCAACTTTTAACCAACACATGGCTCCTCTCTATACCTTTGTATACAATGACCCTTTGAGCCTTTCGAGAACCATTGAGGCCATCTTAATGAAGACAATAAATCTCTTTTCAAATCCCAAATTCGATGGTGATGGGCATGCCTCTGCATTCACACATATCAAATGAATCAACATCACTCGACAAAACCTTAAGATTATTCAAGACAATGAAATGTGTTGACTATTCATTCTCACATTCAAAGGGAGAATTAAATCTTGTTTCAGAACTTTGCCAACAAAATCGATTCATAGATGTAAACAACTTATGGAAATGTTTATCACAACTCATGAAGATTATGCATATGATGAACTCTTTGGTGAACTTAAAGAAATACATAGGCTCAAAAACAAATTTGTGGATAAATTCTTCCTACGATTTATGCATATTTTTCATAGATTTCCTAAAAATGAAAAACCCTCAGAACAACTAATCTCGAATTGGTTTTCCTATCTTGTCTTTGATCCCGAAAAGTGCAACATGGATGATCAAACCATCTATAATTCACAAAATTCAGGTCTGACCACTAAATATAAGGGGTGCACAATATCTAATAAACACTCTATTGCAACTACAGGAGAATCTTTACTAGAAATATTGGACCCCATAGACTTGGAGTGTGAAATTTTAACAATCCCCCTTCAGAAAATCGTGAGCATATGTGGTATGTGATGAATCCCTCACTGTAGAAATCTCGTCATCTTCAGAATCTAAAGATTTTCATTCCCTTTATACAAATTTGTTTGATGGAAGTTACCCACATGAGCGTCCATCTATTCCTCCCACATTAAACTCTTCACATTTCCATTTTAGTGATGAAACCTTGAATGATATACAAGAACGACAAAGGCTCCCAAATTTGATTGATCAAACACTCATCTTTAATGACACTTCATTTGGGTTGCATCACTTTGAAAGTCCTTCCCATTTTAAATTTCTCGAACATGCTCAATCAAAAACTCATCTCAATAATCCTATTTTTAGTGATTACTCTTTGGTTCCATAATTGAATATAAGCATCAACCTATCACTCATCGATCCTATAGAATCTGAGATTTCTGACCTTGATGAACATATGCTAATCATTTAAAATCTAAAGTATGTGGGGCACCATGAGTTTGTTGATCTTTATGAACAAATCACAACAAACGAACAACTCATAACCACACAAAATACAAGAAACATTGACTTGATTCAAGAACCTTTGTTATCTCAATCTGCTCTAGAATTACATGTTACTCCCTGAGAGCATATACATCTCTTACCCGTGGATTCTATCCCAATACTGCAACACTCCTTGCATGATTTAGTTGATGTCATAGGAGAGGCTTTGGAGTTATCTTTCGCTCACTGTTCCCCTCCAACAATCAACTATCATCTCTTCCCTCAACACATGGAGTATGTGAAATGTGGACACAAAGAGATTTGTACAGATAATGAGGTACTTCATCTTTACTTAATGATTATGTCAAGCTCTCATTGTCTCACCTCAATTTCTAGAATGAATTTTTTTAGCCACTCCAAGACTCCTTCACAGATTACATCACACATAAATTTCATTTGTGAGCTTTGTTAGGTACATCACTCACTTTCTAACTCCATCCAACAACCATATAACAATCCTTGCAAGTTTTGTGACGGAATCGAATCTTGGTTGGAGGGATCCTACATATCCACATGCATCATGAACCATAATGATGCCAAATTCAATTTGTTGGGTGGACATTTGTGTGAGTTAATTCTTCTCATCCTTCATCTATCATTGCTCCATTCTCTTCAATTGACCTTCACTGAACATGCAACCATAGGTTTGGATTTTCTTGATTGGATTCACTGTCACTATGATTACACATAGCTTCCTTTCAACCAGTGTAGGTTAGGTTAGGAATAGGATTAGCATAGTCATCTTATTTCCTTTCTTCCTGCATAGCTTACATATTTTCTTTTATTTTCATATGAATAACATAGGTTCATATTTGTTTTGTTTGCTTCAATAAAGACAACCAATTTTCATTAGATTAATTTGTTGTTTGTGGTGATCACTTTAGTTAATTTCCTTTTCATCAAACTTTTCTTCTTTTAGTGCAATGTTTTTCATTTTGTTTCACTGAAAGTTTGGTTCTGCCTTGGTTCTCATCCATATTCATGTGGAAACCTTGTGCAAATTATACTGGAATATTTGTTGTTTTCTTCAATAACACCCACTCTAATGTGCACAGTTGAATAGTTTATTACCCTAGGCTGCTGAAAGATGAACATATGTTGAAAAATACTTTACAACTGAGTTAAATATAGTGAATGTCTTTGAAAAGGGAAACATACCAACTGTCCATGTGTCATGGGTTTTAAGGTGTATTTAGAAGTTTGAAAGTGTCTTGACCATTCAACAGACTATATACAGTCTTGATCTTTGTTTTTATCTAGGAAAGGCACCATGATTCAAAAATCATAGAAACGAAAATTGGTAAGACTAATTGTTTGATTTTAGACACACACACACGGGTATGGCCCCCTTTGTTTTCAAAAAGCATTGTCTCTGATTTGGTGTCCCATACCATCCTGAATACAAACTTTAGGCATGGTTTTGAATTCTACATAGATGTTTTCCAGAAGGAATTATCTTATCTGACATTTTGCTAAGTTGAATTTTCTAACGGGCTAGTTAATGATGTTGAAAATTGGCTAATAAAAAATTTATATCATTGATCAATGGTTTCGATTCAGAATATATGCTTATTTCTTACTTGTAGACACCTCTTGTGAAGGTTTTTTCTTTCTTGAAGAAAATCTATGACTCGAATAAGACGAATGAAATGACCATAGGACATTACACCTAGGCATATGATTCATGGATCTTTTTTCAAATTCTATTATTGATCCTTCCCAACATGATTATCTAGTGCATTTATTTCTGGAAATTTTAAGTTGAACGGTTTGTCCATGCAGGTACAAACGTGCAGTTGGCATCGCATGTTTGATTTGAACTAAGGAAGACATGAGCATTTTTGTAGAAGGATAATCTCTTGAGTTGGGGAATGTAGAAAGTCATAGCCAGAACAAAGCATGTCGTGGATGACTAATATAATTTCTTAAAAGTCCTTATCTGAAGCACGAGATTGCAAAAATGAAGGTCGCAAAATCATGATGAAGGGTGTAATTCAGACAACGCTAGCACAAAAACCCATCTTAATGAAGTATTTCCTAGATTAGCTTTCACATGGATTAATCGTTTGGAGAAGTTGAAAACTTTTAGCTGGTCAAAATTCATGAATATCATATACGTTGTTGGAAACACTCAATCTATGATCCCTTTTTTAGTCACTCTCTTTTTCAACTACATGTCTTAGATCATCATTTGTCCAAAGGTTTAATTTTCTAGTTGTAACAAATAATTGGGCCGAGTTCATCTCTAACCCTTAATACATCATCTCTTCCCTCTCTTTCTTTTCCATCATTTCCTTCAAAAGAAATTCATCTTTTAAATTTTGTTTGTCTTTTGATCTCTTATTATATTTGAATGACACACAGACCTCTCAACTTCGTTTGTATTTTCATAGGAAACACCTGTTGGAAATATTACCACTGATGTCAACAATCAATGTCATTATGATGTGATGATGAGTTTTTATGAACAACATGCAAAGGAATCTAACTAAAGCTCAGGAGAGGCAACATATTAGATTTCACAAGATCAAAAGCAAAGCAGAAATGCCATCGGGATCAAATTTCCAACATATCAATGATCTTGATGATTTGTTATGAACAACATGCAGATGAATCTACCAAAAAATCAGAAGGGGAAGAACATTGTAGAAATGCGATCAGGATTGAAATCTCCACATTAAAACTACAAAATAATTGAGGGAGAATCTTGTCCATTGATGTAGATTTTAGGACAAATCTGGATTGTTGGATCTGGGAGTTATAGAGGAAGACATTTAGATAAACATCTAATTAAGTCCCAATCGTCAGATCTCAGTAAGGGAAGATCAATAACAAGGAACCATTGCGGATACAGGGGCTGAGTTAATGATTGCACACGTTTCGGTTCTGAAATAGACAGTGATCATCGATCATCACATGCTAATAGATCTATGGTTGGCATTAGTTCAACTACCTCGGAACCACAAAGCCTCAGATTCATGAATAATCGAATACCCTAAGAGTAGAGCTCCTTTGTTCCTAAGCCCATGGTCATAGCTCCCAGACTTATGAAAATATATCAAAATAGAAAGTGCTAATACACACTCAGGTATAATTTATTTTGGGAGTTATATAGACTATCCAATCAAAATAAGATCGATCATTAGATGAAGTCAAGCTTCTCAAGGTTTATTCGGGGAATCTCACTTCGGAGAATTGAGAATTGGGAATGAATAACCCAAAGTCCCGAAGGCCAAAATGAATCTAGACCATTGATATAGAATTGATCACAACTGTTGGATCAAGGATTCACAAGATCCCTAATAGTCGAAATCCTGACAACTGTTGGATTGTGTTAAGAGTTTTGCATCAAACATGGATGGTTAAATGAATTCAAGTTGCTCAAGGTTTATTCAGGGAACCTCACTTCAAAGAATTGAGAATTGGGAACAAATAACCCAAAGTCTCGAAGGCCAAAATGAATCTAGAATAGATCACAACCATTGGATCAAGGATTCACGAGATCCATAATAACCAAAATCTCAACAACCGTTGGATCACGTTAATCCTTTCACGTCAAATATGGATCATTAGATGAAGTCAAGTTACTCGAGGTTTATTCGAGGAATCTCACTTCCGGAGAATTGAGAATTGAGAACGAATAACCCAAAGTGTCGAAGGATGAAATGAATATAGACCATTGATCTAGAACTGATCACAATCGTTGGATCAATGAATCAGATGAACCTATGACTGTTATATCTAGGAGGAGGACATGTGCCATGTCAGGAGATCCACACCAACAAGACCACGTCAACAAGGACACGTGGTGCAGGTAAGAACTCCCATGTTGACCACTTCGGAGTTGACCAACTCTGGTGGAAATTGGAACAACAATTACCCGAATCTATGAACCCCAAAAGTAATGAATTAAATAGTGTCCATCCATCTCAATCTTTGATTAAGTCACAACTGTTGGATTAAGCAGTGGAAGGATAAGTAAGGATTGAAGCTAGACCATTGATTTGGTTATGGGAGTCATGCTAACCATTGGATTAATCCTTGTGAGAAGTGAACGAGAACCATCCACTCAACAGTAGGTCAATTCATGGTCGTTGATTTGTTTGAAACCTCTAGACAAGATAGGATCTCCCATCTACAGAAGAACAAATATTGATCGTAGGATTTACCTCGGTGAAATGTACTCCAGAAGGTTGAAAGATTGCAAAGGCTGAAAGTCCCGAAGTAAATAATAACCATCCATATCAATTTTTGATTAATTCATACTCGTTGGATTAAGAAGTGGAAGGATAGTGTAAGGATCAAAGCTAAACCATTAGATCAATCATTGTGAGAGGAAACTACTTCGGGGAGTTGGAACTTCAGAAGATTGGATGAGAGAGAAATTGTCCAAAGGGAGAAGTACGAGAGGACTAGGTTCCATCCCCCAATCATGGGTTACAAACACATAAGCCATGAGGCGTTGGGTACATCACTTAATTAATAATCTTGTGGTTTTGTGCATATAGTCACATGTAAATGGTTTGAAGGAAGAACCTATGCAGGATTTGATTTCTACAATATTTGTAGAGACATGGAATCAAGTTAGAAGAAATCGATCCATACCTATGATCGATTTACGAAAAGAACTCTCACTGAATTAAAATCCTTCACAATAGTGTTTGAAAAATAATAGAGATTATTGTTAATTTAAAATGAAGAGGTGTGATGCTCCAAACAAAAGGACACAATGCTTCATAGCTCACACTAGTTGGAAGAGTATATAAACAAGAAATAATGGTGAGAAGAAAGTGTCTCTGTAGTCTAGATTAGAAGATCAAAACAACAATAGAGTTCAAGAAGAAGAACTGATGATTCTTATGAAGTGAGGATGGAAGGGAGGAGCACGAAAGGATTCATATCCTTTACTAAGTAAGTGTAATATAAGGGATTTGGTGCTTTCTAGGGTGGGTGCCCTAAAGAAACAAGGGAGTTGGTGCTTCCTAGGGTTGGTACCCTAAAAAAAAGAGAGTTGGTGCTTCCTAGGGTTGGTTCCCTGAATAAGGGGATTTGTGTCTCCTAGAGTTGGTTCTCTAAAAATGATTAGTGTCATGCACTATTATTTATAAAAATCCTTGTAATTCCTATTAATTATATTTATATAGTTGATTTTACAAACAAGTCCATTGTTGATCTATTGTGGTAATTAACAAAATATAAAAGTAACTGCTAATTTTTGAAAAAGGGTAATATTGATTCACCCCCCCTCTCAGTATTCCAAAAACACCTTCACATTGGAAGCAGACATGAATACACATGCACCTATTTCCTAGTTCATGAGAGGAATAACAGGTCTTTTTTCGAACATGAATCAAAACTATTTGGGAATTTTGTGACAATGGTTAAACCATGACTGAGCATAATGGTTAATCAATGTTCATTATTGCATATTGGTTGGCGAGTAGATATTATGTAATGGAGGAACCATCCACACACTAAGTATTTTCTCAGGTGAAAGGAAAAGTGTCAAAGTCTAAAGGCTGAAAACCAAAAAGGGATATCTCTATGTATCCAAGTGCAAAAAATATAAAGATAAATCTAAAAAGGCCATCCAAGTGTAGTCATTCCCTATCAAGCTAAAAAGGCCATCACTTTCCCCATGCACTGAATGCTAAGCATGCACTAAATAAGCCAGGAAGGAATGAAAAGGAAAGTTTGAGCAGACTAGGTGACATGCAGATATCTTCATCAGGGCTATGGACACTCGTTGGTAGCGGAGGAAGGTCTATGACGCTGTGTTGAATCCACTGAGGCATAATGGACAGTCACAAACAACAGAGAAACACCTATGAGATATCTATATATGCACCTAGTGAAAAATCTTTATCAATCCCACGACGAAGATACCAATTTGGACCATCAATGCAGTTTAAGGAAATAAACCTCATCATCATTTATCCTCCATATACAACAAACGAGACTTGCAAGATGATATGTAAGCATCACCAGTGATCCCACTACGATAGAATCTTTTAGGTACCTATTACACACTATTTCCATATTTTTTTTGAACTTAAAATTAAATTTCATGACCCTCTATATTTTTTGATTATTAGTTAGGAAAGACAAGCATAGATTCTCGCTTCACCTAATCTGTCACCATTTTTTGTGCTCGCACAANTGAGAGGTATAATTGGGACTTCTTACCAAGGAGAAACCCTTATTGTTTTCGGGCGAATTCAAACCCGTCAAAAGAATTTGTGCTAGAAGGAGGGCTGGATGAAAAGGCTGCCCATGTGGATTCATTTAATCAACTTTTAACCAACACATGGCTCCTCTCTATACCTTTGTATACAATGACCCTTTGAGCCTTTCGAGACCCATTGAGGCCATCTTAATGAAGACAATAAATCTCTTTTCAAATCCCAAATTCGATGGTGATGGGCATGCCTCTGCATTCACACATCTCAAATGAATCAACATCACTCGACAAAACCTTAAGATTATTCAAGACAATGAAATGTGTTGACTATTCATTCTCACATTCAAAGGGAGAATTAAATCTTGTTTCAGAACTTTGCCAACAAAATCGATACATAGATGTAAACAACTTATGGAAATGTTTATCACAACTCATGAAGATTATGCATATGATGAACTCTTTGATGAACTTAAAGAAATACATAGGCTCAAAAAAAAATCTGTGGATAAATTCTTCCTACGATTTATGCATATTTTTCATAGATTTCCTAAAAATGACAAACCCTCAGAACAACTAATCTCGAATTGGTTTTCCTATCTTGTCTTTGATCCCGAAAAGTGCAACATGGATGATCAAACCATCTCTAATTCACAAAATTCAGGTCTGACCACTAAAGATAAGGGGTGCACAATCTCTAATAAACACTCTATTGCAACTACAGGAGAATCTTTACTAGAAATATTGGACCCCATAGACTTGGAGTGTGAAATTTTAACAATCCCCCTTCAAAAAATCGTGAGCATATGTGGTATGTGATGAATCCCTCACTGTAGAAATATCGTCATCTTCAGAATCTAAAGATTTTCATTCCCATTATACAAATTTGTTTGATGGAAGTTACCCACATGAGCGTCCATCTATTCCTCCCACATTAAACTCTTCACATTTCCATTTTAGCGATGAAACCTTGAATGATATACAAGAACGACAAAGGCTCCCAAATTTGATTGATCAAACACTCATCTTTAATGACACTTCATTTGGGTTGCATCACTTTGAAAGTCCTTCCCATTTTAAATTTCTCGAACATGCTCAATCAAAAACTCATCTCAATAATCCTATTTTTAGTGATTACTCTTTGGTTCCATAATTGAATATAAGCATCAACCTATCACTCATCGATCCTATAGAATCTGAGATTTCTGACCTTGATGAACATATGCTAATCATTTAAAATCTAAAGTATGTGGGGCACCATGAGTTTGTTGATCTTTATGAACAAATCACAACAAACGAACAACTCATAACCACACAAAATACAAGAAACATTGACTTGATTCAAGAACCTTTGTTATCTCAATCTGCTCTAGAATTACATGTTACTCCCTGAGAGCATATACATCTCTTACCCGTGGATTCTATCCCAATACTGCAACACTCCTTGCATGATTTAGTTGATGTCATAGGAGAGGCTTTGGAGTTATCTTTCGCTCACTGTTCCCCTCCAACAATCAACTATCATCTCTTCCCTCAACACATGGAGTATGTGAAATGTGGACACAAAGAGATTTGTACAGATAATGAGGTACTTCATCTTTACTTAATGATTATGTCAAGCTCTCATTGTCTCACCTCAATTTCTAGAATGAATTTTTTTAGCCACTCCAAGACTCCTTCACAGATTACATCACACATAAATTTCATTTGTGAGCTTTGTTAGGTACATCACTCACTTTCTAACTCCATCCAACAACCATATAACAATCCTTGCAAGTTTTGTGACGGAATCGAATCTTGGTTGGAGGGATCCTACATATCCACATGCATCATGAACCATAATGATGCCAAATTCAATTTGTTGGGTGGACATTTGTGTGAGTTAATTCTTCTCATCCTTCATCTATCATTGCTCCATTCTCTTCAATTGACCTTCACTGAACATGCAACCATAGGTTTGGATTTTCTTGATTGGATTCACTGTCACTATGATTACACATAGCTTCCTTTCAACCAGTGTAGGTTAGGTTAGGAATAGGATTAGCATAGTCATCTTATTTCCTTTCTTCCTGCATAGCTTACATATTTTCTTTTATTTTCATATGAATAACATAGGTTCATATTTGTTTTGTTTGCTTCAATAAAGACAACCAATTTTCATTAGATTAATTTGTTGTTTGTGGTGATCACTTTAGTTAATTTCCTTTTCATCAAACTTTTCTTCTTTTAGTGCAATGTTTTTCATTTTGTTTCACTGAAAGTTTGGTTCTGCCTTGGTTCTCATCCATATTCATGTGGAAACCTTGTGCAAATTATACTGGAATATTTGTTGTTTTCTTCAATAACACCCACTCTAATGTGCACAGTTGAATAGTTTATTACCCTAGGCTGCTGAAAGATGAACATATGTTGAAAAATACTTTACAACTGAGTTAAATATAGTGAATGTCTTTGAAAAGGGAAACATACCAACTGTCCATGTGTCATGGGTTTTAAGGTGTATTTAGAAGTTTGAAAGTGTCTTGACCATTCAACAGACTATATACAGTCTTGATCTTTGTTTTTATCTAGGAAAGGCACCATGATTCAAAAATCATAGAAACGAAAATTGGTAAGACTAATTGTTTGATTTTAGACACACACACACGGGTATGGCCCCCTTTGTTTTCAAAAAGCATTGTCTCTGATTTGGTGTCCCATACCATCCTGAATACAAACTTTAGGCATGGTTTTGAATTCTACATAGATGTTTTCCAGAAGGAATTATCTTATCTGACATTTTGCTAAGTTGAATTTTCTAACGGGCTAGTTAATGATGTTGAAAATTGGCTAATAAAAAATTTATATCATTGATCAATGGTTTCGATTCAGAATATATGCTTATTTCTTACTTGTAGACACCTCTTGTGAAGGTTTTTTCTTTCTTGAAGAAAATCTATGACTCGAATAAGACGAATGAAATGACCATAGGACATTACACCTAGGCATATGATTCATGGATCTTTTTTCAAATTCTATTATTGATCCTTCCCAACATGATTATCTAGTGCATTTATTTCTGGAAATTTTAAGTTGAACGGTTTGTCCATGCAGGTACAAACGTGCAGTTGGCATCGCATGTTTGATTTGAACTAAGGAAGACATGAGCATTTTTGTAGAAGGATAATCTCTTGAGTTGGGGAATGTAGAAAGTCATAGCCAGAACAAAGCATGTCGTGGATGACTAATATAATTTCTTAAAAGTCCTTATCTGAAGCACGAGATTGCAAAAATGAAGGTCGCAAAATCATGATGAAGGGTGTAATTCAGACAACGCTAGCACAAAAACCCATCTTAATGAAGTATTTCCTAGATTAGCTTTCACATGGATTAATCGTTTGGAGAAGTTGAAAACTTTTAGCTGGTCAAAATTCATGAATATCATATACGTTGTTGGAAACACTCAATCTATGATCCCTTTTTTAGTCACTCTCTTTTTCAACTACATGTCTTAGATCATCATTTGTCCAAAGGTTTAATTTTCTAGTTGTAACAAATAATTGGGCCGAGTTCATCTCTAACCCTTAATACATCATCTCTTCCCTCTCTTTCTTTTCCATCATTTCCTTCAAAAGAAATTCATCTTTTAAATTTTGTTTGTCTTTTGATCTCTTATTATATTTGAATGACACACAGACCTCTCAACTTCGTTTGTATTTTCATAGGAAACACCTGTTGGAAATATTACCACTGATGTCAACAATCAATGTCATTATGATGTGATGATGAGTTTTTATGAACAACATGCAAAGGAATCTAACTAAAGCTCAGGAGAGGCAACATATTAGATTTCACAAGATCAAAAGCAAAGCAGAAATGCCATCGGGATCAAATTTCCAACATATCAATGATCTTGATGATTTGTTATGAACAACATGCAGATGAATCTACCAAAAAATCAGAAGGGGAAGAACATTGTAGAAATGCGATCAGGATTGAAATCTCCACATTAAAACTACAAAATAATTGAGGGAGAATCTTGTCCATTGATGTAGATTTTAGGACAAATCTGGATTGTTGGATCTGGGAGTTATAGAGGAAGACATTTAGATAAACATCTAATTAAGTCCCAATCGTCAGATCTCAGTAAGGGAAGATCAATAACAAGGAACCATTGCGGATACAGGGGCTGAGTTAATGATTGCACACGTTTCGGTTCTGAAATAGACAGTGATCATCGATCATCACATGCTAATAGATCTATGGTTGGCATTAGTTCAACTACCTCGGAACCACAAAGCCTCAGATTCATGAATAATCGAATACCCTAAGAGTAGAGCTCCTTTGTTCCTAAGCCCATGGTCATAGCTCCCAGACTTATGAAAATATATCAAAATAGAAAGTGCTAATACACACTCAGGTATAATTTATTTTGGGAGTTATATAGACTATCCAATCAAAATAAGATCGATCATTAGATGAAGTCAAGCTTCTCAAGGTTTATTCGGGGAATCTCACTTCGGAGAATTGAGAATTGGGAATGAATAACCCAAAGTCCCGAAGGCCAAAATGAATCTAGACCATTGATATAGAATTGATCACAACTGTTGGATCAAGGATTCACAAGATCCCTAATAGTCGAAATCCTGACAACTGTTGGATTGTGTTAAGAGTTTTGCATCAAACATGGATGGTTAAATGAATTCAAGTTGCTCAAGGTTTATTCAGGGAACCTCACTTCAAAGAATTGAGAATTGGGAACAAATAACCCAAAGTCTCGAAGGCCAAAATGAATCTAGAATAGATCACAACCATTGGATCAAGGATTCACGAGATCCATAATAACCAAAATCTCAACAACCGTTGGATCACGTTAATCCTTTCACGTCAAATATGGATCATTAGATGAAGTCAAGTTACTCGAGGTTTATTCGAGGAATCTCACTTCCGGAGAATTGAGAATTGAGAACGAATAACCCAAAGTGTCGAAGGATGAAATGAATATAGACCATTGATCTAGAACTGATCACAATCGTTGGATCAATGAATCAGATGAACCTATGACTGTTATATCTAGGAGGAGGACATGTGCCATGTCAGGAGATCCACACCAACAAGACCACGTCAACAAGGACACGTGGTGCAGGTAAGAACTCCCATGTTGACCACTTCGGAGTTGACCAACTCTGGTGGAAATTGGAACAACAATTACCCGAATCTATGAACCCCAAAAGTAATGAATTAAATAGTGTCCATCCATCTCAATCTTTGATTAAGTCACAACTGTTGGATTAAGCAGTGGAAGGATAAGTAAGGATTGAAGCTAGACCATTGATTTGGTTATGGGAGTCATGCTAACCATTGGATTAATCCTTGTGAGAAGTGAACGAGAACCATCCACTCAACAGTAGGTCAATTCATGGTCGTTGATTTGTTTGAAACCTCTAGACAAGATAGGATCTCCCATCTACAGAAGAACAAATATTGATCGTAGGATTTACCTCGGTGAAATGTACTCCAGAAGGTTGAAAGATTGCAAAGGCTGAAAGTCCCGAAGTAAATAATAACCATCCATATCAATTTTTGATTAATTCATACTCGTTGGATTAAGAAGTGGAAGGATAGTGTAAGGATCAAAGCTAAACCATTAGATCAATCATTGTGAGAGGAAACTACTTCGGGGAGTTGGAACTTCAGAAGATTGGATGAGAGAGAAATTGTCCAAAGGGAGAAGTACGAGAGGACTAGGTTCCATCCCCCAATCATGGGTTACAAACACATAAGCCATGAGGCGTTGGGTACATCACTTAATTAATAATCTTGTGGTTTTGTGCATATAGTCACATGTAAATGGTTTGAAGGAAGAACCTATGCAGGATTTGATTTCTACAATATTTGTAGAGACATGGAATCAAGTTAGAAGAAATCGATCCATACCTATGATCGATTTACGAAAAGAACTCTCACTGAATTAAAATCCTTCACAATAGTGTTTGAAAAATAATAGAGATTATTGTTAATTTAAAATGAAGAGGTGTGATGCTCCAAACAAAAGGACACAATGCTTCATAGCTCACACTAGTTGGAAGAGTATATAAACAAGAAATAATGGTGAGAAGAAAGTGTCTCTGTAGTCTAGATTAGAAGATCAAAACAACAATAGAGTTCAAGAAGAAGAACTGATGATTCTTATGAAGTGAGGATGGAAGGGAGGAGCACGAAAGGATTCATATCCTTTACTAAGTAAGTGTAATATAAGGGATTTGGTGCTTTCTAGGGTGGGTGCCCTAAAGAAACAAGGGAGTTGGTGCTTCCTAGGGTTGGTACCCTAAAAAAAAGAGAGTTGGTGCTTCCTAGGGTTGGTTCCCTGAATAAGGGGATTTGTGTCTCCTAGAGTTGGTTCTCTAAAAATGATTAGTGTCATGCACTATTATTTATAAAAATCCTTGTAATTCCTATTAATTATATTTATATAGTTGATTTTACAAACAAGTCCATTGTTGATCTATTGTGGTAATTAACAAAATATAAAAGTAACTGCTAATTTTTGAAAAAGGGTAATATTGATTCACCCCCCCTCTCAGTATTCCAAAAACACCTTCACATTGGAAGCAGACATGAATACACATGCACCTATTTCCTAGTTCATGAGAGGAATAACAGGTCTTTTTTCGAACATGAATCAAAACTATTTGGGAATTTTGTGACAATGGTTAAACCATGACTGAGCATAATGGTTAATCAATGTTCATTATTGCATATTGGTTGGCGAGTAGATATTATGTAATGGAGGAACCATCCACACACTAAGTATTTTCTCAGGTGAAAGGAAAAGTGTCAAAGTCTAAAGGCTGAAAACCAAAAAGGGATATCTCTATGTATCCAAGTGCAAAAAATATAAAGATAAATCTAAAAAGGCCATCCAAGTGTAGTCATTCCCTATCAAGCTAAAAAGGCCATCACTTTCCCCATGCACTGAATGCTAAGCATGCACTAAATAAGCCAGGAAGGAATGAAAAGGAAAGTTTGAGCAGACTAGGTGACATGCAGATATCTTCATCAGGGCTATGGACACTCGTTGGTAGCGGAGGAAGGTCTATGACGCTGTGTTGAATCCACTGAGGCATAATGGACAGTCACAAACAACAGAGAAACACCTATGAGATATCTATATATGCACCTAGTGAAAAATCTTTATCAATCCCACGACGAAGATACCAATTTGGACCATCAATGCAGTTTAAGGAAATAAACCTCATCATCATTTATCCTCCATATACAACAAACGAGACTTGCAAGATGATATGTAAGCATCACCAGTGATCCCACTACGATAGAATCTTTTAGGTACCTATTACACACTATTTCCATATTTTTTTTGAACTTAAAATTAAATTTCATGACCCTCTATATTTTTTGATTATTAGTTAGGAAAGACAAGCATAGATTCTCGCTTCACCTAATCTGTCACCATTTTTTGTGCTCGCACAACAACCTCCCAATTTTATTTTCTTAGCCTCTCTCCAAGACAAGAAATTCCCCCCCCCCTCTATTTTTACAAATGAAACCCTCACACTCTCTCCCTCGTGCAAATGGTTATTCTCAAGTTTTCCTCTCACTCTCCCTGCCTCGTCATGTTAAGTTACTCCTCAGATCACTTCTGCTCGACGATCCACACTATTTCAAGTTCCCTCTTCTTGCACTGACATATAGTGCATCGAATCACATATCCTTTATTTCACCTCTACATTGGCATGCCATTGATTCCTTTTCTAATAAATAATCTAGCTCCCTTTGAATTTGGTTGATGCACCATCACCTATGCTAAACTTCACTAACACATGTCTTCCTCACCTATGAAGTACATGTGATCAACGCCAACACATCAGTAATGTTTGTGTGTTCATCATCACCATGCACACTCCTTCCACTGACTGACTTTATTACACTTGTGTCGATGCATCACATAATGGTGATGTGCCTTCCCTTTCACTTCATTACAATGCTTATCGATGAGGTTCACCTCTTCGTCCCTGACATACTACACGTTGACAAGTTTCCCTCCACTTTCTCCAATGCGTCAATGGAAGGATGTAAACCCATCATCATTTTCGAGCACATCGAGGAAAATCCTCTTCCTCTCTCCAACACTGATCAAGTCAGTGTAGCCCAATTTATTCTAGAGGATTATCTCGTCCCCCTCCCAGCTCAGATCCCTTCTTGTTGAATTCATCAGTACAATTAACTTGTTTTAGGGATGAAAAATTCAATTTGATGGATGCTGAAAAATTTCACCCAAAGGCATTTTTTATTGAAAGTTCAGGTGTCATGTTCGTTGGTTATTTAAACAAATTAAATTATGTTAGTTCCTGGATCATCTTTGATGTACAGGATCCTGATATGTCCATTAATACTGATGTTATGAATTAATAGGACAAAGTTATAAATCCTTCAAAACTTCCAACTAAATTCTAATGCGCTTAGCACTGTCTAGGAACTGAAAGGACCAAATTTTTTTCGAACTGCATTTCAGAACCAAAAAAAGACCAATAGGCATTGTGATTAAACCATCTAATGCTAGGCAATTTTTTCACACTGAATATTTAGATGTAACATCAAGAAAGACAAAGTAAATAAGTTGGCACCATGTGCATGAAGAAAGCCACTAGGGAACACCAAAAATTGATTATAACTATGATCTGAAGTGAATCAAGTGAGATAGGAAATTATTGACCAACTGTCTAGATAGGCGTGGAGATTTTAGTCATTGGAAATGTAAGGAGACTAATCACTCTCGCAATTACGATTCCAACACAACTGACGGAATTGAATTATGAGGCCCAAAATTTACAAAACAATCACCAAGGATTTCAAGACTAGTAAGCCTCGATAGTCACGACATCGATAGAATGTTGGAATGGCTCACGTTGAATTTGGTTTGGTTTATAAACATGAGGATGGAAGAGGAGGTGACTCACGACCCCCTTCCCTGTATCAAGGCACACATTGTGGGTTTGGGGAGAAGGGGCATGGCATACCACCCCATTTCCCCTTATACTTTAATATGACAAGTAAACGTGAATGAAGGGAAGGGAAAGGAAGGTAAACCCCCCCTTCTTTTAATCTTTTTGAATCATTTTAGGATTAAAATATTTTAATAATAAATCCTAGGTATAAGAAATGAGCTAAGAGTGGGAAACCCCATTTTAACATTTTTTTTTTATTTTTTTGAAATTTCCCCCTCTTTCATAAACTTGTTTAAAATTTCATTTAAACCAAGTGATATTATATGAAACCAATATCAATGTACATGGTTTCAAGCTTAGTGATTTGACAATGCATGCATGACAATGATATAAAAGGGAGGCCTGGGATTTGAATTNGATGAAACCTTGAATGATATACAAGAACGACAAAGGCTCCCAAATTTGATTGATCAAACACTCATCTTTAATGACACTTCATTTGGGTTGCATCACTTTGAAAGTCCTTCCCATTTTAAATTTCTCGAACATGCTCAATCAAAAACTCATCTCAATAATCCTATTTTTAGTGATTACTCTTTGGTTCCATAATTGAATATAAGCATCAACCTATCACTCATCGATCCTATAGAATCTGAGATTTCTGACCTTGATGAACATATGCTAATCATTTAAAATCTAAAGTATGTGGGGCACCATGAGTTTGTTGATCTTTATGAACAAATCACAACAAACGAACAACTCATAACCACACAAAATACAAGAAACATTGACTTGATTCAAGAACCTTTGTTATCTCAATCTGCTCTAGAATTACATGTTACTCCCTGAGAGCATATACATCTCTTACCCGTGGATTCTATCCCAATACTGCAACACTCCTTGCATGATTTAGTTGATGTCATAGGAGAGGCTTTGGAGTTATCTTTCGCTCACTGTTCCCCTCCAACAATCAACTATCATCTCTTCCCTCAACACATGGAGTATGTGAAATGTGGACACAAAGAGATTTGTACAGATAATGAGGTACTTCATCTTTACTTAATGATTATGTCAAGCTCTCATTGTCTCACCTCAATTTCTAGAATGAATTTTTTTAGCCACTCCAAGACTCCTTCACAGATTACATCACACATAAATTTCATTTGTGAGCTTTGTTAGGTACATCACTCACTTTCTAACTCCATCCAACAACCATATAACAATCCTTGCAAGTTTTGTGACGGAATCGAATCTTGGTTGGAGGGATCCTACATATCCACATGCATCATGAACCATAATGATGCCAAATTCAATTTGTTGGGTGGACATTTGTGTGAGTTAATTCTTCTCATCCTTCATCTATCATTGCTCCATTCTCTTCAATTGACCTTCACTGAACATGCAACCATAGGTTTGGATTTTCTTGATTGGATTCACTGTCACTATGATTACACATAGCTTCCTTTCAACCAGTGTAGGTTAGGTTAGGAATAGGATTAGCATAGTCATCTTATTTCCTTTCTTCCTGCATAGCTTACATATTTTCTTTTATTTTCATATGAATAACATAGGTTCATATTTGTTTTGTTTGCTTCAATAAAGACAACCAATTTTCATTAGATTAATTTGTTGTTTGTGGTGATCACTTTAGTTAATTTCCTTTTCATCAAACTTTTCTTCTTTTAGTGCAATGTTTTTCATTTTGTTTCACTGAAAGTTTGGTTCTGCCTTGGTTCTCATCCATATTCATGTGGAAACCTTGTGCAAATTATACTGGAATATTTGTTGTTTTCTTCAATAACACCCACTCTAATGTGCACAGTTGAATAGTTTATTACCCTAGGCTGCTGAAAGATGAACATATGTTGAAAAATACTTTACAACTGAGTTAAATATAGTGAATGTCTTTGAAAAGGGAAACATACCAACTGTCCATGTGTCATGGGTTTTAAGGTGTATTTAGAAGTTTGAAAGTGTCTTGACCATTCAACAGACTATATACAGTCTTGATCTTTGTTTTTATCTAGGAAAGGCACCATGATTCAAAAATCATAGAAACGAAAATTGGTAAGACTAATTGTTTGATTTTAGACACACACACACGGGTATGGCCCCCTTTGTTTTCAAAAAGCATTGTCTCTGATTTGGTGTCCCATACCATCCTGAATACAAACTTTAGGCATGGTTTTGAATTCTACATAGATGTTTTCCAGAAGGAATTATCTTATCTGACATTTTGCTAAGTTGAATTTTCTAACGGGCTAGTTAATGATGTTGAAAATTGGCTAATAAAAAATTTATATCATTGATCAATGGTTTCGATTCAGAATATATGCTTATTTCTTACTTGTAGACACCTCTTGTGAAGGTTTTTTCTTTCTTGAAGAAAATCTATGACTCGAATAAGACGAATGAAATGACCATAGGACATTACACCTAGGCATATGATTCATGGATCTTTTTTCAAATTCTATTATTGATCCTTCCCAACATGATTATCTAGTGCATTTATTTCTGGAAATTTTAAGTTGAACGGTTTGTCCATGCAGGTACAAACGTGCAGTTGGCATCGCATGTTTGATTTGAACTAAGGAAGACATGAGCATTTTTGTAGAAGGATAATCTCTTGAGTTGGGGAATGTAGAAAGTCATAGCCAGAACAAAGCATGTCGTGGATGACTAATATAATTTCTTAAAAGTCCTTATCTGAAGCACGAGATTGCAAAAATGAAGGTCGCAAAATCATGATGAAGGGTGTAATTCAGACAACGCTAGCACAAAAACCCATCTTAATGAAGTATTTCCTAGATTAGCTTTCACATGGATTAATCGTTTGGAGAAGTTGAAAACTTTTAGCTGGTCAAAATTCATGAATATCATATACGTTGTTGGAAACACTCAATCTATGATCCCTTTTTTAGTCACTCTCTTTTTCAACTACATGTCTTAGATCATCATTTGTCCAAAGGTTTAATTTTCTAGTTGTAACAAATAATTGGGCCGAGTTCATCTCTAACCCTTAATACATCATCTCTTCCCTCTCTTTCTTTTCCATCATTTCCTTCAAAAGAAATTCATCTTTTAAATTTTGTTTGTCTTTTGATCTCTTATTATATTTGAATGACACACAGACCTCTCAACTTCGTTTGTATTTTCATAGGAAACACCTGTTGGAAATATTACCACTGATGTCAACAATCAATGTCATTATGATGTGATGATGAGTTTTTATGAACAACATGCAAAGGAATCTAACTAAAGCTCAGGAGAGGCAACATATTAGATTTCACAAGATCAAAAGCAAAGCAGAAATGCCATCGGGATCAAATTTCCAACATATCAATGATCTTGATGATTTGTTATGAACAACATGCAGATGAATCTACCAAAAAATCAGAAGGGGAAGAACATTGTAGAAATGCGATCAGGATTGAAATCTCCACATTAAAACTACAAAATAATTGAGGGAGAATCTTGTCCATTGATGTAGATTTTAGGACAAATCTGGATTGTTGGATCTGGGAGTTATAGAGGAAGACATTTAGATAAACATCTAATTAAGTCCCAATCGTCAGATCTCAGTAAGGGAAGATCAATAACAAGGAACCATTGCGGATACAGGGGCTGAGTTAATGATTGCACACGTTTCGGTTCTGAAATAGACAGTGATCATCGATCATCACATGCTAATAGATCTATGGTTGGCATTAGTTCAACTACCTCGGAACCACAAAGCCTCAGATTCATGAATAATCGAATACCCTAAGAGTAGAGCTCCTTTGTTCCTAAGCCCATGGTCATAGCTCCCAGACTTATGAAAATATATCAAAATAGAAAGTGCTAATACACACTCAGGTATAATTTATTTTGGGAGTTATATAGACTATCCAATCAAAATAAGATCGATCATTAGATGAAGTCAAGCTTCTCAAGGTTTATTCGGGGAATCTCACTTCGGAGAATTGAGAATTGGGAATGAATAACCCAAAGTCCCGAAGGCCAAAATGAATCTAGACCATTGATATAGAATTGATCACAACTGTTGGATCAAGGATTCACAAGATCCCTAATAGTCGAAATCCTGACAACTGTTGGATTGTGTTAAGAGTTTTGCATCAAACATGGATGGTTAAATGAATTCAAGTTGCTCAAGGTTTATTCAGGGAACCTCACTTCAAAGAATTGAGAATTGGGAACAAATAACCCAAAGTCTCGAAGGCCAAAATGAATCTAGAATAGATCACAACCATTGGATCAAGGATTCACGAGATCCATAATAACCAAAATCTCAACAACCGTTGGATCACGTTAATCCTTTCACGTCAAATATGGATCATTAGATGAAGTCAAGTTACTCGAGGTTTATTCGAGGAATCTCACTTCCGGAGAATTGAGAATTGAGAACGAATAACCCAAAGTGTCGAAGGATGAAATGAATATAGACCATTGATCTAGAACTGATCACAATCGTTGGATCAATGAATCAGATGAACCTATGACTGTTATATCTAGGAGGAGGACATGTGCCATGTCAGGAGATCCACACCAACAAGACCACGTCAACAAGGACACGTGGTGCAGGTAAGAACTCCCATGTTGACCACTTCGGAGTTGACCAACTCTGGTGGAAATTGGAACAACAATTACCCGAATCTATGAACCCCAAAAGTAATGAATTAAATAGTGTCCATCCATCTCAATCTTTGATTAAGTCACAACTGTTGGATTAAGCAGTGGAAGGATAAGTAAGGATTGAAGCTAGACCATTGATTTGGTTATGGGAGTCATGCTAACCATTGGATTAATCCTTGTGAGAAGTGAACGAGAACCATCCACTCAACAGTAGGTCAATTCATGGTCGTTGATTTGTTTGAAACCTCTAGACAAGATAGGATCTCCCATCTACAGAAGAACAAATATTGATCGTAGGATTTACCTCGGTGAAATGTACTCCAGAAGGTTGAAAGATTGCAAAGGCTGAAAGTCCCGAAGTAAATAATAACCATCCATATCAATTTTTGATTAATTCATACTCGTTGGATTAAGAAGTGGAAGGATAGTGTAAGGATCAAAGCTAAACCATTAGATCAATCATTGTGAGAGGAAACTACTTCGGGGAGTTGGAACTTCAGAAGATTGGATGAGAGAGAAATTGTCCAAAGGGAGAAGTACGAGAGGACTAGGTTCCATCCCCCAATCATGGGTTACAAACACATAAGCCATGAGGCGTTGGGTACATCACTTAATTAATAATCTTGTGGTTTTGTGCATATAGTCACATGTAAATGGTTTGAAGGAAGAACCTATGCAGGATTTGATTTCTACAATATTTGTAGAGACATGGAATCAAGTTAGAAGAAATCGATCCATACCTATGATCGATTTACGAAAAGAACTCTCACTGAATTAAAATCCTTCACAATAGTGTTTGAAAAATAATAGAGATTATTGTTAATTTAAAATGAAGAGGTGTGATGCTCCAAACAAAAGGACACAATGCTTCATAGCTCACACTAGTTGGAAGAGTATATAAACAAGAAATAATGGTGAGAAGAAAGTGTCTCTGTAGTCTAGATTAGAAGATCAAAACAACAATAGAGTTCAAGAAGAAGAACTGATGATTCTTATGAAGTGAGGATGGAAGGGAGGAGCACGAAAGGATTCATATCCTTTACTAAGTAAGTGTAATATAAGGGATTTGGTGCTTTCTAGGGTGGGTGCCCTAAAGAAACAAGGGAGTTGGTGCTTCCTAGGGTTGGTACCCTAAAAAAAAGAGAGTTGGTGCTTCCTAGGGTTGGTTCCCTGAATAAGGGGATTTGTGTCTCCTAGAGTTGGTTCTCTAAAAATGATTAGTGTCATGCACTATTATTTATAAAAATCCTTGTAATTCCTATTAATTATATTTATATAGTTGATTTTACAAACAAGTCCATTGTTGATCTATTGTGGTAATTAACAAAATATAAAAGTAACTGCTAATTTTTGAAAAAGGGTAATATTGATTCACCCCCCCTCTCAGTATTCCAAAAACACCTTCACATTGGAAGCAGACATGAATACACATGCACCTATTTCCTAGTTCATGAGAGGAATAACAGGTCTTTTTTCGAACATGAATCAAAACTATTTGGGAATTTTGTGACAATGGTTAAACCATGACTGAGCATAATGGTTAATCAATGTTCATTATTGCATATTGGTTGGCGAGTAGATATTATGTAATGGAGGAACCATCCACACACTAAGTATTTTCTCAGGTGAAAGGAAAAGTGTCAAAGTCTAAAGGCTGAAAACCAAAAAGGGATATCTCTATGTATCCAAGTGCAAAAAATATAAAGATAAATCTAAAAAGGCCATCCAAGTGTAGTCATTCCCTATCAAGCTAAAAAGGCCATCACTTTCCCCATGCACTGAATGCTAAGCATGCACTAAATAAGCCAGGAAGGAATGAAAAGGAAAGTTTGAGCAGACTAGGTGACATGCAGATATCTTCATCAGGGCTATGGACACTCGTTGGTAGCGGAGGAAGGTCTATGACGCTGTGTTGAATCCACTGAGGCATAATGGACAGTCACAAACAACAGAGAAACACCTATGAGATATCTATATATGCACCTAGTGAAAAATCTTTATCAATCCCACGACGAAGATACCAATTTGGACCATCAATGCAGTTTAAGGAAATAAACCTCATCATCATTTATCCTCCATATACAACAAACGAGACTTGCAAGATGATATGTAAGCATCACCAGTGATCCCACTACGATAGAATCTTTTAGGTACCTATTACACACTATTTCCATATTTTTTTTGAACTTAAAATTAAATTTCATGACCCTCTATATTTTTTGATTATTAGTTAGGAAAGACAAGCATAGATTCTCGCTTCACCTAATCTGTCACCATTTTTTGTGCTCGCACAAAAACCTCCCAATTTTATTTTCTTAGCCTCTCTCCAAGACAAGAAATCCCCCCCCCCTCTATTTTTACAAATGAAACCCTCACACTCTCTCCCTCGTGCAAATGGTTATTCTCAAGTTTTCCTCTCACTCTCCCTGCCTCGTCATGTTAAGTTACTCCTCAGATCACTTCTGCTCGACGATCCACACTATTTCAAGTTCCCTCTTCTTGCACTGACATATAGTGCATCGAATCACATATCCTTTATTTCACCTCTACATTGGCATGCCATTGATTCCTTTTCTAATAAATAATCTAGCTCCCTTTGAATTTGGTTGATGCACCATCACCTATGCTAAACTTCACTAACACATGTCTTCCTCACCTATGAAGTACATGTGATCAACGCCAACACATCAGTAATGTTTGTGTGTTCATCATCACCATGCACACTCCTTCCACTGACTGACTTTATTACACTTGTGTCGATGCATCACATAATGGTGATGTGCCTTCCCTTTCACTTCATTACAATGCTTATCGATGAGGTTCACCTCTTCGTCCCTGACATACTACACGTTGACAAGTTTCCCTCCACTTTCTCCAATGCGTCAATGGAAGGATGTAAACCCATCATCATTTTCGAGCACATCGAGGAAAATCCTCTTCCTCTCTCCAACACTGATCAAGTCAGTGTAGCCCAATTTATTCTAGAGGATTATCTCGTCCCCCTCCCAGCTCAGATCCCTTCTTGTTGAATTCATCAGTACAATTAACTTGTTTTAGGGATGAAAAATTCAATTTGATGGATGCTGAAAAATTTCACCCAAAGGCATTTTTTATTGAAAGTTCAGGTGTCATGTTCGTTGGTTATTTAAACAAATTAAATTATGTTAGTTCCTGGATCATCTTTGATGTACAGGATCCTGATATGTCCATTAATACTGATGTTATGAATTAATAGGACAAAGTTATAAATCCTTCAAAACTTCCAACTAAATTCTAATGCGCTTAGCACTGTCTAGGAACTGAAAGGACCAAATTTTTTTCGAACTGCATTTCAGAACCAAAAAAAGACCAATAGGCATTGTGATTAAACCATCTAATGCTAGGCAATTTTTTCACACTGAATATTTAGATGTAACATCAAGAAAGACAAAGTAAATAAGTTGGCACCATGTGCATGAAGAAAGCCACTAGGGAACACCAAAAATTGATTATAACTATGATCTGAAGTGAATCAAGTGAGATAGGAAATTATTGACCAACTGTCTAGATAGGCGTGGAGATTTTAGTCATTGGAAATGTAAGGAGACTAATCACTCTCGCAATTACGATTCCAACACAACTGACGGAATTGAATTATGAGGCCCAAAATTTACAAAACAATCACCAAGGATTTCAAGACTAGTAAGCCTCGATAGTCACGACATCGATAGAATGTTGGAATGGCTCACGTTGAATTTGGTTTGGTTTATAAACATGAGGATGGAAGAGGAGGTGACTCACGACCCCCTTCCCTGTATCAAGGCACACATTGTGGGTTTGGGGAGAAGGGGCATGGCATACCACCCCATTTCCCCTTATACTTTAATATGACAAGTAAACGTGAATGAAGGGAAGGGAAAGGAAGGTAAACCCCCCCTTCTTTTAATCTTTTTGAATCATTTTAGGATTAAAATATTTTAATAATAAATCCTAGGTATAAGAAATGAGCTAAGAGTGGGAAACCCCATTTTAACATTTTTTTTTTATTTTTTTGAAATTTCCCCCTCTTTCATAAACTTGTTTAAAATTTCATTTAAACCAAGTGATATTATATGAAACCAATATCAATGTACATGGTTTCAAGCTTAGTGATTTGACAATGCATGCATGACAATGATATAAAAGGGAGGCCTGGGATTTGAATT
>JZKD02S1602675.1:0-44485 GCA_000966675.3 Picea glauca
ATCTAAAGAAAGAGGGAGGAGCATGAGGCCTTGCTTAAGAAACACCGGAATGAGCCTCCTCCCCTTAGGGTTTTGACTCTAGGGCCCTACCATTGCAGCACCATAGAGCCTAACTTTCTTGTCTCTAGATTTAGATCCTCCCGAGATCTTGCCCTTGTTTTTGAATCTAGAATACCCTAAGGCACTCTTCTAACTCTCCAACATTGAGCTTGTTGTGCCAAAACAACCTTTTCAAACCTCTTAAAATTGAAACCCTAACTAACCCTAACGTCTACTAACCCTAGATTAATGATGAAATCATGCCTTATTTGAGCCTTTGGTTGATAGAAAACATAGTGGCTTAGTCATCTGATGATAGACATTGATGTGTTGATAAATTTCATTGGCCTATTAGCACAACGTTGAGCTCTTTGTCTATATTACTAACCCTAGAACAAGGCTGACGTCACCTCTAGCATAATGACATAGCAAGCCTCTTATATATGAGAATTTAATGATATTTAATGCATTGTGTTAATTAAAGGATTAATCATTACTATTGGTTACTATATCATTCTGTATTTATTGAGAAGTAATATTATAAGCCATAGTCTTTATTGCAATCATTGACTTCGTCAATAATTACTGTTATTTATGCTCATGTATATTAAAAATTGATAGTCATTGAGAAATGAAGCATTAACCAGTATTTGCATGTATTAGTTTTATTGTTGCCTTGTCTCACAAATAGGTGCTTCTACTGTGGTACTTCTTCATTCTCGACTATCTTCTTGGCGGTAATCTGTGAAGGGAAAACTCACCTTGATCCTTTAAAACTTTACCCTTTCAAAACCCCAGATTACTAGGGACGTCTCCCTTGGGTTTAGACACCCTAAATAGAAAGATCTCCCCATCGAGGTGAGAGTGGGTGGGGAAGATCCTGTTATGCCAGTTTGGCCCTTACCTTTCAGCTGCTTGGCCCAAACCACAAACTGAGCGATAACAGGATCGACAACACATGAATGTTGGGTTTGTATTACTACTCACAATCTTATGATTCTGGGGAATACATCGTTGTTACCACCTAACCAGTACCATGAAAAATTAACGGGAAAGCACCAATCACCAGCGGAGGCATATTGAAATTAATATCCAACTGGATTTATCTTAAAGATTTCACTAGAATATTGAAAGGTAAGAGAATTTCAATAGATCCTTCCATACGATTTATAGCAATTATAAATAGTGATTATTAATCGAAACAATGAATTATAAATTATAAATTTAAACAATGAAAATAACAATTAAAAATCTATTACCAATGCAACTATTAATACATGAAATATTTAATTCATTATTGCTAGTCCTCCGACAAACTCAGCACAGTCAAGATGGAAATCAAATCTTTCCCCTGACGACTCAGTGTTGTCAATGGCTAGGAATAATCGAAGGAATTTCGTTGTGTAAAACACCTAGAGAATCGTCATTTTTTATGTGGGGTACATGTTCAACAGGAAAAATATGATATGACTCATGAATCAATATCGTTAAGATAACAATCGATGTGGGTTATCCCCATAATTAACTCAATTTGAAAGAGGTGCAACTAGAAAATTCCAACAAGATGCCCCGATGATGTTTACAAAATATCCTCAATAACACATCCTAAATATGAAATCAAAACTATTTTATTAGAAGAATAGTAATACGATTTTGAAATCTTTCTGAAAGTTGCAAGAGGTATGAGATTCAGAGAAATGATACTGTAGCAAATTGCAGGTGCAGCGATTCCTAAAGGAGAGATGGAAGGTAGCTAAAAGGGTGAGGGATGGAAGATAGATGGGGATTCTCCGCATAGTTATTCAAGATAGACCCACCGACGCGTGGGCGTTTTGTTGAAGACAGTGGATGGCTTACCTCATGAGTATCACGAGCTTTCCAGTTTGTGATCTCGTGGAGAGTGTATTCTTGTCCTGAATTTAACGTTTAGATGACGCCTTTTTAATACACGCTGAAACAACTGCCTATTTTCAAGAGGTCGAGTCGATGGTCTCATTTTCAAGTCTGAATCGGTTTTTCTGGGAGGTCGACGGTTAGTAATGCAACAGTCAGAAAGGAATCTTAATTGTTTCATAAATTTTAATAGGTTTATATAAAATGAATGCATGAACTATCACTCGATTAGATTCATGAATTTGTTTATCTATTGACTAATAATCCATCTAAATATACAACGTATTAAAATATGTATCGGATTTCATCATAATTTATGATGGGTGTCAGAACCGCATGGATCCAACCTATTGAACTAGTCCAGGCAAAAATGGAAGAAATAACACTTGCAGATTCCAGGAAATGAAAGAAATCAATCCAAATGAAAACAAACATAGTCTGAAATTAATTCGCAATGAAGGATTATAAAAACATAACAATCACAACTCAATGATAAGGACAAAAACACAGGTAAGGTTTATAAAATGCAAAAAATAATCTGACAGCCACAACTATCGTTGCGCCACAAGAACATAAGAAAGCAAGAAGACAAATGGGAGAAATTATGGTTGTTGCGCTAACAAAAATTGGACTACAGAAAAATACAAGGAGTTCCCTATGTGCAATCGAGACCATAAACGCCGAAGGAGGAAGTTCCTTTTGTTGGGCAGATAAAGGATCCAATAGTTATTATCCGTGCACATGAAAGAAGGGAATTTGAATCTCAGTCTTAAACACCGTAGTGAAGATGGTAGATTCATCTCTTGGACGACTGTTCAGGCACAGACTAATAACTTAAAGGATCACATAACAGAAGATAAAAACAAAAATCTACATCCAGATATTCTCCGTGGAGAAGAAAATAATGAAATAAAAGTGCAATCAAAGAATAAAGAAAACACAAGCAGGAGATACAAGAGCGTAGGCAAGGTTGAGTCCGGTGCTCATTCTTAGCCACACACAAAAGACAATAAATCATAAATAAAGGATATTGTGGATAGCAAGGGTTCTTACTGAACGAATCAAGTGACAAGGGGATTACAATTACCATATAAATACATACAAGGAAATCTCATGGCAATGAAGCCATTATCTGAGTACAGTAAAATAAACTGGTGTAAATTAAGATTCATTGCAAGTAACAAATTTAGCAACCATACCTTATCCAAATGCTAATTCTTTGAAGTCGTTGTCCCATGTGTGCTCCGTTTATCTCTCGCTTGCCAACCAATGTGACCTCACTGGTACCTCCCAGCCAACACTATGGGTACTCGTTTTCCCCCTGAGGCCCCCGAGCCGCAAAAGTGCCATGTACAAAATACCAGAGAAATATAGCACCCAACTCTCCTCGCAATGTCGAGATACCAATCGTTACCCGAGTTGGGTATCCCAACTTCCACAAGAGAAAGTTCAGTCAAGATGAAATTTCAGCAGCGTAACATTACGCAAGCCAAATGATGATCCATACTCCTCCTCCACCATCTCTTTTATAGAGCTTATTAGTCATTACTTTCCCAAACCCTCATTATATTCCCCCTTTTTAATTATTTAATTAGTAAAAACCTCCCCTGTACACATGTCGCTCGATCCCCTAGTTGCACAGAAAATCAATTTTATTAATTAATTAACTTTGTCTATTTCCCTCACCCACCTAAAAGCGTTTCTAAAAACGCTCCTTGGTGTCCCATTATTCCATTACAATTCTTAAATGAATTACGCCTTACTTAATTCCTAGTTGAGTTCATAAATAGAAAGTTCCAAAGGCTAGATTCCTTATTAAGTTAAACATTCAACTTTTTCTTTAAGTTTCCCCGTTTCTTTAAGTTTCCTTTTTCCTTTAAGTTTCCTTTTTATTTTAAGTTTCCTTTTTCTTTAAAGTCCCCCACCTTTTTCCTTTTTAACTAAAAATCAATTCAGCAAGTGTAGATAAAGAACCATTTTCACTTTTAATAAATTTAATCCTCCATTATAATTTTGACTTTAATAAATAAATTTGAATTTCTTACCCCCCTTCTTGTTACATGTTTATTTTTTTTTATTTTTCTTACCACATGTTCTAATTAGACCTAGGTTTTAATTTTCACTAGGCTGGGTGACAATTTTTAAGGGAACTTTTAGTTATTATATTTTTTTACTCATACCATCATCTACTTTAAGGTCGACCAAGTCCTAAGAAGGCATAGTTTTCTAGGCACTAGGTTTATTAACTTATCAGTGAAAATCGTGACGTACCCTTCAGGACGCACTACGTGCTCCAAGGGTGCCACTCGCCCCATTCTGTTTTCTTTGTGCAATGTGCCCTTCAAGTTGTACTATGTTATCCAAGGTTTCCACTCATCGTTTTCCTTTTTCTTTGCGCGACGTGCCCTTCAATACGCACTACGTGCTCCAAGAGTGCACTCACCTTTTTTCATTTTCTTTGCTTGACGTGCCCTTCAAAACGCACTATGTGCTCTAAGGGTTCCACTCGCCCAATGACTGAATGTGGTAGACGTCAAACCCTGGGAGTCAATACTTTGTTAGGTGATCTTTGGGAGATTAAGGGCCTCTAAGGAATAAGGCCCCCTGCCTTATTGCACACCCCTTAGAATCATCGTGAGTGATTGTCACAATCTTCCCTCATCACATCATCGGTCTTCTCAAACTAGGTAATTGTTAACCTACAGTTCGAGCCACAATGAGAGTGCTAGTAGGTTGTAGCAGAGATGTTGCCACACCTCTCCCTCAATGTCTCTAGTTGTGGTGTGTGACCCCTCTATTCCAAATATGAGTCTGGTTAGCAAGCTATGGTCAGCCTTCATCCATCAATGAATCATGTCAGCAATAAAAGTCAATCATCATAACATCTAATCATATGTACATATGTCACATAAACAACATTCAAATCCTACAGTACACTCCCTGACTCGATCTAGATTCCATGGGGTTTCATCGGTGCTTGTGAATCCTCAACTTCCAAATCCCTACACACTCAGGAGGACCCATTCAATAGCACCTGTCTATGTAAATACAAAAAATTAACATATCTTCAAATCCACAATATCTCATAATCATAATCAAAACGACCAATAGTATAATAACCTGGATCACTTGCATGAAAGTGTCCTCAAAGAACAAGTTCACTCAGTGCGCGCAAGAGTGGGATGTTACATACACCCCCTCTTATTTTAAACTTCAGCAAGGAAGAGATGAACCTCAGGTAAACTCTCTAGTTCCAACCTATAGTCACACGTCTCTATTTCTCATCATCGACCAAGCTCAATCGTTTCGTCTTACAGTTGAGTATCGCCTCATGCGATTCCAACTAGTCCATACCAATCATGAAGTCATAATATCCTAAGATCATGAAGTACAGGTTGGCCCTAGTAAAAAACTCTCCCAGTTTAAGGCTACATCTTGTAACCTTCCCACCAACCTTTTGTTTGGCTCCTAAATCCATTTCTATAAAGAAAAAATCGTCATGTTCAAATCCCTTTAGATTTATTCCTTTTAGCATTTCCCTGGAAATGAAACTCTTTGTAGCACCTGGATCTATCAAAATACTAAGAGTTTGATCAGCGATGGTACCTGATGTCTCGGTCACATTCAAATGGTGCTTTGCCTGGCAGTTATTCACCATTGCATGAATCTGATGGTCCTTTCCCAAATCTACCATGGTAGTGGGTCTTACTGATCCAGAAGCTTTGGTCCTCTTCATTAGGAAGTGACGCTGGTAATGTGGGTCCCCACATGTCCAAGATCCTCTATTTTTTCCACTACTCCTGGTACTCGATGTAGAAACTAACCGCCCACTAGTATGGAACTTTGGTATGTTATGTTGAACAGGCCTAAACTGTTTCTCCTATGGTCGACACTTCTATGGGGCTCTGTAAGGAGTTCGTTGCTGAGGCATTGGTCGTTGAGGTGTAGTGAAAGTGGATCCTCTCTCGAAACCAATATAATCTGGTGAATGTCTACCTGGGGTCTGATGCTACTACGCACCAGATGATGCCTGACCCATTGGTCTCACTGGATTCCTTCTCTGACCCTCACCAATAATATCCTCCCCTTCTATGAGGGCCTTCTGGACAACATCATGCAAGGTTTGAGTCATCAGAATCCTAACCTTTTCACAAATGATGACACTAAGGCCAAACACAAACCTACTAAACTTGGTTTTCTCGGTATTCAAGTGCGGAGCGTACCGAAGCAACTCCATAAAATGGGCCTCATACTCGAGCACCATATGGCCACCCTATCACAAGGCGTTGAACTCGTTGAGCTGACGCTCAATGAATTTATCAAAAATATACCTCTCTCATAACCGTTCCTCAAACATTCCCATGACACGTCCTCGAAGACCATTCCCCATTGCGGTAGGAGTGTCTTCCACCATAGAAGAGCGCTCCCCTTCTGTTGGAAGACTGCTATGTGGACCTTCAAGTTTCTATGTATAAATCACGAAGTGTGAAGCACATCACATTGCTCTCCAGTTATGCCTCGACGACTGAGCCATCTACGACACTCGTGGACTTGAGAACTTATCCCTCTGAAGTTCTCGGTGAATGATAATGGTACTGGCTAGGGAGCATTATGGACCCTCTGGGGTACAGGTGCCCTGGCCTCATCTCAGTAGAGATGGTGAATCAAGGCCTACTAAATTCCCTAGAAGGACCTTGTCAAACCATCATCATCCCTTACAATAGTCGAATCCATCTTAAGGATTTGTTCTTCCCCTTAGGGGTTAGACTTTGAGGGTGCGGGAACTTCTGGAGGCATCGCACCTCCTTCCACGGCATCACATCGCGAACCTCTTTGGCATCCTCTAATCGATATCACCGCATGGACACGTTAAAGTTTTAATTAGCGCTAGGTTATTAATCAAGGGTTTACTGCAGTGGAAAGCATGGTGATCCACAGTCCCAGAGTTCAACCCACTCTGATACCATATCTAATGACCTCGGTTGTTACAACTACAGGAAACGCAAAGAAAGTGTTTTTTTTTTTTTTTGCATAAAGTAACAATGACAACAATTAATCAACACATCCTGACGATGAACACAACATAGGCAATTCAAGAAACATACAAAAATGACCTAGCGTAGCAGCACATCATGCAACTATATGAAACATGCGATAATCAATAGACGGAAAATATAAAAACGACAACATTTCCCCCAGGAGGTGCATAACCCTAAGACAAATTTCATGTGCGCTTATCAATTCACATGCACAATGATCCAAACATACGGTGTCACATCGCCACCTTGCGAGAGGTACGCCAAGAACCCAAGTGAAAACAAAATAATTCTAAACCTTCCACCCAACACCAAATCGCACGTGACTTAAATCCTACTTGCAAACTCATATATTATACGATGTCATTAGATGAAGGTGCTCTAACATTAAGGAAACACAAGACACCGGGTGACTACACAATACCTTCAATTTTGCAACGTCTAGAGGTAATTCAATAATAAATTTGTCATCAAGGACTCAATCATCATGTATAGTATCAGTCTCTAACTACAATAAAAACATATAACAATCTTCCGATATCATCAAATTTTCAATTCAAGGTTTTAATAATCCAACTCAACTATATTCCTTAACTTCTCTAGTTCAATAATAAAACAAGCACCATAACTATGGATGGAAAAATTCTAAAATTTATTATTTATTAACAAAGACTAGACTAGTGGAAAATGGTGTCGATGTATATCAACCACTTTTTACATAATGTGGTGGTTGGTAGTATTGTATATACATTTTTTTGTAAATAAGAGTTGTATAAAAATCATTGAAAAAACTAGAGTTACAATATCATCAAGAGTTATGGACTGTAGTAACTGAACTTCCCCGAAGGGAAACCAGTTCATCCAACTAGTCATAGTAAAGCTAATTGTCTTAAGCTACCAGTCTGACAGTGAAAAAACATAAACATAAAAACTATAGTCTCCATAAAACAACATATCAAAACATGGTCATGGGCTCCATGAGGCCAAAGAAAATTAGACACTTGGCTAATATAACATAAACACACATGTGTCGGTCATGCAGTTGCCTTGTAGCAAGGCCACACAAACTAGGAGGTGGAAAAGGCCATCGGGTCCACAACTTCCTCTTCGACGATTGTCCCTCCAATATCCATGTTCTTTTGCATGGCAACACCCATGTCAACATTTCCTCCCACCCTTTCTGCTTCGGCCCATGTACCCCTCTCTTCCATGGCCCTGTGCATGACCATTCCTATGTCGAGGTCATCTCCAAGCCCTTACTCTTCGACAAGTGTCCCTCCCTCTTCCATGGGCACATGCATGGAAATTCCTGAATCATATTCGTCGCCAACCCTTGTAGTGTCTACTCCTCCATCCCCTAAGTCATCTATGTTTCCTCCCCCTGCGGATTCACCTGCTCTTGGTGTCAAGTGGCAAGCCCCCTCCATAGTCGAGAGAATTTGCAGTAGTGTTGAGGCCTTTCCATCCATGATTTCAAATTGAAACTGAAGGTCATCCAAGCCTTGTCATATTTCAAATACCAGACCTTGCAGGATAGCAAGGTTGTCCTACAATTGTGACTCTGGTACTAAATCTGAGCTGGAATGAGGCCCTGGTTATGGTTCGAGGAGATTTGGTGGTGCTCCCAAGTGAGGCCGACTAGATGGTTTCTCTTGCTGGACTGGTGCGCTCGCCGATGAATTGGGTGGGATTGTAGGAAACGACAACAAGGAGGAGGCCAAATCGAAAGAAGGAACCTAATTGAAACCCAAGGAATTTTCAGAGAGGGAAATCCATTCCAATTGGATTGCAGAGGAAGAGGAGAGGAACGGGAGGTCAATGGGACTTTGTTGAGACTGTGACTAAGAAGATTGCGAGGAAGATGAAGTTGGTGACGAGTTAGGGGGTTGTGTAAGAGGGGGTCTGAGAACCACTCAAGGTCGGCTTGGCTATCAGGCTGACCCACACTTTGATTTTCCCCTTTACCTTAGCATTCCGGTGGCACTGAGGGGAAATGAAAGTGTAGGGAGGAAACACAGGTAATGAAGGTGTAGCTAAAAGTGATGTAGGTTGCAGGGGGTCTCAGCATTGGAAGGGAACCTCTGCAAATGAATATGGGAGGAGGCATGGCGTCGAGGCTGCTGAAGGAGGAAAAGGCACAAAAGAAGAGTAAATTCGAATTCATGGCTCTGTGTCATCAAAAAGATAGCGAGCCGAGGCCAGGAGCACTAAGAGTAATGGTGCCTAGGCCTATGCGAGAAAGTCTTAAATACATGAGGGTGGCAAGATGGTGTGTCACGCTCTTGTCACATGGCCATCACCATGTTGGTCGCTTCGCGCTCCCTCCTGGTGACATCTGTTCTGCATGGGCACCCCATTCGGAGAGCTGTCAATGGCTTTAGCTTTATCCTTGCAATGTTGAAGGATGGGGTGAGTTGGATTGATGGAGGTTTGGAAGAGTAGCTCTGGTCCTTCCCAGTTCGTTCCAATATTAGCTAGTTTGTTAGGGACCTGATTCACCTTTCTCCTTACATGAGATCGAATGAAGGCCTGATTGGGTTGAATGAGATTCACAATTGTCCTCAAACCATGATAAAGTCGCCAGCATGGTGAGATTCACTCTGGGTCACTGCCATTCAGGATTTTCACAAAGAGATTGATAATGATTAGTGAGTCTCCTTCCACAATCAGCTTGGTGAAGTTGTTCTCAATTTCCAATTGCAAGCCTCTGGTGAGCCCCCATAGTTATGCAGTGTTGATCGTGGTGTGTCCTAAGTTGCTCGCGGTGATGAGAAGAATGCTTCCTAGGTGATTTTAGAAAACCACTCCAAATCCTTTTACCCCGGGGTTACCCTTGGGTGCTCCATCAAATTTGAATTTGATAAAGCCATCCAGAGGGGAAGAACAATGTGTGGGGTTTCCCCTGATGGTTTGAGTTCGAGGAGGGAGAGGAGGGCCCTGAACTAGGTTGAAATTCCAGTGCCTCAAGATGATTTGCTCCTGAATTGGGAAACTAAGGTCCATTTCGGTCCATTGTTGTAGCCTAATTGTTTCCAGAATGTTCTGGCATATTTGATTCCAACAATGTTGCCAAGGGAGATGGTCATTCCTGAATATCCTTATGTTTCTTTCCTTCCATATTTTCTAAAGGATGAATCCTGGGAGCAGTTGCCAAATGTGGTTGAGAATAGGTGATTGGAAAGCCACATCTCTCCAATCTTCAATGGTGGTGATGATGTTGTCCTTTTTTCAATCAGAAGTATGCATTATTATCACACATTGATCCCCTACTTGAGTGGTGTAAGGGAAGGTGTTAAGGATATTATTCATTGTTTTTTCCTCTTCCCAACAAAGAATGCAGATGGATGGGCCAACAAACTCCCTTTTCATAAGGTTTTCCTAGGTGAGAATTCTTTCATGTGTGACCAACCAAAGGAAAAGACTGATTTTTGGCCAATGCTTTATGGACTAGATTTTGTTCCAAGATTTCCTTGGGGGACGAGATCGGATCACGTATTGATGGCGTAGGCCTCTTTTTTGTTGAAGGTACCCCTCAGTGAGTTCCCCCACTGTAGGATGTCCTCACCTATCAGAGTGGGGATTTTCCACACATTGATGGTGTTGATCCAGGGCTGAAGATCCACTTGTACCTCTATTTGTATATCCTCTCCCATAGATTTCCAGCATCTCCAGGTGGTTTCCGTTGGGTTGTCCTTCTAGTATTCTTCCACTTTTGTCAGTCTCGCCTGTGTGGCTGGGGTGTTGACGGTGTCAGCCCAGGATTCTTTCTCTAAAATAGGTAACTATTGCCACAAATCTTTCCAAAAGGGCGTTGTTTGACCATTTCAAATTTTCTATAAGGCATGATTGATTACAAGTTGTTGATTCTTCTTGGATGTCGTCCAAATTAGGGATCCTGGGTTGTCTACGTTCCATCTGATCAAGTTTATTTCCATCGTGTTAGGAGTGTAATTTCTTCTCCAGATCTTGGCCTAGAGGTCTTGAGGCCTTTCCATCCATCTCCACTAGATCTTAGTGCTCAATATTTTGTTTATGGTTGAAGGGTCTGTTATTCCCATCCCCCCTTGAACCTTGGGCCTACAGAGCTTGTCCCAACTAATCAGTGCCAAATTTTTCCTTGTTTTGAGGCCTTTCCAGATAAATTTTCTCTACAAGGTTTTGATAGAATTAAGGACAAAGTTAGGGGTGTCTAGGGCTGAGAAGGTATAGACAGGTAAGGCTGGAAGCATGACCTTGAGGAGGATGAGGTGACTGGGGATATTGAGAGCTTGGTAGGTCCAAGATGAGAGTCGTTTTTAGAAGGAAGTGAGGAGGTGTTTCCACAAACTGTTCCTGAGGACATTGTCCAACATGGGGATACCTAGGTACTTAGATGGAAGGGAGCTTCGGGAAAAACCCAAGATTTCAAAGATGTAACGCTGAATCAAAACTAGGGTATTGAAAAAGAAGATCTGGGACTTGTCCTTGTTGACGTCCAGGCTTGAGGCATCACAAAAGGTTTGAAGGATGGAGAGAAAAGAGTGGGCCTCCAAGGATACGAGGGATCCCATCATCAAAGTGTCATCAACAAATTGGCTATGAAAGATTGGAGGATTGATGCCATGCAGTGGAAGATCTGCCAGTGATTTTTTTCTATGACAACCTGAATGGATCGACTTAGACCTTCTGCCATGATAATAAAGATCAACATGGAAAGATGATCGTCTTGTATGATTCCCATAGAAGGGGAGAAAGGATGAGAAGGGACACCATTGACAAGTATTGAGAAGAAGGAATAGGATTTGGGGTTCAATATCCAATCGACCTAGGAGGGGTCAAAGCCAAAGGAAAGGAGCATCGTACGCATGTACTCCCAACTTAACTTGTCAAAAGATTTGGAAAGATCCAGTTTTAAGAGCATACATGGTGTGCGGGTCTTCTGTAGGGAGTGTATCACTTCATGTGCTAAGATGACACTGAACAGAATTTGCCTACCTTCCACATAACCTAATTGCTCTGATGAGATGATCAGGTGGAGGATAGGCATAAGTATTCTTGTTATAACCTTGGTTAGAAGCTTGTAGATGACGTTGCAGAGAGCGATTGGTCTTAATTTCTTAGGATGGTTGACGCGCTCCTCATTAGGAATGAGGGTGAGGAAAGTTGCATTGAGGGTGGGGGGAACCTACCCTGAGACCCTGGATCATTTTCCAGCAATGGTGGAAGAATTCATTGGTGAAGCCATCCAGTACCAGGGCTTTACCTTTGGGGGTGTCCTGTAGCACCTGGTCTACTTCCTCGAGAGTGATGGGCCAAGACATAGCAACATTATGTTCCTCCTTGATTAAGTTAGGTATGTGCTGCGTGACCTTGGTGATGGCTTGAGATCTGTCCTTCTAATTTTCTATCAAGAGATTTTTGTAGTAGGCAACCAATTCCTCATCCAGGTCCTCATGGGATTGAATAATTTTCCATTTTTTTGAACTTAACATTGTGATGCGATTGGTATGTCTTTGTTGAAGGGTAGACTTGTGGAAAAACATGGTGTTTCGGTCGCCCTCCTTGAGCCATTGCATTCGAGACTTTTGTCACCATAGGATCTCTTCTTGGGCTTTCCTTTCTTCAAGTTTTTGTCTTATTGTTGCTTCCTGAGATTTTAGGTCGTCAAAGATCCCTTGCTCTCGGATTTTTATTTGTACAATGCTCATTTGATATGTTAGTTTCTTTTGGGCCTCAAAGATGTTGTCAAAGGTGTGTTTGTTCCAAATATCGAGTTGTTGCTTGAAGTTTTTAAGTTTTTGTTGGAAACGATATATCTTGGAGTTGTAAGGTACCACTACCTCCCTCCACCAAGTGTGGACCTTCTGTTGAAATTATGGGTGACTAAGCCATAATTGTTCTAGCTTGAAGGGTTTTTGGCCAAGGGTGGCCAGTATGTCCAGCCATTGCTGGATAGGCTAGTGGTTCAATCCATGGATATCTAGTATGCACGTTTCCAGAGCTGTACCCTCCAACATGAGGGAGTCCGAGAGAAGAAAATGTTCCATCCTACAAGCTATTTGATGGGTTTCAGTTCTTCGATTTGTCCAGGTGAAGGTTTCTTTGGAGGTTTCTAAGTAGATGAGGTTTAAGTTGTCTATGAGGTTCTGAAAATATCCAGATTTTGGTTCTAGACACCTTTTTCCTCCCCATTTCTCATCCAAATTGTGAATCATATTGAAATCGACTCCTAAAATCCACCTTTTCCCATCGGATAGGGTAACCAAGTGCTCCACATTCTGAAGTAAGGATTTCTTATCCCTAGAGCTGGTAGGTCCATAGATATTTGTGAGGTAGCCTAGTTTGTTGGAGCTAATGAGTCAGTAGGTTGTCGAGATGGACCATTTAGTTGTGAATTTTTTTTCCAAAGTGACTGAGCTTGGATTCCAAAGTAGATCTAGACCCCTGGTTGTACCTGTGGCCTCTGTTGAAATCCCTTTCCCTTGCTACCAAAAATAGGGGAGGATCTTGTCCATATATTCAGTGGCACATTTTGTTTCTTGGAGCATCATTATGTCTAGTTTCTCTACTATGATCAGATCCCGTAGCATCTTTTTCTTACTATGAACATCGAGTCCTCTTATATTCTAGGAGATGATATTCATGATGAGGATGGGGAGGGGAGGGAAGGGAATCCATATGAGATGAGATGGATCTGACCGGAGTTAACCATGAAGTTCCCTAGCTCTTGAATGAGCTTGCTAGTTGATTTCCTTCCTCTTTTCTTTTCGTCTTTTTAGGGTTTGCATTGTTCCTTCTGCGTATTTCCTTGTATTCCCAATCCCACACTGGATCTGGCGGTGGATCCAGATGAGGAGTTAAGGAAGCCCTTGTGGAATTTTCTAAGTTGGTCTAGGGGTATGGTATAGAGTTTCTAGTGCCGATAAGCATGTTCTAGATGTTGCAGGTCAACGCCTGCCAATTCTTGCTCGTCAAGGTCCATCTCGACATCTCCATCCTCGATTTCTATTTTTTCCCCGGTTTTAGTGTTGGAGCAGGTTGGGGAAGTAGGAAGGTTCGGATCTTGGGCTTCCCCTACTTTTTATTTTCCTATTTGCTAGGGTGTTTTCTCTGTAGGCGAAGCCTGTGAGGTTGGGAAGTTCTCTGGTTGGTTTTGCAGAATCTCATATTCATTTTTGGTGGTGGGATCTTTGTTTTCCTGGGATACCTGCTTCTATCCTCCTTTTTTGTGCTTACCGGGCACTTGACTGAATCCATATTTGTTTTTGTTGGCATCTGTGTTACATATTTTCTTGTTGCATTGAGGGGGCAATCTTAAAAGAGATGCCCATGCTCATGACATTTTTTACATCTGAATGGAATGTGTTCATAGTCAATGGTTTGCAGCCAATCCTCATCTTGATATTCTAGGGAAATAGTTCCTGGGAGAGGCTTGGTGATGTTCAGGTAGACACAAATGCGCGCATAGGAGGTGTATCTTCTTTGTTTCATGGCCTCCGAGGTTTTGACATACACTCCAATGGTGTTTACTATGCCATCCAATACCTCTTCCAAATAGAACTCATGCGACAAGGAGTATAGTCTGATCCATACTGGGGCATGCACAAAGTCTTCCGTTTCAGAGATAAACTTCTCAGTCCAAAACCTCAAGAAGAGCCTCGTTGAGTTGAACAAATACGACCCTCCATCAAATATTTGATTCCTATCTTCTAGGTTATGCAGGATAATGGTTAAGAAACCCTTGGAACCCATTTGTATATCATAATGTCCCTTGGGCTTGCACTATTGATGTATCAATTTAACCAGGTCACGTTCCCATGGCTAGAGCCCTAAAAATTTTCCCACTAAAGCATAATCTTTCATACATTGTTTCTATTCCTCGATCTAGGGTGTGATGATGGTGTATTTCGGGGCTTGTGGTTCCTAAGGAATGCATTTTCAAGGTAGCCATGGTTGTGACACAGTTGTTGATATCTAAATTTTTCCTAAATATATATCCATTTATTTGTCCTTGAATGTGCCCTTGGATAATAGCTGTGAGCGAATATCTGGAGGAGGCTCGAAAGCGGGGCGCCTGGAGTCTCCTCCATTGTTTCCATTCATCGTCACTTCACAGTAGGAGGGGCCTCGCGGCCCTCCCTAGCTCAGATTCATTGAACCCCTTCAGGGGTAGTCAGGTGCACCAAAACAACAGAAACCCTAACCCTAGCCTAGCGCAGCTCGCAATTCCTCGATTGGAGAATTCAAAATATTATCAAAAACCCACATCTCACATATTTGTACATGCACCATAGGTTCACAATATTTCATGAAGAGGTCTAGGAGAAATGCCTCCATGCAAAATTGTCTCATTGGTAGTATTATATATTATTAAAAATAAAACAACATAATTGATTCTTTAATCATTACAACATTATTTAACAAAAACTATAAGAAAAGCAAAACTCAAAAAGAAACTTACATTATAACAAGGGATGTGAGATGGGTAATACTGGAAGGTATAATTGTAATTCTTTCACTTGATAGATTCCTGAGATCGAACTCAATTAACTAAGATATATAACTATTACAATTTTAGAATTGGGACAGACAACACATGAAAGTTGGGTTTGGATTACTACTCACAATCTTATGATTCTAGGGAATACATCATCGTTACCACCTAACCAGTACCAATAAAAATTAATGGGAAAGCATGGATCACCAACAAAAGTATATTGAAATTAACATCCAACTGGATTTCTCTTAAATATTTCATTGGAATATTGAACAACCAAAGAATTTCAACATATCCTTCCATATGATTTATAGAAATTATAAATTGTGATTATAAATCTAAACAACAAATTATAAATTATAAATTTAAACAATGAAAATAGAAATTAAAAATCTATTACCAATGCAACTATTAATACATGAAATATTTAACTCATTGTTTTCAGTCCTCTCACAAACTCAGCATAGTCAATATGGAAATCAAATCGTTCCCCTGACAACTCGACATTGTCAATGGATGGGAACAATTGAAGGAACTTCGCTGTGTAAAACGCTTAGATAATCATCATTTTTTATTTGGGGTAGGTGTTCAACAGGAAAAATATGATATGACTCATGAAGAAATATCGTTAAGATAACAATCGATGTGGGTTCTCCCCATAATTATCTCAATTTGAAGGAGGTGCAGCTAGAAAATTCCAAGACGATGCCTCGATGATGTTTACGAAATATATTCAATAACACATCCTAAATATGAAATCAAATCTATTTTATTAATGGAATAGTAATACGGTTCTGAAATATTTCTGAAAGTTGCACGAGGTAAGAGATTCAAAAAAATGATACTACAACGAATTATTGGTGTGACGATTTGTAAAGGAGAGATGGAAGACGGCTAAAAGGGTAAGGGATGGAAGACAGATGGGGATTCTCTACGTAGTTATTTGAGACAGACCCATGGGTGTTTTTCTGAAGTCAATTGTTGTCTTACCTCATGAGTATCACGATCTTTCCAGTTTGCGATCTCATGGAAGGTGTATTATTGTCTTGAATTTAACATTTAGATGACACCTTTTTAATACACGCTGAAACAACCACATGTTTTCAAGAGGCCAAAACGATGGTCTCATCGTCATGTAATGCAACAGTCAACGGGGAAGCTTAACGGTTTCATAAATTTTAATAGGTTTATGCAAACTGAATTCATGAAACATCACTCGAATAGATTCATGAAATTTTTTCTCCATTGAATAATAACAAATCTATATATATAACATATTAAAATATGTACCAAAGTTCAACATAATTTATGATGGGCATCGGAACCGGATGGCTCCATCATATTGAATGAGTCCAGGCAAAAATGGTAGAAATAACACTTGTAGATTCCAGGAAATGAAAGAAATCAATCCAAATGGAAACAAACACAGTCAAAAATTAATTCGCAATGAAGGATTATAAAAACATAATGATCACAACTCAAGGATAAGGACAAAAATGCAGGTAGTATTTATATAACGAAGGAAATAATCTTACATGCGCAACTATCGTTGCGCCACACGAATATAAGAAAGAAAGAAGACAACTGGGAGGAATTATGGTTGTTGCGCTACCGAAAATTGGACTACAGAAAAATACAAGGCGTGCTCTATGCGCAATCGAGACCATAAACACAGAAGGGGGAAGTCTCTTTTGTTGGGCAAAGAAAGGATTGGACAGTTATTATCCATGCATAAGAAAGAAGGGCATTTGAATCTCAGTCTTAAACACTGAAGTGAAGATGGTTGATTCAGCTCCTGTCTAACTTCTCAGGCACAGACTAATAACTTAAAGGATCATGGACGAGAGGATAAAAACACAAATATGCATCTAGATCTTCTCCGTGGAGAAGCAAATAATGAAATAAAAGAGCAATCAAGGAATAAAGAAAACACGGGAAGGAGATACAAGAGCATAGACAAGATTGATCTCGGGGCTCATTCTTAGCCACACGCAAAATATAGTAACTCGGAAATAAAGGATATTGTGGATAGCAAGGGTTCTTACTGAATGAATCAAGCAACAAGGGGATTACAATTACCATAGAAATACATGCAAGGAAAGATCATGGAATGAATTCGTCATCCGAGTACATTAAAATAAATCAGTGTAAATAAAGATTCATTGCAGGTAACAACTTTAACTGGTGTACCTTATCCAAATGTAAATTCTCTGAAGTCGTTGTCCCGCACATGCTCCATCCACCTCCCGCTTGCCAATGGATGTGACCTCACCGGTACCTCCCAACCAATGCTAGGGGAACTCTTCTTCCCCTTGAGCCCCCTGAGCTGCAAAGGGGCCACAGACACAATACCATAGAATGATGGCACCCAGATCACCTCGCAAGGTCGAGCTACCACTCGTTACCTAAGCTGGGTATCCCAACTCCCATAAGAGAAATTTTAGTCAAGATGAAATTTCAACAACGTAATTTTATGCAAGCCAAATTATGATCCATACTCCTCCTCCACCATCTCTTTTATAGAGTTTCTTAGTCATTATTTTCCCAAACCCTCATTAGATTCCCCTTTTTAATTATTTAATTAGAAAAAACCTCCCCCATACACATGTCGCCCGATCCCCTAGTTGCACTATAAAATCAATTTTATTAATGAATTAACTTTGTCTATTTCCCTAACCCACCTAAAAATGTTCGTAAAAACGCTCCCCGGTGTCCCATTACTCCATTACAATTCTTAAATGACTTATGTCTTACTTAATTCCTAGTTGAGTCCATAAATAGAAAGTTCCAAAGGCTAGATTCCTTACTAAGTTAGACATTCAACTTTTTCTTTAAGTTTTTCCTTTTCTTTAAGTTTCCCTTTTCCTTTTTCTTTTAAGTCTCCCCCCACCCCCCCTTTTTTCTTTTTTAACTAAAAATGAATTTAGCAAGTGTAGATAAACAACCATTTTCCCTTTTAATAAATTTAATCCTCCACTATAATTTTAACTTTAATAAATAAGTTTGAATTTCTTACCCCCCTTCTTGTTACATGTTTATTTATTTTTATTTTTTTGACCACATGTTCTACTTAGACCTAGGTTTTAATTTTCACTAGGTTGGGCAACAAATTTTAAGTGAACTTTAATTTATTAAAATTTTTTACTCATACCATCATCTATTTTAAGGACAACCAGGTCCTAGGGAGGCATAGTTTCCTAGGAACTAGGTTTATTAACTTATCAGTGAAAATCGTGACACACCCTTCAGGACACACTACGTGCTCCAAGGGTGTCACTCACCTCGTTTTGTTTTCTTTGCGCGACAGGCCCTTCAAGACGCACTACGTGCTCCAAGGGTGTCACTCGCCTTTTCCTATTTTCTTTGTGTGACGTGCCCTTAAAGACGCACTACGAGCTCCAAGGGTGCCACTCACCTTTTTTCATTTTCTTTCCACGACGTTCCCTTCAAGACGCACTATGTTCTCCAAGGGTGCCACTCGCGTCTTGACTTAATTTGGTAGACGTCAAACCCCTGGAGTCAATAATCCACCAAGTGATCTTGTGGGAGACTAAGGGCCTCTAAGGAATAAGGTCATTTGTCTTATTGTGCGCCCCTTAGAATCATCTTGAGTGACTATCATAGTCTTCCCTCACGACATCATGTGTCTTATAGAACTAGATAATAATTAACCTATAGTTCAAGCCACAGAGGGAGTGCTAGTAGGATGTGGTAGGTCTACTGCCACACCTCTCCCTCAATGTATTTGGTTGTTGTGCGTGACCCCTCTACTCCAAATGTGAGCCTGTTCAATAAGCTATATTCATCATGTATCCATCAATGAATCATGTCAGCAATAATAATCAATCATCATAACATCTAATCATATGTACATATGTCACATCAACAACATTCAAATCCTCCAGTCCACTCCCTGACTTGATCTGGAGTCCAAGGGGTTTCATCGATGCCTCTGCATCCTTTATGTATAAATTCCTACACACTTGGGAGAACCCAGTCAATAACACATGTCTATGTAAATACAACAAAATAACATATCATCAAATCCACAATATCTCATAATCATAATCAAAATGACTAATATTATAATAACCCGGATCACTTGCATGCAAGTGTCCTCAAAGAATAATTTCGCTCAGTGCACACAAGAGTGGGATGTTACATACACTCTCTCTTTTTTTAAACTTCGTCCTGAAGTTTCATAGTATATAAGTGCCGAATAAAGTGTATCACAATATCATATGTATAACTATGAAACAAAAATGGGAGTTGTTGATGCATATCATATGCATCCTCCCAAGTCGTCAAGTGTGGACTATAGTTGTCCCACTGTACCTTGACCTAATCTACTATTCGACGTCGTAGTTGTCAAACGTGATGGTCAAGTATGCAGATTGGCTCTGTCATGAGCGCACCCTCGTCATATACCTACAAGAAACTCATGTCAATAACATGTGTAGGATCACTGATATAATGTCTCAAAACAGATACGTGAAATACATCGTGCATACGCCTCAAAGAATCAGGTAAGGCTATTCGATAGGCCACAATCCCCTTCCTTTCCATAATCCTTAAAGGTCCCATGAACCTAGGAGATATTTTATCACCCTTTCCAAAATTGATCAAAACTCTTATGTGGTTTCACCCGCCAGAAGACTCGGTCGCCAACTTTGTAACTATGGTCGACACGATGTGCATAGGCATAACTCTTCTATTGATCATGTGCTTCCTTAATCCTTTGTACTATTGTTTTCATTTGATATTCCATTTCTTGGATCGCTTCTCATCCCACCAGAACCCTATCCTCAAGTCGATCCCAACTCAAAGGCATCCAACATGGTCGCCCGTAAAGAAAATCAAAAGGGGCAATCTTAATGGTTCTTTGATAACTGTTGTTGTACGCAAACTCCACCAGTGGCAAGAAATCTTCCCAACACTTTTTTTGGTCCATAACATACATACACAACATATCCTCCAAGATTTGTTTTGCTCGTTTGGTATTCCTGTCTGTCTCTGGGTGATACGTGGTACTAAAGTTAACCTGGGTTCCCAAGGCCTCCTGGAAACTGGTCCAAAATCGTCCTTTAAACACTGATCCTCTATCAGATAAAATCCTCTTAAGAATGTCATGCAACCTCGCAATATCACTGATGAAAAATATATCTATGCTAGGTGCCAAATACATCATACCCATAAGAATATTAAAATGATCACTCTTCGTCAGAGTGTCAACTACCACAAAAATCGGGTTGTGTCTCCTTTCCGTCAGTGGAAATCCAACAATCAAATCCATCGAAATGACCTCCCATTTAGATTCTGAAATAACATGTGGTTGTAGTAGTCCTGTCAGATGTCTATGGTCAACCTTCACCTGCTGACATTCTAGACATCTGGCCACGTAGTTGACTATGTCTGCCTTCGCTCCTTTCCAGAAGAATAAGGATTTAAGGTATTCCCTCATCTCCATGACTCCAGGATGAGTCATGTACACTACTCAATGAGCCTCATTTAGGATCAAACTCCTTAACTCGTCATTGGGAGGTACTTAAATTCAAATTTTAAATCTCAATAGTCTATCGTCATCCATAGTAAACCCTTCAAATTTTGGTACCATCTTTGTGTTTTGTCCAATAAAATCCTTGACCTCTTTGTACCAGTCATCGTCGTGTTGTAAGGTAGAATCTTTTCATGTGGATTCATCTAAAGAGGTAGCACTGAAAATATGCATGGTCTCTGAATCAACGCATCTGCCACTCTGTTCACTATTCCCTTTATGTAAGTAATCTTTAAATCGTACTCACTAAGCAATTTTGACCAACGTTGTTGTCACGCGTTCAAGTCTCTTTGCGTAAAGATGTGTTGTAGTCCATAGAGGTCCATTTTTAGTTCAAATTTTCGTCCAATAAGGTAGTATCTCCAAACTATCAAGGAATAAAAAATGGATAACAAATCCAAATCGCACTGCATAGTTCTCCTCATGCCTTCTCAACTTTATGGAGATGTAAGCGATCACCCGACCACCTTCCATCATGACTCCGCCTAATCCTTCCTTGGATGCATCAGTGCATACCAAGAATTCCCCATCCATGTCATGGAACCTTAGTATCGGTATTGTCATCAACAACTCCTTGAGCCTCTGAAATTCCTCCATGCATTTCTCAATCCTAACAAACTTCTTATTCTTCTTCTGAAATTCTGTAATTGGATTTGCTATCTTCGAAAAAACCTCGACGAACCGTCGATAGTATCCCGCTAAACCCATGAAACTATTCACTTCGAGGAAATTCATTGACGCAGGCCATTCCATAATATCCTCAACCTTTGTTGGATCCACAATGATACCTTCGTCGGAGATGACATGCCCTAAGTAGTCAATCTTCGATTTATAAAACAAGCATTTCGACAGGTTCCCAAACAGTTTGTTCTCTCGTACACACTTTAGCACCAAGTGCAAGTTCTCGTCATGCTCCTGCATCATCCGAGAGTAAATCAAAATATCGTCAATGAATACTTGGATGAACATGTCCAAGTATTCGCTGAACACCCCATTCATCAAACTCATAAATACACCTGGGGTGTTCGTCAACCCAAATGGTAAAACAGTAAAATTGTAATTTCCAAACCTCGTCTTACAGGAGTTCTTAGGGATGTTGTCCTCATTGATCCATAACTGGTGATACCCTCATCTCAATTTGATCCTTGAAAACACCATTGCGCCCTTCATATGATCAAATAGATCATCAATTCTTGGCAACAGAAACTGAATCTTTATTGGTGCCTTGTTCAATTGATGATAGTCAATGCAGAGTCTCCACAACCCATTCTTCTTCCGTATGAAGATAACATACGCACCCCATGGTGACACACTTGGATGTATAAGTCCTAGGTCCAACAACTCTTTTAATTTCATTCTCAACTCCTGTAAATCTAGGGTCGACATCCAATAAGGAGTTCTTGCTATCGGTTCAGTTCTTGGTTTTAGCTCGATGGTAAATTCCAACTCCCTCTCTTGTGGAATCCTAGGTAACTCCTCATGGAAGGCGCCTGAAAACTCTCTCACCATAAGATGGTGTTCTATACCTTCCTCTATTCTCTTTTCATTTAATGAAAGGATCACATAAATATTATACCCCTTTTGCATGCTCTTCCGTAGCTGCAAGAAAGATATGAACCTCAAGGAAAATCCCCAGTTCTGACCTACAATCATGCGTCTCTATCCCTCATCATCGATCAAGATCAATCACTTCATATTATAGTTGCATATCACCTCATGCGATTCCAACCAATCCATACTGGTCACGATGTCATAAGATCCTAATATCATGACGTACAGGTTGCACCTAATGAAAAACTCTCCCAGGTTATGGCTATAGCCCATAACCTTCCCACCAACCTTCTGTTTGACTCCTGAAGCCATTTATACAAAGTTAAACTCGTCTTGTTCGACTGTCTTTACCTTGATTCTTTTTAGCACTAACCCATAAATGAAACTCTCTGTAGCACCTATATCTATAAAAATGCTAAGAGTCTAGTCAGCGATGGTACCTGATGTCTCAATCACAGTCGACTGGTGCTCTTCCTGACAGTTATTCACCACTGCGTGGATCTTATGGGCCTTGCAAAAATATCCCACGATAGTGGTTTCAGTTGATACAGATGCTCTGATCCTCTCCATTGGGCAGTCAATCTGTTAATGTGGTTCCCCACATGTCCAACACCCTTTCTTCAGTCCAGTACTCCTGGTACCTGAAGTAGAAGCTGACGACCCACCAGCTTGGAACTCTGCTCTGTTCTGTTGAATAGGCATAAACTATTGTTGCTACAGTCAACGCTGTTGTGGGGCTCTGTAAGGAGTCTGTTGTTGAGTTGTTGGTCATCGAGGTGTAGTGAAAGTGGATCCTTTGTGGAAACCACGAGATCTGGGTGAATGTCTAGCTGGTGTCTGATGTTGTTGCACACCAGATGACACTTGTCTTGCTAGTCTGGTTGGATTCCTACTCTGATCCCCACTAATAATCTCCTCCTCTTATATGAGGGAATTCTAGAGAACATCATGAAAGGTTTGAGGCATCAAAATCCTAAACTTTTCACGAATGATGACATTAAGGCCAAAACAAACCTATTGACCATGAGTTTATTGGTATTCATGTGCAAATAATACCGAAGAAACTCCATAAAATGAGCCTCGTACTCGGGCACCATACGACTGACCTGTCATAAGTTTTTGAACAAATTGAGTTGACACTCAATGAATTACTCAAAAATATACCTCTCTCGGAACCATTCCTCAAACAGTCCTGTTATCTCCTCAAATAAATCAATCGAGTTATGTCATTTTAGGTGAAAGGATGTATTTTAAAAAATACATTTTTAATTTTTTAAAGCTCATTTTTTAGATCTCTATGTATGTAATAAAGTTAGAATAAACTTTCGTTTAGTTTTTATTTCATCTAATTCAAATTTCAAGTTTCGGTTGTTCATTAGCCACCGAAAGCCTTAGCTTTCGGTAGCTTAAACAAAGAAACTCGGGGCTATTTTACCACTGAAATTGTAGGAGCAGGGGAGGAGTCAGCACGTCCTTTCAAACATTTAAATCATCGGGTTTGAAGTTCTATAATTGCAATTAGCCACCGAAAAGACCGAACAACGAACCGTTCATGACCGGGAGATGATCTCTGCATGATATAGTGAATCTTTTCGGATCATCGTTTCATCAAAATACATGGTTACATACCTCTCCATCATCAACCATGATTATTTCAAATCACAACATGCTTTTTTGCATCCCTTGTAATCAACGCCAAAATATGATGCTCACCCCATTTTTCTCGTCCCTGTCACAGCCAAGTCGAATCTCCCTAAGTTTACGCTGTGTAACTTTCCACCAAAATCTGATTTTTCAATCGCAGGTGTACAAGAGCATAGCGACAGATGATGAAAGGAGGATCAACTTTGATCAAAGAGCTCTATGACATCAGTTACTTGGAATCGCACCTGGAGGTATGCCAATTGTTCAGGGATGCAAGTTGTTATAATTTTTGTAAAAAATTACAGAGTTCTCACCAGCATGTAGCAGAAGCCTTTGCCCTAAATTTTGATGAAAGGAAAGTAGCCATTGGTCGAGATGAATTCGAGGTGGATGAAGACCTCATAGTCGAGGTAAAAGATCTTCCCAGGAGTAGATAAAAATGGTTTAAAACCACTTTCACAAAAAATGTTGAATTCAGGTCTTACTTGAAACCAGAACGCAAGGATTTGATATGGAAGAAAGACATTTATGTTTCTTTCCTTTAAGAGAAATGGCAACAATTACTAAAATCCATTATGTTCTCTATAACTTGCAAAGACAAACATAACAGGGTGATGATTTACCATTTCAAACTCATGAATCATTTTACTCCTAGAAACCCACTCAATTTGCCCTATTTTCTCCACAAAATCTTATCTAAGATGGCTCATCAGGTCAAGGCCAAGCCCAATAAATTTGCAGGTAGACTATCCCACCATGGTCTAATTAAACTTTTGGTTTTTGAGCTATTGCATAGAAGAGGCAAAGAGTGGAATTACTTCTTGTTCTGGAATGATTTTCAAACTGATGTACAACCAGAGGGTAAAAAGAATCCTCATTCCAAGAAGTCTTCTACTCCCAGAAGTGGAAAGAGGAGGAGGAGAGCTATCTCTCCAGTTCCAGTTACTCAACCCTCTCCTTCCTCTAAGCTTAATAAAACTAAGAAGAAATTGAACTTCAACAACGAAACAAATAAGGCCAAAGAATCCCCAGTGAACAAAAGCATTATTAATCTTCCTTACACAGACTTGGAGGATGAAGAGCACCATATTGAAACAGGGAACGAGGACTCAGTTACCACAGGGCGTGAAAATTTTGTTTTTGTAGATATATTCATAGCAACTTATGAAGACCTTCCATCACCTACACCTCAAGAAGAACAAGAACCGCAAATTGCAGATGCCTCATCTAGCAAAAGAGTGAAGCAGAGTAAATCAAAGGAAATCAAGAAGATTAAGAAGAATTTAGCCGAACAAGAAGTGATAGAAAGGATAATTAAAACAAGATATGAAACTCTATCAAAAAACTTTGGAGAAAAAAAATCATCCTTGGAAATATTAGCTCATGAAAGCATACAGGAAAAGAAAAACAAGGACAAGATTGTAAAAGATTACAACATCTTATGGAGAGTAGCTCGGGGCTTGAAGAAAAAGGTCAGGGCTTTGAGGAAGCAAGCTATGTCTTCAAAACACCAAGCTCAAACACATGCTACTCTTGAAAACCTAGAAGAGGTGGAAATTCAGTGCAATGAACCCGAGGCAACCAGTAATCCTGCAGGCTTTGAGAAAGATGCAGAAGCCTTAAAAGATCATCCCTAAGGCGTTTTTGAGCTAGGATAAAAGGTATTTTTGAAATTTTGATAATTTCACTAAAAAAAAATTTTTGGTGTCTTAGGAGAACTTTTTGATTGTTCATTATCCACCAAAAACAGAGCTTTCGGTGGATAATTGGTCTGAATTATGTCTACTCTAGCTACCGAAAGCACTGATAAGGCAGAAAGTTAATATTTTTTCACATATCCAAGATTTCCTTGTCCAAAATCCTCAAGAATGGTTCCAATCGATGGACAATAATTAATGACATCCTTATCAAGAGTTTGTTTTGATTTTGGAGATGCTCTACAAGACAGAAAGGTCAAAATTGGTTAGTTATTTTCAGGGATATAAAGTTGTTTGACTGTCAGCAGGTGTCATTTTTGACTCTTCTCATATCATATACAATCTAGCAGCCTCATAAGGCTCACTACATCTGCCAAAGAATCCGAAAGACATAAAGATCATTCAATGATATGAATTGACCTAGTTTATAGGATCTTTGCCTATTTTCTTGGGCCAGTTATTGTCTCTATTTTAGGCAAACTTCAATCAAGTATTCTAGGATTTTGAAACTGTTTGTAAAGGATATAAAGCCCAGAACATTTGATGAACACTGGTTCGATTTTGAGTTATGTAATCCACTGTTATTGTGATAAAGACACTTTCTTTAATATATTAATCCTACAACCTTCTTTCATTGTTATTATCAGACTCTCTTTATATTTTTCTATGCCTATGAGTTGAAATCATTTCTTTGTCTATGTTTAAAGGTCCCATGGTAACTGTCATCTTACCTTTGATTTTTAAGCAAGAATCATAAGCATCCTTTGCTAGTTTGTTGACCCATCATATACATTTTTATGTATGTTCTGGTTAATTGATGGGTTTTCCTATCCATTTTATCTACAAAACTATCTAATAATATCTCTTGAAGGCCTTGTACTGCATGAATATAGCTAGACTGTATTGAAGATACAATCTAGTGATTTAGATATTAATCTTGATCGAAACCCACACCCATTATTGAGAAAATAATTACAAAAAGGTTAAGTTACCAGACATATCTGAGATACAACCTAGGAGAGTTTCCTGGAGTGATAACAAATTGGCACCATTTCCGGGGAGAGGATATTGAAGCTCAGATTCCTTGGGAGATGACAAGATCCAACTTTGATGATAGACAAAGTATGGACACATTTTTGGTTGTAATCATCTATCTGGAGACTCCATTGGAATGAAGTGGCTCCGAGAGGGATCATACCAGAGAAAACTAAGAAAGACCACTGGCAACACCAGTTCCAGACCCTGAGAAGATCATCAGAAGTGGAAAATCATTGCAAAGACAAATGTATAGATCTGCAAGAGTATCTAAACTATGTATTTCAAGAAACACTTTTTCATTTTTATCTAGATAACCTCTTGTCAAATCCACTTCTGTTGGAACTTCTAGTTCTCACAAAATTGTAATTGTGTCAGAAATCTTGAAGGGTGATGAGCCTTCAAATTCTTCTGATGTTATAGATACTATTTTTGAGCATGTTACTATATCCAACTTAGGAGAAGAAGTTGTAAAATCTATCCAAGAAGAGGACTCTTCCTCTTCCTTGAATTCTTCATAAACTGAGCCCGTAGAAAGTTTTTTCCATACTCTTACTAGTCTTCCCATTCTTGAAGATAATTTACAAGATCTTTCCTCTAAGGGTGAAGAACACTTGGCCTTGCTTCTCGGTCATTTTTACAGATATTCTTATTTCCCACCTTATTCAGGAAACACTTTCCAGGGTAGTCATCCTACCAGTGCTTCCACTTCATTCCTCAACGAAGTAAGACCACCATTGTACATAGTCCCACCTATCCCATCTCAGACATCATCTACAAAAAATTCTTCCTTTGCATCAACCCCCAAGATTGGCATGGTTGCCCCTTTGAAAAAAATGGAACAGATCTTAGCCAATAGGTATGCTCCTCTTGTTTTGCCCAATCCCTTATCAACCATGCCAACAAGAGATTATCATAAATATATGCCAAAGTTTACTAGATCTGGGGATTATACTGCTAAAGAACATATAGAGGCTTTCTATGCTTATGATGAGAATATTAACATTTCAGAGGAAGATGTTTGGACCAGAATTTTTGTGCAGAGCTTGGATGGTCAAGCCAGGAAGTGGTTCAAGGAACTTCCATCAAATTCAGTGGAAGGCATTGAGCAGTTAGATGAAGTGTTTTTGAAACATTGGGGAGAAAGAAGAGACCTCTTGTATTATATTACTGAATTTGGAAATCTAAGAAGAGAAAATGGGGAGTCTGTCTGAGACTTCACCAAAAGATTCAATAAGATGTTTGGCAAGATCCCTGCAGAGATCAAGCCAACTAATGCATCAACAAATATTACTTACTCTTCTTCCTTTGATCCATAATTTTTCTTAATCCTTAGAGAAAGAAGGTCAGCCACACTCACTTTAATGCAAGATGTTTCTCTTGAGTTTGAATCTAACATTATGGCATCTCAGAAACTTAAAGGAAAATTTGAGAGAAAGAAGTCGACTGTTGATCCTCCTTCTTATTCAAATACCAAAATGGAAAAGATGGCCAATATGTTGGACAACTTGACCTCAGAGATGTCAAAACTAAAAATTTAGAGTCGGCAGCCAGCAAGAAGTGAAGAGCCTAATGCTTATGATCCCAGGAATCCCAATGCATTCCCTTACAGAAGGAATAACCAGCAGGTCCAGATCCTTCAGAGAGACAAGAATGCAACTGAAGACCAAAGGATCAGGGCCCCCTTCCAAAATGCAATTCTAGAAGAAGAGAAAGAGTTATCTCATGATGAAGTTGAAGAATAAGACGACATCAATTTCTTTGGGGATGTTATTGATTCCTCCTTCTTGACACAAACAGATTATGAGGAGGCCCAAATGAATGAACAGATTAATGAGGAAATCATTGAAGAATCTTTTTATCAGGCAGATGATCAGCCAGGTTACAATTTAAGATCTAAGACTGTCACTCCAAAGACATTGCTTGTTGCCCCCAGATAAAAGAAAGATGTTGTTGCCAAGCAGCCTGCTGCTCCTGCAAAGAAGACCTCCACTTCTACAAAACAATAGTAGAAGCAATTGCAGCCCCAAGATAAAGAACAAGTGTCCCTCATAGCTCTTTCTAACAAGGTAAAACCTTTCGATAAAATATCATATTCATTTAATTTTGAATCAGAAATTCAGAAGGTAAAAATACATATGCCATTGAGTGAACTTATGAAGAATGACATATTCAAGTCTTCTATCCTGAATTCCCTTCAACCAAAGACTCCCTCGGCTGTTGATTATATAAACCTTCAAGATGATAAGCCCACAATGACTATAGGACCTATGGTAGAGGACCGAGAATTTGTCTTCATGTGAGTGGTATTCATGTATTGTTCATTTTTTACAGAAGTTGGAGGTTCCTCCTAAACTTAGCATGACTCAAGCCCGAGCCCTTATGATCAGAGCAATTAAATTTTTCATTAACGATAATATTTTGTATTGGAAATATCCTACTCGTTTACTACTGAGATGTTTAAACAAAGATGAGTCAGCTGAAGTCATGCATCAGTTTCATTTGAGTATTTGTGGAGGCCATCATTACTAGAATACCACAGCTCATAAAATCCTAAGGGTTGGGTATTACTGGTCTTTTCTTTTTTCAGTTGTGTTCACCTTTGTGAAATCTTGTGATAAGTGCCAAAGATTCACAGGAAAATAGCAAACTAAAATCTCTACCCCTGAGACCTATTGTAGTGAATGGTCGTTTTCAGCAGTGGGGCTTAGATTTCATAAGATAGATTAATCCTTCATCTAGTGGTCAACATAAGTGGATCCTGTAGCCACTGACTATTTTACAAAGTGGATAGAGGCAATCCCCACTAGAAATTCCACTCATTAGGTCATCATGAAGTTTCTCTATGAAAACATTTTGATCAGATTTGGTTGCCCAAAAAGGCTAGTGACAAATAATGCAGCAACCTTCAAAGATGATGCATTGTTTGACATGTGTAAGTCAATGGGAATTCAATTGTTACACTCTACTTACTACTACCCTCAAGGCAATGGTATTTTTGAGTCATCCAATACAAGTCTAGTCAAAATCATTATAAAGTCATTGCAGGACAATCAAAGGAGCTGGGATTCCAAAATAATGTTTGATCTTTGGGCAGATAGAGTCACTAACAAGAAATCCATAGGAAATTCTCCCTTCAAAATGGTTTATGGCACTGATTCCATTTTCCCCATTCAGATAGTTCTACCAGTGGCTAAATTCTTTCAGGAGGAACAAACTAAATCAAATGATATGGTAATAAGAATGCTTGACTTGGTAGAATTGCAGCAGTTCAGAGAACAAATGGTGGATAAATCAGAAGCAAAGGATACTTTTGATAGAAAATCAAAGGTGGGCAACTTTCAGGTCGGTGACTAGGTTCTAAAATGGGATTCTCTCAGACAAGATAAAGGCAAGAACGGAAAGTTTGATTCTTTGTGGACTGGTCCTTTCAAGATAACTCAAGTACAACACAACAACACCTTCATTCTGCAAAGTTTGGAAGGTGAATATATGTTTGGTGGCCCAGTCAATGGGCGTTTTCTGAAACTCTATTTCATCTAAGGCTTCAAAGCCTTGTCATTGTAATTTTTATTTTCAGTTTTTTGTTTTTGCAAAATAACTCCATGCCCAATGGAAACACTAGTATATAGGTTTGAATTTTTGTTTCACAGGAAAGGAATTGGTTCTGTGGTTCTTGAAACCTCTCAGGGAGGCTTTCACCCCCAATAGGAGCCAATGTTATATCCTCAAATAAATCAATTGAGTTATGTCATTTTAGGTTATAGGATGTCTTTTAAAAAATACATTTTTAATTTTTTAAATCTCATTTTTTAGAGCTTTATGCATGTAATAAAGTTAGAATTACTTTCGTTTAGTTTTTATTTCATCTAATTCAAATCTCAAGTTTCGATGGCTTAAGCGAACATTTCGGTTGTTCGTTAGCCACCGAAAGCCTTAGCTTTCAGTAGCTTAAACAAAAAAATAGGGGCTATTTTAGCCACCAAAATCGTAGGAACGGGGGAGGAGTCAGCACATCCTTTCACACATTTAAATCATCGGGTTTGAATTTCTATAATTGGAATTAGCCATTGAAAATAAAGGAGAATGAACCATTCATGATCGGGACCTGATCTCTGCATGATATAGCGAATCTTTTCAGATAATTGTTTCATCAAACTACATGGTTACGTACCTCTCAGTCATCAACCATGATTGTTTCAAATCACAAGATTCTCTTTCGCATCCCTTGTAATAAGAGCCAAGATATGATACTCGCCTCATTTTTCTCGTCCCTGTCACAGCCGAGCCGAATCTCCCTAAGTTTACGCTATGTAACTTTCCACCAAAATCCGATTTTTCAATCGCATGTGTACAGGAGCATAGCGACCGATGAAGAAAGGAGGATCAACTAGGAGGAAAGAGCTCGACGACATCAGTTACTTGGAATTGCACCTAGAGGTATGTCAATTGTTCAGGGACATAGGTTGTTATAATTTTTGTAAAAAATTACATACTTCTCACTAGCAGGTAGCAGAAGCCTTTTCCATGAATTTCGATGGAAGGAAAGTAGTCATCAGTCGAGATGAATTCGAGGTGGAAAAATCCCTCATAGTCGAGGTAACAGAGCTTCCCAGGACTGGAGAAAAATGGTTTAAAACCACTGTCAGAAAATATGTTGAATTCGGGTCTTACTTGAAACCAGAACACAAGGATTTGATATGGAAGAAAGACATTCCTTTGTCTTTCCTTGAAGAGAAATGGAAACAATTACTAAAAGCCATTATGGTCTATATAACTTGCGAAGGCAGATATAACAGGGTGATGATATACCATTTTAAACCCATGAATCATTTTACTGGTAGAAACCCACTCAATCTACCCTATTTTCTCCACAAAGTCTTATCTAAGATGGCTCATCAAGTCAAGTCCAAGCCCAATAAAGTTGCAGGTAGACTATCCCACCATGTTCTAATTAAACTTTTGGTTTGTGAGTTGTTACAAAGAAGAGGCAAAGAGTGGAATTACTTCTTGTTCCTGAATGATTTTTCAGACTGATGTACAACCAGAAGGTAAGAAGAGTCCTCATTCCAAGAAGTCTTCTACTCCCAGAAGTGGAAAGAGGAGGAGGAGAGCTATCTCTCCAGTTCCAGTTAATCATCCCTCTCCTTCCTCTAAGCTTAATAAAACTAAGAAGAAATTGAACTTCAACAGTGAAATAGATAAGGACAAAGAATCCCCAGTGAACAAAAGCATTCTTAATCTTCCTTAGACAGACTTGGAGGATGAAGAGCACCAGATTGAAACAACGCATGAGGATTCAGTTACCACAGGGAATGAAAATTCCATTTTTGTAGATATATTCATAGCAAGTTATGAAGACCGTCTGTCACCTAAACCTTAAGAAGAATAAGAACCACAAATTGTAGATGCCTCATCTAGCAAAAGAGTGAAGCAGAGTAAATCAAAGGAAATCAAGAAGATTAAGAAGAAGTTAGCTGAATAGGAAGTGTTAGAAAGGGTAATTAAAACCAAATATGAAACTCTGTCAAAAAACTTTGCAGAAAGCAACTCATCCTTGGAAAGATTAGCTCATTAAAGCATAAAGGAAAAGAAAAATAAGGACAAGATTGTAAAAGATAACAACATCTTATGGAGAGTAGCTCAGGGCTTGAAGAAAAAGGTCAGGGCTTTGAAGAAGCAAGCTATGTATTCAAAACACCAGGCTCAAACACATGCTACTCTTGAAACCGTAGCGGAGGTGGCAGTTTAGTGCAATGAACCAGAGGTAGCCAGTAATCCTACAGTCTTTGAGCAAGATACAAAAGCCTTAAAAGATAATCCCTAAGGCGTTTTTGAGCTAAGACAAAAGGTTATTTTGAAATTTTGATAATTTCTTTGAAATAGACCTTTCAGTGGCTTAGGAGAACATTTCGATTGTTCATTAGTCACCAAAAACAGAGCTTTTCAGTAGCTAATTGGTCCAAATTTTGTCTAATCTAGCTACTGAAAGAATTGATAAGGAATAAAGTTAATATTTTTGCATAGATCCAAGTTTTCCTTGTCCAAAAGCCTCATGAATGGTTCCAATCGATGGACAATAATTAATTACATCTTTATCGAGAGTTTGTTTTGATTTTGGAGATGCTCTACAAGACAGAAAGGTCAAAATCGGTTAGCTATTTTCAGAGATATAAAGTTGTTTGATTGTCAGCAGGTGTCATTTTCGACTCTTCTCATATCATATACAATCCAACAGCCTCGGAAGGCTCACTTCACCTACCAAAGAATCTGAAAGACATAAAGATCATTCAATGATATGAATTGACCTAGTTTATAGTATCTTTGCCTATTTTCTTGGGCTAGTTATTGATTCTCTATTTTAGGAAAAATTCGATCCAGTATTCTAGGATTTTGAAATTGTTTGTAAAGGCTATAAAGCCCAGAACATTTGATCAACACTGGTTCAATTTTGAGTTCTGTAATCCACTGTTATTGTGATAAAGACACTTTCTTTAATATATTAAGCCTGCAATCTTGTTTCATTGTTATTATCAGACTCCCTTTATCTTTTTCTATGCCTATGAGTTGAAATAATTTCTTTGTCTATGTTTAAACGTCCCATGGTAACTGTCATCTTACCTTTGATTGTTAAGAAAGAATCATAAGCATCCTTTTCTAGTTTGTTGACCCATCATGTATATTGTTATGTATGTTCTGGTTAATTGATTGGTTTTCTTATCCATTTTATCTACAAACCTATCTGATAATAGCTCTTGAAGGCCTTGTACTGCATGAATATAGCTAGATTGTCTTGAAGATACAATCTAGTGATTTAGATATTCATCTTGATCCAAACCCACACCCATTATTGAGAAAATAATTACAAAAAGGTTAAGTTACCAAGCATCTCTGAGATACAACCTAGGAGAGTTTCCTGGAGTGATAACAAGTCCCATGAAACATCCTCTATGGCCATGCCCAATTGCGGCAGGAACATATTCCACTATAGAAGAGCGCTCTCCTTCAGTTGGAAGATCGCCATGTGGACCTTCATGTTGGAGTTTTAAATCATGAAGCGTGAAGTACATTATCTTTCTCTCCATCCATCCGCAACACTCATGGACTTGGGAACTTATCACTCTCAAGTTCTCAGTGAATGATAATGGTACATGATGGGACGCGTTGTGAACCCTATGGGGTACAGACACCCTGGCCTCATCTCAGTAGATATGGTGAATCAAGGCCTCTGAAATTCCCTGGAAGGACCTTATCAGACCATCATCATCCCTTATAGAAATTGAATCCAACCCATGTATTTGTTCTTCCCCTTGGGGGTTAGACTCTGAGGGCTTGAGCACTTCTGGAGGCATCACACCTCCTTCCACGGCACCATGTTGTGAACTATTGTGGCACCCTTTAATTGATATCAGCACACTGGAAAGCATGGCCATACACGGTTGAAAGGTTGAACCCACTATTATACCATATGTAACTACCTCGATTGTTATGCCTACAGGCGACGCAAATCAAGTGTAATTTTTTTTTTTTCAGGAAAATAACAACGACAAAAATTAATCAATACAACCTAATGACCAACACAACGTACGCAATTCAGGCAATAGACAACAATGACCCAGCATACTAGCACATCATGGAACTAGATGAAACATGCGATAATCAATAGACGAAAAATATAAAAATGACATCATTCCCCCCGGGAGGCACATAACCCTAAGCCAGGTTTCATGTGAGCTTATCAATTCACATGCGCAATGATCCAAACATACGGTGTCATGTCACCACCTTGTGAAAGGTACGCTAGGACCCAAGTGCAAACAAAATAAGTCTAAACCTTCCACCCAACACCAAATCCCACGTTCCTAAAATCCTACTTGCACACTCATACATTATACGATGTTGTTAGATGAAGGTGCTCTAATATTCAGGAAACACAATACGCCAAATGAATACACAATACCTTCAATTGTGCAACATCTAGAGGTAATTCAATAATAAATTTATCGTAAGGACTCAATCATTGTGTATAGTACCAGTCTCTAACTACAATAAAAACATATAACAATCTCCCGGTATCATCAAATTTTCCATTAAAGGTTTTAATAATTCAACTCAACTATATTCCTTAATTTCTCTAGTTCAATAATAAAACAAGCACCATAACTATGGATGCAAAACTTCTAAAATTTATTATTTATTAACAAAGACTAGACTAGTGGAAAATGGTGTCGATGTATATAAACAACTTTTTCAATAATGTGGTGGTTGCTAGTATTATATATTATTAAAAATAAAATGCATAATCGATTCTTGAATCATTACAACATTATTTAACAAAAACTATAAGAAAAGCAAAATTCAAAAAGAAAATTACATTATAACAATGGATGTGAGATGGGTAATACTGGAAGGTATAATTGTAATTCCTTCACTCGATAGATTCTTGAGATCGAACTCAATTAACTAGAATATAGAACTAATAAAATTTTAGAATTTGGACAGACAACACATGAAAGTTGGGTTTGGATTACTACTCACAAACTTATGATTCTGGGGAATACATCGTCGTTACCACCTAACCAATACCAAGAAAAATTAATGGGAAAGCACAGATCACCAGTGGAGGCATATTGAAATTAATATCCAATTGGATTTATCTTAAAGATTTCACTAGAATATTGAACAACCAGGGAATTTCAACATATCCTTCCATACGATTTATAGAAATTATAAATAGAGATTATAAATCTAAACAACGAATTATAAATTATAAATTTAAACAATGAAAATAGCAATTAAAAATCTATTACCAATGCAGTTATTAATACATGAAATATTTAATTCGTTGATGTCCATCCTCTGACAAACTCATAATAGTCAAGATGGAAATCAAATTGTTCCCCTGACAACTCAACGTTCTCAATGGCTGGGAACAATCGAAGGAATTTCATTGTGTAAAACACCTAGAGAATCATCATTTTTTATGTGGGGTAGGTGTTCGGCAGGAAAAATATAATATGGCTCATGAAGCAATATCATTAAGATAACAATTGATGTGGGTTATCCCCAAAATTAACTCAATTTGAAGGAGGTGCAACTAGAAAATTCCAACACGATGCCCCGATGATGTTTACGAAATCTCTTCAATAACACATCCTAAATATGAAATCAAATCTATTTTATTAGCAGAATAGTAATACAGTTCTGAAATCTTTCTAAAAGTAGCATGAGGTACAATATTAAGAGAAATGATACTGCAGCGAATTACAGGTGCAAAGATTTGTAAAGGAGAGATGGAAGGCAACTAAAAGGATAAGGGATGGCAGACAGATGGGGATTCTCTGTGTATTTATTCGAGACATACCCATAGACTTGTGGGCATTTTGTTGAATACAACAGTTGACTTACCTCGTGAGTATCATGAGCTTGCCATTTTGCGATTTTGTGGAGGGTGTATTCTTGTCCTGAATTTAACATTTAGATGATTCCTTTTTAATACACGTTGAAACAACCACCTGTTTTCAAGAGGCCGAGCTAATGGTCTCATCATCAAGTTTGAATTGATTTTTATAGGAGGTCGGCGGTTATTAATGCAACAATCATCGAGGATGATTAACTATTTCATAAATTTTAATAGGTTTATATAAAATAAATGCGTGAACTATCACTCGACTAGATTCATGAATTTTTTTCTCCATTGACCAATAATCCATATATATATATAACGTATTAAAATATGTACCAGAGTTCAACATAATTTATGATGGGCGTCAGAACTGCATGGCTCCACCTTCTTGAACAAGTCGAGGAAAAAATGGAAGAAATAACACTTGCATATTCTAGGAAATGAAAGAAATAAATCCAAATGAAAACAAACATAGTCCGAAATTAATTCGCAATGAAGGTTTATAAAAACATAACAATCGCAACTCAAGGATAAGGACAAAAACTCAAGTAGAGTTTATAAAACACAGGAAATAATCTGACAGACGCAACTATCGATGTTCCACAAGAATATAAGAAAGCAAGAAGACAACTGGGAGGAATTTTGGTTGTTTCACTACCATAAATTGGACTACAGAAAAATACAAGGAGTGTTGTATGCACGATCAAGACCATAAATGCAAAAGGAGGAAGTCACTTTTGTTGGGCAGAGAAAAGATCTGACAGTTATTATCCATGCATAGAAAATCAGGGCATTTGAATCTCAGTATTAAACACCAAAGTGAAGATGGTCGATTCGGCTACTGGAAAACTACTCAGGCACAGACTAATAACTTAAAGGATCACAGAACAGAGGATAAAAACACAAATCTGCCTCCATATCTTCTCCGTGGAGAAGAAAATAATGAAATAAAAGCGCAATCAAGGAATAAATAAAACATAGGTAGGAGATATAAGAGCATAGGCAAGGTTGAGTCTATGGATCATTCTTAGCAACGTGCAAAAGACAATAACTCAGAAATAAATGATATTGTGGATAGAAAGGGTTCTTACTGAACGAATTCAGTGATAAAGGGATTACAATTATCATAGAAATACATGCAAGGAAATCTCATGGCAATGAAGTCGACATCCGAGTACAGTAAAATAAACCAGTGTGAATTAAGATTCATTGCAAGTAACAACTTTAACAGGCATACCTTAGCCAAATGTCAATGCTATGAAGTCTCTATCACATTCCCGCTCCTTCCAACTCCTTGTTTCCAACCGATGTGACCTCACCAGTACCTCCCAGCCAATGCTAAGGGTAATATTCTTCCCCCTGAGCTCCCCAAGCCGCAAAGGGGCCACATACACAATACCATAGAATGTTAGCACCTATCTCGCCTCGCAAGGTTGAGCTACCACTCGTTACCCGAGTTGGGTATCCCAACTCCCACAAGAGAAATCCAGTCAAGATGAAATTTCAGTAGCGTAACGTTACGCAAGACAAATGATGATACATAATCCTCCTCTGTCATCTCTTTTATAGAGTTTCTTAGTCATTAGTTTCCCAAACCCTCATTAGATTCCCCTTTTTAATTATTTAATGAGGAAAAACCTCCCTCGTACACATGTCGCCCGATACCCTAGTTGCACCATAAAATAAATTTTATTAATTAATCAACTTTTTCTATTTCCCTCACCCACCTAAAAGTGTTCCTAAAAATGCTACTCAGTGTCCCATTATTCCCTTACAATTCTTAAATGACTTACGCCTTACTTAATTCCTAGTTTAGTTCATAAATAGAAAGTTTCAAAGGATAGATTCCTTACTAAGTTAGACATTCAACTTTTTCTATAAGTTTCCCCTTGTCTTTAAGTTTCCCCTTTCCTTTAAGTTTTCTTTTCCTTTTAAGTTTCCTTTTTCTTTTAAGTCCCCCCCGTTTTTCCTTTTCAACTAAAAATCAATTTGGCAAGTGTATATAAATAACCATTTTCCCTTTTAATAAATTTAATCCTCCATTATAATTTTGACTTTAATAAATAAGTTTGAATTTCTTACCCCCCCTCCTTGTTACATGTTTATTTTATTTTATTTTTTTAGCACATGTTCTACTTAGACCTAGGTTTTAATTTTCACTAGGCTGGGCAACAATTTTTAAGGGAACTTTTAGTTATTAATTTTTTTTACTCATAACGTCATCTATTTTAAGGCCGACCAGGTCCTAAGGAGGCACAGTTTCCTAGGCACTAGGTATATTAAGTTATCAGTGAAAATCATGACGTGCTCTTTAGGACGCACTATGTGCTCCAAGGGTGTCACTCGCCTCGTTCTGTTTTCTTTGCACGGCATGACCCTCAAGACGCACTACGTTCTCCAAGGGTGCCACTCATCATTTTCTATTTTCTTTGTGTGACATGCCCTTCAAGATGCACTACATTCTCCAAGGGTGCGACTCGCATTTTTTTGTTTTCTTTGCACGACGTGCCCTTCAGGACGCACTATGTGCTCCAAGGGTGCCACTCGCCTCTTGACTTAATTTGGTAGACCTCAAACCCTTGAATTCAATACTCTGCCAGGTTATCTTTTAGGAGACTAAGGACCTCTAAGGAATAAGGTCCCCTCACTTATTTCACACCCATTAGAATCATCAAGATTTATTGTCACAGTCTTCCCTCACGGCATCACGGGTCTTCTCGAACTAGGTAATCGTTAACCTATAGTTTGAGCCACAACAGGAGTGCTAGTAGGTTGTGGGAGGGATGTTGCCACACCTCTCCCTCGATGTCTCTTGTTGTCATGCATGACCCCTCTACTCCAAATGTGAGTCTGTTCAGTAAGATATCGTCAACCTACATCCATCAATGAATCATGTCAACAATAATAATCAATCATCATAACATCTAATCATATGTACATATGTCACATCAACAACATTCAAATCCTACAGTCCACTCCCTAACTCGATCTGGAGTCCAAGGGGTTTCATCCATGCCTTTTGTTATAACCCTAAATTGCACCACACATGCTTACCTGGCATCAGGCCAACTCATATCCCTTCATTGACAAAATATTTGCTGAGAAACCTCTTTGAAAATCCTTTTGAGTTAAGTCACACGCGCCCTAACCCACTACTGCACGCATCGGAACGCTGGCAGGCCTACTATTGCACGCGTTGGAACGCTAGCACGCCTACTACAGCCCATGTTTACCTAACAAAGCACAAAAACAGGAAAGTTTCCAATGGGACAAAAAGCTATGGGTCAGTTAACTGAAACTCTCGGCCATGCATGGCCGAGAGTTTGTCCAAAACCCTAGCTCCTTCTAGCCTATAAAAGAAGAGGTAGGGGTACTATTTGGAGGAGGAAAATTATAGCGAAGAAACTTTTCCCAATTTCTGAATCCATTTGTCCCAACCCTTTAGCCTTTCCTCAAGCCTAAGTAGAATTAACGCAAAGCAGTTGGAGGACAAAGAAGAGGAGGAGCCCAGGATCAGTATCAAGGAACGGTGGCCAGTCTCACATTGATTGTAAGTTGATTCATTTTAAAAATAATAAAAGAATACTTTTCCTATCCCAATGCATGAGTTATTTATGATTTGTGCAATTTATGTTTAATTTCTAACCCTCAAGTAGAAAAATAGCATGCATGCGTAGTGTTTTGTCTTGATTGCAGGTTAACTTTGGAAGGAGCAGCGCAAGTAAGTGGACAAAGCGAAACGGAGGATCTACACCAAACATCAGTAAAAAGGTTAGTATGTCCTTTCCATGCTTGTATGTGAAAAAGGGGTTTTAAGTTTTGGGGTGGTAGGTTAAAGGTAATTTCTTTAAGTTCATGATCTGCATGCAAGTCTAACCCTATCTTGCTAGTCCGTAGGGTATTATTTCCCAACAACAGAATTGGCGACTCCACTGGGGATATTACTCTTTAGGGTGTTCCGGATTTAGTTGAGGTTTTTGGGTAGTTTAAAGGATTAGATTTTCTGTTTCTTTGCATGTCTGTTTTCTGTTAGGTCAGAGCTAGCAGGGAACCTAGTTCTTTATACCAGTTTTTCCTTGACTGTTGCTTGACGGTAATTATCGGGACACACAGAGGTACACGCAGCCTACAGAAGGCCTGCACACGTGTAACCCACGCCCTAACCTCTTGCAGCCCGCGTTTGAACGCTAGTTGTAGAGGTTTCAGTAGTGTGTAGGAGTCAGAGAGCTTAAGAGGCAGTCCCCTCTTCCCTGTCAGAATTATACATTCTCAGGGGGCTTTCTGGATCCTGTCTGAGTCTTGCTGGTTCACATTCTTGTCTCAGTTTGCTTTACTACGTTTTGTTATTTTTTGCAATTATTTTTCTTTTCTGATTAAAGAAGAAGCATCCAAGCCTTCAAGAGACCCTGGTTGTCAATACCAGAGGGCTCTTCCAGGTCTGGGCTGCCTGTGTTTAGTTTTGTCTTGGAGTTTATACATACACGCGGCCTGTGAAAGTGCAGACCGTGGGTACCCGTGCTCTGTTATAGCTCAGCACGCGTTTGCACGCGTGTTGTTTTAGTGACAGTGGCGGGCTTGAGTGGCTTCTTTTCAATCAGGGTGGGGCAGTCATCCCCTCCTGTGGTAAGAATTATTCCTCTCAGGAGTTTGAGTCTAGGTTCGCACAGTCAGTAGGTTAGGGCCTCTTACCCTTAGCCTGTTTTTTCTTAATTGATTGTTCATAGAAAAGATAAAAAAAAAAAAATTGGTTTTATGGTTTTTAGACAAGCGTAAGAGTTTGTGCTTTCTTGATTGCCATTGTGTGTATTTTCTCTGGTTCTTTGCGATCTGCTCTTTAAGCCAAAATTTTATTTTGTTTTCTTGGTTTTGTGCTTGTCGGCATTTTCCCTTGGTTGCTTCATTTAGCACTTAAATAAATAAATAAAAAATTATCTCTTTTTCATTTTCTTCTTTGTTTGAAGATTGTGTTTCTGCATCAATAGCTAGGAAGAAGTCTTTTTGTTCGTAAGTTTTTGCAGTGAATTTAGAGCATAAGTAGCTCACAGATTGAGCGAAATTCCTTTATGTTTGCTGCATGAAATCTTAGAAAAATTTAAAACAAAAAGAAGTCTTTCTTGGTGAAAAGTTGTTGATTTTTGCATTTTTTGTAAAAGTTTTTGTTTCCAAGCATTTCTTATGCATTTTGCTTTGAGTCTTTACACACCATCAGTTTCACCTTCATACCTTGTGATGTAAAAAAACCCATAAAAGTAACGCTAATTTAAAATCTATTAGACTTTTTGTTTGTAGGGTCACATACTAGCTCAGGATTAGGGCCTTGGGTTAGGTTGGAGAGTAAATTCTCCAAGGCCACTCAAAACCAAACATTGGAGTCTGTGATAGGGAGTGTAGAAGTCCAGTTACGTGGAAGTTATCCAAGACCCCCCTCTAACACAGGGGATAAACACGAGGTCGTGTAAGGAAATGTAGCGGAGATAACCCCTCCAAAGCTGGACCAAGCGTAGTGGAGAACACATATCGAGGATTTGTTAAGGGATTTCATCGTTTTTATTTGCCATGGGGCTTCATGGGTCTCGAATCCATTCGAGGTCCTTAGTTGTCTTCCATACCATTTTCTCTCGATACCCTTGATAGGTTTCGGGCTTGATACCCTGCTCATTGTGGTCTACCCGACTATCGACTGTACCCGCCTGGTGACTGTTCGCGTGATGGCAAACTAGTTACCAATATTTTCTAGGGACATACACAGGTGACTGCGGGGGTATACCGCGGTACCTAGGACAGACATCGGGCCACTCTTTGCAGAGTATACCCGGAGGGTGCTTCCATTTTCGAGTTTCACTTGGACTGGTAAGTTGCTCTAGTGTTGGTTGTTGTAACTGTTCTTCCAACTAGTTTAGTGTTTGCTTGATTTATCTCTTAGGGGATTCTTTTTAGTGTGTGTTACTATTTTAACATGTAGAATACCTTAGCGTATCTTGGATCTTCTCACACAGTGGAGGATCTCGAGCTCTGTCGGTCATGAAGGCTCTTGGGCCTGCCGCCGGTTATACTGGAGCCACCCCCGCCACCATTGAGGCGGAAGCTAGACCAACAAGGGTCTTTCGAAGCAACTGGGTTACAAACCATTGAGCCCGAACAACTCCTGGAGGAATCAACCATCAATATTGGTTCGGTTGAAACCCCAACCACTGATACTTGGCCATCGATCATTGTACCTATCCAATTTTACGAACGCCTGGCAGTGCCTCACACAGTTATGGAACCAAACGTTGTTACTTCCTCTGGGAATTCTTCCATTCCCACCATCGTTGCTACCACAGGAGAAGCATCTCCTAACTTGCCGTCATCGGTTAGAGCCACCATGGTCTCGACCGCAACTACGTCGCACAGTGGACCGACCCCATCTATAGCGGAGGCCACAAACCCCTTCACACCTAGTGCGACAGGCTGTCCGTTTTCATATGGTATGCCTAGTTCGGGCACAAGTCCTGCACTCACTCACTCCACTTTACAGACTTTGGGTCTGGGGGCAGGGAGCTCTAACACTCCTCTCTAAGGTCAACTTGGGGCCATTCCTATCCCTTTCAATGCTTTTCCTTATGCTGGAGGTCATATCTCTCCTTCGTCCCCTTCGCTAGGTGGTTTGCATCAGCAGTCCACCGGGCAACCTACACACACGAGTTCATTTGGAGCTGGGAGTCAAGGAACACCTGCGGACACTATGCCGATAGGTTCGTCACCATTTTTTTGGAATGGGACATTTGGTAACAACACTTTCGTATCCACTGCTTTCCCATCTGGGGGCACTCCCATCTTTGGACAGTCTACTCCGACGCAGGGTACTATTCCTGCATCGAGGGCACATATAGCAGGACCTTGGAACTCAGGACAAGGATCCGTTCCCTCCTCTGGAATGTCGTTCTGGGGTAATTCTTTCCACAATCAATGGAACCCTGGACATACTACTATGCCTCTTCCATCAGGACCGGCATGGGGTAATCCTTCCCAAAGTCCTTCACACACGATGAATGCCCAACATCCTATATTCTTTATGGGGAATCATCCAATGATGTCTCCATAGATGCAAAATCCTTACGCTGGTCAGGGCCATGGTTTCTACCAGAATCCGGGCCAGCAGCCAAAATTTTCCTGGCAGTCTGGTGCCAGTCAAACTCCAGGACCCTTTTTCCCAGGCTATCAGCAACAACCCAAACTACCATTCCTGGCGACGTTACACTTGCCAGATTTGACAAGGTTGTTAAATGATCCTATCTGTCATGATCCGCGTTGGCCTCCTATGCCAACAAAGTTGCCTTCGAACATTCCAAAGTTCGAGGCCAAGCCTAACGAGGATCTAGGTGATCACATGACTACCTTCCATCTTTGGTGTTCATCTAACTCATTGAAAGATGACTCCGTTCAGTTGCAATTGTTTCAACGCACTCTCATAGGGAGTGCCACAAAATGGTACATCGAGCTCGATCTCTCACGATACTCTTCCTTTGGTGAACTGGCGATGGCCTTCCTTAACCATTTCCGGTTACCTGTGAGATATGACGCTGGCATGGAGTTGCTAGCCAATTTCGAACAGACAACAATGGACCATATCTCTAATCATATTCGAGAGTGGAGACGTCGGAAGAGTCTAATTAAAGTACCAGTCCCACCAGCATTCCTGCTAGAGTGGTTCCCTAAGTCTCTAGTCCCACAATTATCCAAAGACCTCGCGACTTCAGGAGTTTTCTCCGAAAAAGATGCCATTACGAGGGCTCAACAGTTTGAGCTCATCTATTCTCAGTCTGGTTTATTATACAACATCCTGTCGGATGCACCACGATCGATACTGGATCAAACTAGACAGAGAGTCAGACCACATGCCGATGGTATTGTTGGTTCAAAAAAAACTAAGCCCGCTGAGCAATTGACTAAACAATTGTAACAGTTATCTATACAACACTCAGTGGCCAGCCAGACTACTGCTTTGGTTGCTCCTCCTACCCAAACGTCATAAGTACACTCTGTGCAGACGACTAACCCAAAGGCCACCCAACAACCTGAAGGGAAGAAAAAACAATGCAAGAAGGGTAAGGGGGAGAAAAAACCCACATATAATGCTGGTGAGGGCACCACAGAAAAACGGAAGGCGAGGTA
>JZKD02S1602675.1:54746-79512 GCA_000966675.3 Picea glauca
CGGTTCAGATTCAGTCGGGATTTCGCATATCGCGAAATCGGGGTTTTCGTTGCATTGTGTTCTTTGCATATTGAAATCTCGATCCCCGAAACTCCGATGAAGCCTCCTGTCTACAGGTGGATGGTCCCGATCTCTTCTTGATTTAACGGCTACGATCAAATCGCGAAATCGCATATCGCGATTTTGGGGTTTTCGATGTCAAGTGAATTGGACATTTCAAAGTACCGATCGCCGAATCTCCAATGAATTATCTCCCTCGCAACTTCTGTAGATCTGACAGTTGTAGGCCTTTCGGGAAACTTGAATGGGATCCAACAGTCACTGGATCTCTGTCTTCCTTCTTCTCTGTAAACTCTTGCTACGCGTGTTTTCTTCAATGTTGTTCCTCCTGAGCTTTTACGTCTGAATCCCCAAGGGGTTTTATCCTTCTTATCCTGCCATCTCCATTGTTGCCATCAATGAAAACAACCATCAACACGCATTTGTTGCTTGTTCAATATTTGCCAACAAGGTATCTGTGCAACTTGTGTGCGGAAGATCACCCGACCCATCTTTGTCCTCGACTTGCAGAGGCCCAGAAGTTTGTCATACAACAACAACAAGCAGTGTTGACTAATCCCTTTCAACATGGGCAAAATTTAACTCAAGCCTCTACAAGTGATGAAGGGAGCAGTCAAGAAACCTACCCTCCTCCTAACAATTCCCCATCCGCGAACGTATACATGGTTAGGGGTGATGCTTTAATCACGACTAGAGCGCACGACTATAGTAAACCAAGCGCCTCTGAGAAGGGTAAAGAAGACGAGATCCCATCTCTTCCTCTACAGATCAAGAAGACGTTGGGTGAAACAATGACACGCATTCCAAAGGGTGCATTTCAGAAAGCTTCTCACAATCCAAATGCAAGGACCGCCCAAAATTACTCTGTGGTGGAAGATTTATCCCAAACCCCTTGTGCTATTTCCGCTTTGGAGGTCCTCCAAAGTTTCCCTACTCAGAAGAAAGCCTTGTTGACTGATTTAGGCTCTACTGAGACTTGTAGCCCAGGTACCTTCATGCTAGATACAACTGACTTAAAACCTCGTCTTCCTTACCACGTAGTGTTTCAGATAGTAGTGACTCATCCCACGAAAACTTTTACACACAATATCTTTCGCACGGTGGTCGACGAGGGCACCTCGACATGCGTTATGTCATTAGCATGTTGGAAAGCCATTGGTCAGCCCGAGTTGTCTCCATCACCTACTCTCCTCACTGCGTTCGACGGTCGTTCTTTTCGACCACATGGCATCATTCCTTCTTTCCCTGTGCAGTTAGGAGGGAAGAATATGTGTGTCGAGGTAGAGGTAGTCGATGCCCCCCTCGAGTATAATCTCTTTTTAGGTCGTAGTTGGACTTATGCTATGCAAGCAGTGGTTGCTACAGTTTTTCGAGTCTTGTTGTTTCCACACGAGGGTCGGATAGTGACCATTGATCAATTGTCCTTCTCTAGACCTGACCCAGCTTTGGGGGCATCCACGGTTCCCATGATAGATAATCCTCAAGCTGGTGTCGTTAACGTAGAAGTTGGTTTGTGCCCATCTTTGATGGGTACTTTCGATTACCCACCTCCTCATGGAGATGTCCAGTTTATATTGACTCACCACAAGGCTGATATTTTTCACGTCTCGTCGTTCTGCACGACTTACTTTTAGGATCCATGGATTCTTCCTTCCCCATCAGCCACGATGGATGAGACAGGGCACTCTGGCATGTCCATGCCCTTGTCGACTGCTAAAGTAGCGTACTCTTTAGTCCAACAAGCTTCAGCTAACCCTGATCTGATTCCCTCACAAGAATTGGATCCACTTCTAGAGCCTATCTGGGCTCAGGGTTCTCTCGCCAACACCGATTCGTTAGACTTAGTCTTGCCTTCTGACGAAGCTGTAATCGAAGCAATGACTAGTCTGGACAAACCTTGGGAAGATCTTCATCACATATCATATTTTCTCCCAGAGTTACACCGAATCGAGGAAGGAGAATTCACTATCACCATGACGGGAGATCAGTCGTGTCCTATTAACCTCTTAGCTACGCAGGAAATTTATGCCAAGGACAATATGGTGACTATCGCTGAAACTATACCTATCAACATCTTCCGAAACCCTGGCATTGTGGAGAATGTCTTCGTCAGAGCGAATTTCTCCCCCGAAGAGATTCAAATTTACACGGATCTTTTCAAATAATTCTGCGACGTTTTTGCCTAGTCTTATGAGGAAATGCCAGGCATCGATCCAAAAATAGTTGAACATGAAATCACAATGTATCCTGATGCTAAGACTGTTCGACAAAAACTTCGTCCAGTCAATCCTAGGAAAGCAGCAACCATTAAGACTGAGGTTGAGAAATTGCTCAAGGCAGGGTTCATTTACCCTATTCATTTGACTCAATGGGTGTCAAACCTCGTGCCGGTCGATAAAAAACAAGGCACGATTCACATCTGTACCGATTTCTGTGATTTGAACAAGGCCTGTCCAAAAGATAATTATCCAACCCCATTCATTGGCCAGATCATTGATGAATGTGCCGGTTGTTAAGCCTTTTCATTCATGGATGGTTTTTCGGGATATAATCAAATTCAAATCAAACCCGAAGACCAACACAAAACGACATTCATTTTTCCGTGGGGTACGTTCGCCTATCGTAAGATGCCTTTTGGCCTCAAGAATGCTGGAGCCACTTTCCAGCGGGCCATGTCTTTTGCGTTTCACGACCTCAAACATATAGTCGAGGCTTATCTAGATGATCTAGCATCACGCTCTCACAAGCGAAAGGATCATCCTACACACCTCCGATTAATCTTCGAACGCTGTCGCTACTTCAGGATTCGCTTGAATCCCAACAACTGTAGCTTTTGTGTCATGCCAGGACGTTTGTTAGGTTTCATAGTGTCAACCATGGGGATCATGGTGGATCCTCTTAAGGTGGAGGCAATAATCCAGTTGCCCCCCCCACGCACAATCTTACAACTTTAAAGTCTTCAAGGTAAGTCGAACTTCTTACGACGCTTCATCGCCAACTATGCCGAAATAACCAAGGGCTTTATGCGTTTACTGAAGAAAGATGTCCCCTTTTTCTGGGATGAAACCGCTCAATGCTCTTTCAACGCATTGAAACATACCATCACAACTGCACCTCTGCTACGACCACCTAATTATAACAAGGATTTCCTATTATATCTGGCTGGCACAGAGTCAACCATAGGCATGGTTTTAGTTCAGGAAGATGATTCGTTTTCAGAATATGTGATCTATTACCTGAGCCGATGCCTCGTAGGACCGGAACTTAATTATTCCCATCTAAAAAAACTTGCGTTGGCAGCAGTTCATGCTGTTCAACGGTTCCGTCACTATGTTCTGTTTCGCAAGACCACCGTCGTTGTTGTCGTGAATCCATTCCAGTAAATGTTGACACGACGAGTTATTAGCAGAAAAATCTGTAGATGGATGGTAGTCCTCCAAGAATTTGACTTAGACTTCATTTTAGCCAAGTCCAAGAAGTCACTGGTCTTCGCAGAACTTATTTCGAAGCTGCCGGTTGATTCAGGTGACGTTGTGCCTGAGGAATCGCCTATCCGAGGGGATATGTTTTTGATTGAATCTTCAAACCCCTGGTACAGAGATATACTAATTTATCTCCAGACTTTGAAGTGCCCCACCTCTTCTTCTCATGACGAGCGTCGGCGGATACACCATCAGGCTAAGAATTATCTCATACTCGATGATACGTTGTATCGGAGAGGGGTAGATTGCATCTTGCATCGATGTCTCACTCATGAGGAGGCCTTCATAGTGCTCAACGATTTTCATACAAGATCCTGTGGCGGTCACTTATCTGGGTTGGCAACAGCCCAAAATATTTTACGAGCAGGCTACTTCTGGCCCACACTTATCAAAGATTGTATCGAGTCGGTCAAGAAGTGTCATCCGTGCCAAATCTTCTCTCGGAATATGAGGGTGCATCCAGCTTTTATGTTTCCTGTCATCACCGTTGGTCCGTTCACTAAGTGGGGGATTGATTACACTACATGCAACCCCCCGTCGGCCAGGGGGCACCGCTATATCATCGTAGTTGTCGACTACTTCTCTAAGTGGGTCGAAGCTATGCCAATGTTTAAGGATGATGGAGAGACTGCATCTCTCTTCTTATTTAACCAAATTATAGCAAGGTTCGGCATCCCGAGAGAGATTGTCACTGACCATGGCAGTCACTTTCAGAATCAAATGATGACCGAGTTAACGTTAAATCTTGGGTTACAACAAGAACACTCATCACCTTACTACCCCCAAGCCAATGGGCAGGTGGACGCTGTAAACAAAATGCTTAAGACTATTCTACAACGAACTATCAACTCAACCAAGTCAAATTGGCATTTGATGTTATATTCAACATTATGGGCTTACCGAACGTCAGTTAAGACTACAACTGGTTTCTCACCTTTCCAACTCGTTTACGGGCTGGAGGCAATCTTTCCCATTGAATGTCAAATTCCATCTCTGAAATTGGCAGTACAGTTATTTCCAGACACTTCTCCACTTGAAGAACGGTTAGTACACCCTGAGCAGCTTGATGAACAGCGTCGCGATGCGGCCCTAGCCAACAAGGCTCGTAAACATAAGGTCAAGTGTCAATATGATAGGTCCATTCGTGCTCGGGTTTTTTCTGAGGGCGACCTTGTCGTAGTCTATGACCAAGATAAGGACCCCCTGGGGGAAAGAAAGTTTAAACCCATGTGGTTCGGACCCTTCATTATTAAGGAGGTTTTAAAAAAGGGTGCTTATCATTTGGTCGATTTTGAAGGGAATGCTTTGGCGGAGCCTAGAAATGGGCTCTACCTCAAGAAGTATTACTCATAGAAAGGTCACTGTGGGTAACTTTTTGTAACATATGTATAGTCTTTGTACTATTACTTTTTTACATTTCTTTTGAAGAACGTGTTATGGACGTGTCATTGATGTTATCTTTCATCAATATGGCAGTTGTCATGGGAGTCCGAGGTGTTTGTTGGGTATGAGGACGGTGCTAGTCGACACACGCGGAGGCTTGCCTCCACAGCTTGGGTAATCTTTACACCACAGGGTCAGTTGTTATCTTCTGTAGGTATATGCTTAGGTGACGCCACAAATAATGTTGTTGAGTATAGTGCAATTATTGAGTTACTTCGTGACACTTTTTCATTAAGTATCTCTCATCTCCGGGTCTATCTAGACGCTCAACTGGTTGTGTCGCAGCTAAACAGAATATACCGGGTTCATGACCCAAATTTACACCGACGATTCCTTAGGGTACGTCTCTTGGAATGCAACTTTGATTATATTACATATTTTCATGTTCCTAGGAGTTTAAATCAAATCAAAGATACTCTAGCTAATCACATTTTAGATTGGCATCCTGCTCACATATAAAAAGATCATGAACATAAACATGTAAATACATTTTTGCACACATAATCCATAAGACACAAAAGAGATAAAAAATCATATATACACATCATAAAATCCTCAGAGTACATAGATGGGCGCAAGCGCCTCAAAAGTGGGAACAATAACAAGTCACTGGGCTTATGCCCTCAAAAAATATATACATATCGGTGCTCGTGGCACATAAAATTCTAAAGTCTGCTTAGGGCCTATGGGCCCTGTTATAATCATGTACAGCCTGGGATAAACGCCTAAAAAATCGGACCCATGTCTGAGGTGCCCCCATAATATGAGTCTGCATGGAGGGAGCAGGTCCTCTATCTCTGCCATGGGAACTGTGCGAGTGAGTGCAGTAAATTTTCGATCAATTCGCCTCAGGACTCTCTCAGCCTCTCCTTCTGGGAGTTTCCCTGCTACTGTTGCTCCTCCAGCGGTGGCAGCTGTGGCTTCTGGCCGTGGGTGACACCTGTTTCGTGCATAGTCGACAGGTCACACGGGTCCCACATCTACATGCAATAAATGTTCACCCATCAAAAACTCTATTATACAAAAAACATGATATATATATCAAAAGGACATAAAAATTACATATGCAAACAAAAAAACTATATAGGTGGAGACTTACCCATCTCCCCTTGCTCCTCACCAAGAGGCACTGGTATCATTGGATCTCTAGAGAAGTCGATCCCCGCATATGGGTAGTCCTCAATAGTCGGGATCTGCCATGACATCCAAGCAAAAAATTCGTTGTTGAAGGCCTCTACGGTCCTTCCACCACCCTGTCACAGCAGTAACACTGCTCATCTGCATACTGCGGGGAAAGTGGCCAGATGTCCTTGTAATTTCAGCCGAGGACTAAAACACGGAACTCTCTCGAAGAAAAATGAACACAGGATGGTCCCAAACCCGAAGTTCCTGTGTGTCCGCTGTCTGCAAGCTGTCAACTGACTCTTCATGCACTCTAGCAGTGTGGTACTCCAATCAAAAATTTGTGCATTCATGCACTGAATCGCACAGTTCATCTGTGCGCGCGAAGCCTGATGCACGGCTGCTGAGCCGGTAATCCGCCCAATGAGCGATAAAATAGTCTAAAGGGTGAGGCTGGTAATCCTACTAACGGGTACCGAGGAAGTTCTATGATCGGTCCCAGCCTCACAGTACTCCTCTATTAGCTCCGAGACTTTTCTCAGCCCCGCAGGAAAAGTATGAAAGTTGACTGGTTCCCCTCTCCTCGAGAGGCCAGTCAAAAAGTAAATATCCTCGGTGGTGGGCACCAAGGATTACCCCTCTAGCATGAATGCCTCTGCATCAGGGTGCCAGTAATCAACCAAGGCGTTCAATAGCCTTGGTTGCGCGCGCATAAATGGACATAAAAAGAATTTCACCAACCCACACTACGTCAGCGCGGCCACAACATTCGGATCTGCAGCCACTAACTCATTGGCGGCCTCATTCTCCCTCTCCCTCCACTGAAAATACATCCTGCCAAACACAACAAAGAAAAAAAAGGGAGGTCAATACTTGTTTAAATTTTTTTTTTCACCACGCGGGGGGGTACCCGCGGCCTATAGAGGCGACAGTCGCGAGTACCCGTGGGCAGGATTTTCTCTACCCGCGGGTACCCGCGGGCTGTCCCTGGACAGCCCGCGTTTGCCTAGGGCCGACCTTTTTGAGGTCGACACCTGCCCACAAAATCAACTAAATGCAACAAATGAAGTATTGAAAAGCTAGACAAGGGAGTTTGTACTTACTTGGTCCAAGAAGAAGTCTGTTTCGTCCACCGTAGCTCCCGGAATCACGATCTTTGGCAAAGGGGATCTTTTGGCTCCAGAGTCAATTTCCAAATCAACAATGGTGATAATGAGCTGCCAGCTTCTATTTATAGACTTTTTGGCCTCTTTTTGTCACTTTTTTGGGCCCCTTTATCAGTTTCTTTATATCAAATACCATTTAGAGTGATCCAGGAGTTATATGGGAGGGATTTGATCAGGTATTGGGACAATTTTTATTGAGTTTCGAAAAAATTAAATTTTTTTATTGACGGTCCATAAAATTATTTTTTTTTCAAAAATCAACTTGAGCATATAGGGTAGGATTTCACCCCAACTGTTGCCTCTCGTTTCCTTTTGTTCTTATGATATAGGATCGATCCCATCCAGTGGTGACACAGAACCATCATATCTACTATAGAAGTGTCGCGACTTGGTGGTAGAGCTTACCAAAACATGGATGCCTTAGGTAGGTCCTGGTTGCATTATGGTGTCCATGTCGTTTTCAAGCAACACTGTAGGCTCGGGAGTCTGTATAGTCTTTCCTAAATACAAGTTTGAGCCTCATTCGCATGGGTCTTTTTTACTCTTTGCCTTACCCTCCGGACTCCCAAAACATAACGGGTCTTCTTTTAAGCCCTTTTCAGACCCTTTAAAAATGAAAAGATTGTCGAGCGATCTTGTGACCTTTCACGCTCGTTAAACTGAAATTTGAAGTCACGTCTGTCCGGCAGTAGTTTACCCCTTTTTCGGTCCGGATGGTCAACTATACGAATAAAGGAATACTCTATTGAATTTCCATTCTTTAGAAGAGTATCCTCAGGTAAGATTTTATTCCTTTTTCGGGCCTGAGGGACTAAATTTACGAAAAAGAAACCCCCACGGAGTCCATAGTTAAGCTCTTTTCAGACTCCCTAAAATTGAAAAGATCGTCGAGTGACCTTATTCTTTCACACTCGTTAAAATGGTCCAGAAGAACATTCCTGACAGAGCCCATAGTTAAGCTTTTTTCCGACTCCTTAAAAGTGAAAAAATATCTGAGTGATCTTGTCCTTTTCACACTCGTTAAAATGGTTTTGAATTGACGTCTAATTGGTGCTAGTTTATCCCTTTTTCGAACCGACTAGACTATTGATGAAAAAGGTACCCCAATGGATTTTCCTTTTATGCTTTTTCAGACTCTCTAAATATGAAAATCCACCGAGCTTCCCTTCTCTGGGCTCGTTAAACTTACATCGAAGGACGTTACCATTGTGTGTTTTATCAACCGCATTTGCATACCTTACCCATCAGCCTTGTAACAATTTGCTTCTGCGTCTTAACACCTTTGGCCACTGGAGGATTTTTTCCGAGTATCATTTCCCAGAACATCAATCTTGTCCTTGTGCCTTGAGATTGTATGTTTTCCGTACTCGTTCCTCCATTGTAACGTAATATTCCTTTATTCTTTTTCAACAACTATCAAAAAGAACAAAAAAAATAAAAAAAATCAAATATACCCCAAAAAGAGGATGGGAAAAGTATTTTCTTTATTGGCAGCATAATGAGTCGCCCTTGAATAAAGTACATCTGTCCGTTTATGGGATGTAGTACGACCTTAGGAAGCTTTTCTCGTTGTATAGAGTTTTGTCCTCCACCGTTTGGTTACTCTTCCAAACATATGGAGAGTTTGCGTTGCCTCCTTCTTCATGGACTTATGATTAACAGATATGTTGCCTAAGTCTTATCACTTGTTGTGCTATTATCCAAGGGAAGTTTGTCACTGAGCCTGAGTCGGCCCCTCTGCAATATGTCTCTTGTCCGCATACTCGGACATCCTGAACGTCCAATCAAGTCTTTGTTCGAAATCACTGAAGCCTTCAGTCTGATCATCAAGATTATCAAGTCCATAACCGACAAGCCATCAAAGACCTCTGGGTATTGCAGTCCTACACTCATATTACACTCCTACCTGAGTTTGGAATATTTTGAAGTTGTTGCTCGAGCTCTGAAGTACAGTCATCAGGCCGAATCAGCTTCTGGGAGATGGGTACTTTATATGTATATCTTTCTCATTTCGAGATGTAGCTCCGCTATGTATTATTCGCGGCTACTCTTTATAGTTATTTTACATGGATCTACAGTGTATTTGATTGGTAGCCATGGTTCTATTTTATCCCGAGCATGGGTATGCCTGCCTCGGTGAGACATTTGTTATTTTGCAGATGACACCTTCTGGTTCTTGATCCTTGGGCTCACTCATTCAGCATATCAGTACAAATTGGTAAGAGATTGGTAATGTATTTCGACCATCAGATTCTCTTATGACCTCACACATTAGGGGGCATATGTTATAACCCTAAATTTCACCACACATGCTTACCTGGCATCATGCCAACTCATATCCCTTCATTGCCAAAACATTTGCTGAGAAACCTCTTTAAAAATCCTTTTGAGTTAAGTCACACGCACCCTAACCCACTACTGCACGCGTCGGAACATTGGCATGCCTACTACAGCCCGCATTTACCTAACAAAGCACAAAAACAAGAAATTTGTCAGCGGGACAAAAAGCTATGGGTCAGTTAACTGAAACTCCTGGCCATGCATGGCCGAGAGTTCATCCAAAACCCTAGCTCCTTCTAGCCTATAAAAGAAGTGGTAGGGGTACTATTTGGAGGAGGAAAATTATAGTGATGAAACTCTGCCCAATTGTCGAATCCATTTGTCCCAACCCTTTAGCCTTTCTTCAAGCCTAAGGAGAATTAACGCAAAGTTGTTGGAGGACAAGGAAGAGGAGGAGCCCAGGATCAGGATCAAGGAACGGTGGCCAGTCTCACATTGATTGTAAGTTGATTCATTTTGAAAATAATAAAAGAATACTTTTCCCATCCCAATGCATGAGTTATTTATGATTTGTGCAATTTATGTTTAATTTCTAACCCTCAAGTAGAAAAATAGCATGCATGCGTAGTGTTTTGTCTTGATTGCAGGTTAACTTTGGAAGGAGCAACGCAAGTAAGCGGACAAAGTGCAACGGAGGATCTACACCAAACATCAGTAAAAAGGTTAGTAGGTCCTTTCCATGCTTGTATGTGAAAAAGGGGTTTTAAGTTTTGGGGTGGTAGGTTAAAGGTGATTTCTTTAAGGTCATGATTTGCATGCAAGTCTAACCCTAGCTTGCTAGTCCGTAGGGTATTATTTCCCAACAACACCTCTGCATCCTCAATGTCCAAAGTCTTGCACACTCAGGAGAACCTAGTCAATAACACTTGTCTATGTAAATACAACAAAATAACATATCATCAAATCCACAATATCTCATAATCATAATCAAAACAACCAATAGTATAATAACCTAGATCCCTTTCATGCAAGTGTCCTCAAAGAATAAGTTCGCTCAGTGCGCGCAAGAGCGGGATGTTACATCCCTTAGGACATCGTGGACCTCTAGAAGTAGGTAATAGTTAACCTATAGTTCATACAACAATGAGAGTGATATTAATATTAGTCTATGATAGGGATGTTTCCACACCTCTCCCTCAAATGTATGGTTTTTGTGCATGGGCCCTTTACTCCTTATGTGAGTCAGATTAGCAAGCATCGTTAAGCCTACATCCAATGAAAAAAATAGTTTCATTAATACATGTAAACAAATCATACTGTAATCAATCACATGTCATAGGTGCGTAAAATGAAATACTCAAACAAATACAATCCACTCCCTGACTCAATCCCGAGTCCAAGGAAGTTCATTGATTCCATCAACATCTATAACCTGTCATGTGTCTTGCACAATCATGAAAAATTGTCAATAGCATCTGCCAATACATATACATAAAAATAACAATAACTCACAACACATCATCATCATCATATATAATCCATAATCAAAATGAAATCATAATGTAGCATAACCAGATCACTTGCACGCAAGTGTCCTCAAAGAATAAGTCAATAAAAGTGTGCTCAGTAGAACATGATGTTACATACACCCCCTCTTGTTTTAAACTTCGTCTTGAATTTGCACATATATAAATGTAAGTAAATAAATGTATCTGAAATAGATCTATATATACAATATATTAAACATGTAAGGAAATTGCTAACACATCTCATATGCATCCTCCTAGGTAGCCAAGTGTGGACTATAGTTGTGCCACTGGACCTTGACCTGATCGACTATTCGATGTTGTAGTTTTCTAATGCGATGGTATATAATGAAAATTGAATCTTCCATAAGAGAAACCTCACCCGACACCTACAAATAAATCATGTCAATAACATGTGACATGTCACTAATATAATGTCGTAGAACAAATACATGAAATACATCGTGCATACGCCTCAAAGAATCAGGCAATGCTAGTTGATAATCCATGTGTCCTTTCTTTTCCAAAACTTCAAAAGGTCCTACAAAACTAGGAGAGAGTTTATCTCCCTTTCCAAACTTGATCGAACTCTTATGCAGTTTTAACTGCAAGAAAACTCTATCACTAGCCTCATAGTTGTAGTAAATGTGATGTGCATTATCATAACTCTTTTATTGATCTTGTTCTTCCTTAATCCTTTGTCTTATCATCTGCATCTTCTCTTCCATTCTTGGAACACTTTCGGTCCCACCACAACCCTATCCTCAAGTTGATCCCAACTCAACAGTGTCTGACACGGTTGCTCGTAAAGAAACTCAAATGGTGCCATCTTCATCATACTCTTGTAACTATTGTTGTATGTAAATTCTACCAATGAAAAGAAGTCGTCACAATGTTTATGTTGGTCCATTACATAAATATTCAACATATCCTCCAAAATATGGTTTGTTCTTTCTGTTTGTTCGTCTATCTATGGGTGATAAGTTGTACTAAAGTTCAGTTGTGTTCCCAAGACCTCTTGGAAACTAGTCCAAAATTGTCCTATAAACACTGATCCTCAATTGGATATGATCCTTCTTGGTACACCATGTAATATCATAATCTCTCTAAAAAAAAACTCTAGCTATGTATGGCGCCTGATATGTTGTACAAATTGGAATAAAGTGTCCAATATTCATAAGAGTATCAAATACCAAAAGAATCGAATCATGTCTCCTTGCCATCAGTGGAAATCTAACAATAAAATCCATCGAAATGACCTCCCATTTCAATTCAAGAATAGCGTGTGGTTGTAACAGTCCTATATTTCTATGCTCAACCTTCGCTTGCTGACATTCTAGACATCTGGCCACATAACTAACTATGTCCACTTTCATTCCTTTCCAGAAAAATAAAGGCTTAAGGTATGCCTTCATCTTTGTGATTCCCAAATGAGCCATGCAAATTTCTCTATGAGATTCTCTTAGGATCAAACCTCTTAATTCGTCATTAGGAAGTAGGTAAATTTTGTCTTTAACTATAAAAAATTCATCGTTTTCCAAAGAATAACATTTAAACTTTGGTACCATCATGGTATCTTTTCTCGTATTAGCCTTAACTTCCTTGTACCAATCATCGCCAAAACGTAGAGCTAGAATGTTTTCTCACAGATTAATATTAAGAGGTATTACTGAGAATATGTGTGGTCTCTGACTCAATGTATCTACCACTCTGTTCACCATTCATTTAATGTAAGTAATCTCAAAGTCGTATTCACTAATTAGTTCTGACCAACAATTTTGTTGCACGTTCAAGTCACTCTGAGTAAATATATGCTGAAATCCACAATGATCTATCTTTAATTCAAATTTTTGTCTAATCAGATAATGTCTCCATACTCTCAAGTCATATACAATTGCTAATAAATCCAAGTCATGCTGTGCATAATTCTCTTCATGCCTTCTCAATTTCTTTGAAATGTAAGCGATCACTTGACCGTCTTACATCAAAAACCGCCTAATCCTTCCTTGGATGCATCTGTGCATACCAAGAATTATTTTTCCATTTCAGCGACCTTTAGTATCAGTGCTTTTGTTAGCAAATCTTTAATATTTTGAAGTGCTTCTACGCATTTCTCTGTGTTGGACAACTAAGAGGGGGGGTGAATCAGTTGTCACTGTGCTTAAATAATTATATCCATTTTTAAACTCATTATAGAACTCTCAATGATGATCACAATAAATAAGTAGTAGAGTATTCAACATCAATCACACACATGTATAATGCATAGACAAATATTCTTGAGGAAACCCATAAAGGGTGAAAACTTCTTCTTCTTTATATGATAATTTTTTCTGTACATTATCATTCTTATGAGAACCAACTCCTAATGAGTCTACCACCTATGTTTTGCAAGTTTCTACCTGCTGAGAGAACCTACTCTTTGGTTTCTCTAGCACCCACTAGAAGGAAGTACCAACTCCCTAAATGTTCCAGCACCAACTAGATGGAAGCACCAACTTCCAGTCATATAGGCACCGACCTGTATATCAGAGAACCAATGTTCTCCCTTACACCACCCTGCCACACTGGTTTCTCTGGCTGCAACCAGATGGAAGCTATAACTCCCTGCGTTCAAGCACCTACTTGAAATTATGAGGACAAAAGTCCTCCCTAGCAACTCCCAACCACCCTGAAATATAAAAATTTTCTTTCTGTGAATTTATTACAGTGATTCAATAGCTGTCATTGGCTTACCAGGCTTATCACTATTATTCTATGTTGCACTGCTCTTCCTGCATTAGTGTCTTCCTTCTTGCATCCTCTTCAGATTTTTGATCTTCTCCTTTGTCTCAACATGCACACCTCGACTTTCGATTCTTCTCATAGATATGAATCTCTGTTATTTTCTTCTTTTGTGCTTCAGCTCCTGCACATCATGCTTCTACACACATGCATCACTCACAACAACGACAACAATATCTCTTATCCATTATTCATTTTTATAGTCTTTGTGCACCTTGTGCATGCTTCATGCACTATCCCATTGCATACACTTCACTACGTTCATCATTAGTGGCCCTTATCCTAATATCCTTTGGATTTGATGACTGTAACAATATTCAAACCACTTCCATCTATTAGTCGACTCTATAATGAGTCTACACTCCACTGGCGGTTTCCTTGACACTCTTCATCTTATCTGTTGATCACTCTGAAGACTCTTTGAATTATCTGGTAGATGCAATCACTTCCTTTTGGCCGTTATTGAGAGAATCTCCCCACGTTCATGCATTTCTCACCTTCTATCTTCCTGAGGAAAACTTTACAGTGGGCGTTTATCCTTTCTAGTTAATCCATTTCCTTTCACATGTGGCCTTAGGAGATAACCAAACGTCTATTCAGAAAGCGTTTCATGATTTCGTGATCCAGGATATCTAGTTGTGAGTTGCCTCACTCCACTCGTGAAAACTCTGAAATGGAGCCTAGATTTTCTATCTCCTTCCCCTCACTTTCGCTGATAGGACCGCTGGTTGTGACCACATCGCCATTCAAAAGTGCATTACACGATTTCTCACTTCGGGGATTATCCCGTGAGTCCTTTGACTCCTCCAACTCCCAGTACCTAAAATGGAGCCTGGCTATGCTATCTCCTTCCACTCACACTACCACCGACGGTGACCACAACCTAATTCGAAAATGCATTTCACAATTTTCTGTTTTGGGGATTCTCTCGTGAGTCTCCTTGACTCCTTCCTTTGGAATTCCTGATATCTAAAATGGAGACTAGAATCTTGCACACTCCTATCTTCATGTGACCACCAACGGTGATCACAGCCTAATTCAAAAATGCATTTCACAATTTCATGTTTCGGGGATTCTGTGATGAGTCGTCTCGACTCTCCATGTTGCGAAATGCAAAACAAAGATTGGATGCACTAGCTCTGCTCTCCAACTCTCGACGATGTGACCACAAGATATTACCACTCGCTAATCGTTTGAGCGCTTCGCTCTCCGGATCAACGGTCCATGATCCGTGGTGATCGGACGACTATCCTCCACCCCGAAACTTCATCTTTTGGGACTTTAGGGGATTGTTGATGCTAAAAATACCGAAACTAAACTCCCAGAGTGACGTCACTCTTGTGTCACTCAATGACGTTTCATGAGCTGAGTGGCTGTCATGTATCACTTCTTGGATCGACGGTCCATATTTCTCCTTGAACCAACAACTGAGATTATATATTCATTTTTCATTTTGCAAGTTCGAGAGATTAGGAAACCTCCTTCCTTTGACCTTTCAGTCAACGAAATGTTGATCTTTAGACACGTGTCCTTCTTGGATCGACGGTCCAGATTTGTCCTCGATCCAATGGCTGAGATTATATCATCATTTCGTGTTTCACGAGTTGGAAGGATAGAGCACCTCATGCCTTTTACCTTTCAGTCAACGAAATTCCAATCACTCTCCATGTGTCCTCTGGCTTCAACGACCATGATCATTTCACGATCTCGCATATCGCGAGTTCGAGGGGTTAGATCACCTCCTTCCTTTGAATTTACAGTCAGTGAAATGTTGATCTATGACCACCTGTGCTACCCGAAGATGGATGGTCCTCCTTCTTTCAGGATTTTGTAAGCCCACTTCTCCTTGCACTTTAAAGAACGTGCAGGTTCTCCTAGATCCAACGACGGTCGGACCTCGTGCTCGGATCTAACGCCCGAGATTTGTCCTCCATATGTACGCTCCTCCTATCTGGACTTAAGATGTCTTTCGAGCCTGTTTTCCATCGTTTTTCTTGCCATCGATGTTCTTTCCATCAATGACAAGCTCACTCCCAACTGTAAAACTGCCAACAATATCCCCCTTTGGCATTGATGGAAACCTCCAACGGCTGCACTAATATATTTGGACCTCCATCTATAGCATCCAGTCTGGACCACTCCATTACTTTTCTCCCCCTTTGACATCAATGCCAAAGAAAACATGCTCCCACTAAGTTGTTGCAGTACTTCGTCGGAGGTATCATATATGCAACCAACACATACTCCCCCTAATAGGATGGACTCTCTTAGGTGTGAGACATGATGATACCCAGCTTTTGATGGAGATATTGAAATGGTGTCTTGGCTAGGGGTTTAGTAAAGATGTCTACAATTTGTTCTGTGGTTGGAATATAATGAACTTGAACAATATGATTGGTGACCTGTTCTCTTAGAAAATGGTATTTTATGGGAATATGATTGGTCTTGTAGTGAAATACATGATTCTTTGACACACTTATGGCACTAGTGTTATCACAATGAATTGGGATCGATGCATTATATTTTACCTCCAAGTATGCAAGTGTCTGAATCATCCATAATACCTAAGTGCAACAGGTATCAAGAGCAATGTACTCTGCCTCTGTAGTTGATAAAGAAATGGAACCTTTCTTTTTACTCAACCACGCTACTAGAGAACCTCTTAAGAAGAATGCACCTCCACTCATTCATTTCCTTTCATCCATGCAATTAGCCCAATCAACATCTGAGTAGACTGATAATTGAAATTTTTTATTCTTAGGATACCATAGGCCATAGTTCATTGTTTCTTTCAAATATCTAAATATTCTTTTGACAACTAGTAAATGACTCTGTTTGGGTGTTGCCTGATACCTTCCTACTATTCCAACAACATGCATTATGTCTAGACACGATGTTGTGATATACAATAGGTTGCCTATCATTGACCTATATGAAATTTGATCAACATTAGGTGAGTCATCATCTTTTCTTAATTTGCATCCAGTAACCATAGGTGTGCCCATATGTTTAGAATCTTCCATTTGAAACCTTTTCAACATTTATCTTAGATATTTTTCTTGAGAAATAAACATTCCTTCATACTTATGAGTAATTTGCATACTAAGAAAAAATGACAATTCCCCTATCATAGACATTTCAAGCTCAGACTCCATGGCAGAAGAAAACCATTTTACCAATGAATCATTATTACATCCGAAGATGATGTCATCTACATAGACCAACACGATGAGAAAGTCATTACCCTATGTTTTGATATATAGAGTGTTGTCAATTTTTCCTCTCTTGAACCCTTTGTCTTGGAGATACTTATACAGTCTGTAATACCAGGCACAAGGAGCTTGTTTTAACCCATATAAGGATTTCTTCAGTTTCCATACTAGGTCAGGATTATCTGCCAGTTCGAAACCCTTTGGTTGTTCCGTATAAAATTCTTCTTTTAAATCTCCATTTAGAAATGCTGACTTGACATCCATTTGATAGACTTTAAACCTTTTATGACAAGCATAGGCAAGAAATATTCTGATCGCTTCTAGTCTTGCTACTGGCGCAAATGTTTCATCAAAATCCAGTCCTTATATTTGAGCATATCCCTTATAGACCAATCTTTATTTGTTCCTGACAACTTGTCCCTTCTCATTCATTTTGTTCTTAAAGATCCATTTGGAACTAATGATAATCTTACCTTCAGGTCTAGGAACCATCTCCCACGTATTGTTTTTCTCAATCTGATCAAGTTTATCATTCACGGATTTAACCCAATGGTCATCTTTGCTAGATTCATTAAAATTCTTGGGTTCCAGCATGGATATGAAGGCTATATGTGGTTGTTCGGTGATTTTGATTATATTTCTCCTGGTTTACACACGTTTGTCTTTTTCACCATTTATCTGACTTGAAGGGTGATTTTTTTTAGTGATTCTGGAGGAGGAAATTGGTGTTGTCTATTGATTTGAGTCTGTCTGAATATTTGCATCTTCATCTAGCTCAGAGTCTTCTTGTTCTGATTCTTGGACCTGTTCAGCTTCAACTTCATCTATAACCTTTGTTGTTGATTTGGTATTGTTCACCTCTCTTACTGGGATTCCTTCATCAACTTTTATGTCAATATAGTCAACCAATCTATTCATCCTCGTATTATAGAATATGTATCCTTTAATGTTTGTAGCATACCCTAAGAAGATGCCATCATCATCCCTATCATCATACTTTCCAAGGTTCTCATCATTATTCTTTATGTAACACTTACTCCCAAATACTTTGAAGTGTTTAATTGAAGCAGGTCTTCCATATCACAATTCATAAGGTGTCTTGTTAGTGTGTGATATGAGGTGGGATTTGTTAAGAACATGGAATCCTGTGTGTTTTTTTTCTACCTAGTAGGTTTTACCAATGTTCTTCTCATTCATCATTGACCTGTCCATTTGCTGCACTATTATGTTTTGCCTCTCAACTACTCCATTTTGTTGTGGAGTTCTTGGGATTGTGTATTCTCTCTTGATCCCATGTTTATCATATAATTCCTTGAAATCACTTGACATATATTCGCCTCATATGTGTGATCTTACTGCCCTTAACCTCTTTCTTGTTTGATTCTCAGTTAAAGACTTAAATATTTTAAATTTCTCAAATGCTTCAGTTTTTTCCTTGAGAAAGGCAACACAAGTAAGTATGGAGTAATCATCAATGATCAGCATGAAGTAGTTTTCTTTGCTTGTGCCTTTCTGTCTTGATGGTCCACATAAATCCATATGAACTACCTGGAGTGGTTTATCTGTTGAAGTAGAGCTCTTGGATTTAAACTGTGTCCTGGTTAGCTTTCCTACTTGGCAGGGTTTACACATAGAATCTTGTGGATTTGATATTCTCGGAAGATCTTTTACTGCCTCAATATTTTTTATCTTGATTAACTGGTCAAAGTTTAGATTTCCAAGTCTCCTATGCCATAACTAGGTCTCATCATGTTTTCTTAGATTACACTCTTCTCTATCTTCTTTCAACACATATACATTATTTTCTGTCCTTATGCCTTTAGCCACCACTTGTCCTGAGTTTACATACTTTATATTGCAGTCCTTGGAAGTGAACACTAATTCACCTCCTCTGTCACACATTTGACTTACACTGAGCAGATTATGTTTCGGCCCATCTACAAGCAGAAGATTTTGGTATTTTCCTTTGCCATTACTTAGACTCACCATCCCTTTACCCTTGATTTTACCTAGAGCATAATTTCCAAAGGTTATGTTTCCTTATTTTCTTTCACTTAGAGATAGAAACTTACCTTTGCCTCCCATCATATGTTTGGAGCAACCACTGTCAATATACCAGGGGTTTTGTTGTCTTTGGGATGATAGCACTAGTCCACACTTGTCATTTTGTTTCATCTTCCAAACCTTGACATTTTCAACAGAGAGGCTCAAATCTGGCTCGTAGTTCCTTAAGCGACAATCCGCAGCTTTATGTCCAAAATTATGGCAGGTGTAACATTATGGTTCATTGAATAAAGTATCATAACAATTGTTATGCTTAACCTGTGTCCTTTTTCCATCCATCACATTATTTGCAGTCTGTGATTGTTTGTTACTTGGCTGTCTCATTCTTTGTTGCGACAAATATCTATTCCTTGAATATTTTGATTGCTCATATTTAAATCTTAAAGAAAATTTTATAGGTTTGTGACCAAAGTTAGAACATAAATAACAATATCCATAGAAACATCCTTTGTACCTAGAAAATGGTTGTCTTCTTTGAGAAGGTCAATTTCTTCCATGTTGGTGATTTCTTTGAATAGAGAGTACATTATTTCTCTGATCTATAGTTTCAGTTCTAGTACCTCTTTCATTACTCCTCCTGGGCAGCTAATTATCTTATTTTGTTTCTGTAGGTTTTTTGTTGTCACTGGTGGTAGATTTGACAAACTTGATGGGTTCTTTGTTGCTTGGATGATCACTACTTGATCCCTCTTCATAACCCAAACCTATTTTCAGCTTTGGGTTTCTTTGTTGATTCATAATGGTGGCCAATTATTCTGAGGCTTTGATACTTGACAGATTCTGATGATACAAGGCTTGAAACTTCTCCAACTCTTTCCTAGTTTTCACTACTTCCTTTTCCAGGGCTTCACATATTTCCTTCTTTTATGATAACTATTGTTTCATAATGTATTCGATTTTCTTTGCCTATTCTAATTCCACTTTTAGTAGGACAAAGTCTTCATCGGGCTCTTTACTGCCTTTCTTGAACTGTATCAACAATCGTTTTCATTTTCTCTTCTTAATTATGAGTTTGTCAATCTCTTCCAGTGCACTAATCAGTTCTCCTTCCATATCAACCACATCTTCTTCTTCATTGGCATCAATTCCTATGTTTTTATTATCATAATCCTCTTTGGCCATAAGCATGAAGTCATTTATTTTATCTTCAATAGAGGATTCATTGTCTTCATCATCTGAAGGATCATCATCATTGTTTACACAAAGACTTTTCTTCTTAAAATTATTCTCTTTAAAGAAAAAAAATTGTTTGTGCTTCTCCTCATCATCATATGTATGATCCTTTCTTTAGTGAGGACATTTATTTGCAAAATGACCTATCTTACCATAGTTGAAACATTTGAAAGGCATATTACCTTTGTATTTTCTCGATCCCTTCTTCAGTCTTCTCACAAATTTTGCTTCGATTTCATCAGGCTCATAATCCTCATTCTTATCTTATTTAAATGATGCTTCTCTGGAGGTGGGTTTATTTTTAACTATTCTCATTTCATATGCAGTCAACATTCCTAGAATTTGATCAAATGCCAAGGCTTTTATATCATTAATTTCTTCTATAGGAAAGACCTTTGGGTTGAACCTATCTAGTAGAGATCTCAAAATTTTCTGAACTAAAGAGGGTTCCTCAATGTTTTCACCAAGTGATTTCATTGCATTTACCAGTTCTTCAACTCTCAGAAAGTACTTTCCAACAGTTTCATCCTCTTTCATCTTCAACTATTCAAACTGTACTATGTAGGTTTGAAGCTTGGCATCCTTTACCTTCTCATTACCTTCATAACTGCTAATGAGGTTGTCCCACATTTCTTTGGCAGTTTCTAAGTGCATAATTTTTACAAATTCTTCTTCTGCAAGCCCACTCAGGATAGCATTCATAGCCTTAGCGTTGAAGCTAAATTCTAGCTTGTCATCCTTATTATCTAGTACAACTGGCTTTACATAGCCAGTCTCTACCACATCCCATACATCTGCACCTAACTCCATTATGTAGGTTCTCATTCTAACTTTCCATAAGGCAAAGTTTGTTCCATTGAACAGAGGGGCCTTATTGGTTGAAGTTCCTTCATGGATTGACATGTTTAATCTCTAGGATCTACCCTTAGATAAAAGGGGCCCGCTCTGATACCAATTGTTGGACAACTGAAAGGGGGGGTGAATCAATTGTCATTGTTCTTAAAAAATTATATCCATTTTTAAACTCATTACATAAATCTCAATGATGATCACAATAAATAAGCAGTAGAGTATTCAACATCAATCACACACATATATAATACAAAGACAGATATTCCTGAGGAAACCCATAAAGGGTGAAAACCTCTTCTTCTTTATATGATAATTATTTTTTGTACATTATCATTCTTATGAGAACCAACTCACAATGAGGCTACCACCTCTATTTTTCAAGCTGCTACTTGCTAAGAGCACCAACTCTATGGTTTCTCTAGCACCCACTAGAAGGAAGTACCAACTCCCTGAATGTTCCATCACCAACTGGATGGAAGCATCAACTTCCAGTCATATAGGCACCAACCTGTATATCAGAGAACCAATTTTCTCCCTTGCACCACCCTGCCACCCTAGTTTCTCTGGCTACAACCAGATGGAAGCTATAACTCCATGAATTCAAGAACCTACTTGAAATTATGAGGACAACAGTCCTCCCTAGCACCTCCCAACCACCTTGAAATATACAACTTTTCTTTCTGTGAATTTATTACAGTGATTCAACAATTCTCATTGTCTTACTAGGATTTTCATTGTTATGTTATGCTACTCTTCTCTCCCTGCATCAATTTCTTCCTTCTTTCATCCTCTTCATCTTTCTAATCTTCTCCTCTATCTCAACATGCGCACGTTGTCTTTCTCTTCTTCTCACAGATATGCATATCTGTTATTTTCTTCTTCTGTGCTTCACATCCTACACATCATGCTTCTACACGCATGCATCACTCACAACAACAACAACAATACTTCTTCTCTATTCTGCATTTTTATAGTCTCTGTGCACCTTGTGCATGTTGCATGCGCTATCCCACTGCATACACTTCACTGTGTTCATCATCACTCGCCCTTCTCTTGAGATCCTTTGGCTTTGCTGACTGTAATAGTATTCAACCCACTTCCATCTGTCATTCAAATTTATGGTGAGTCTACACTCCACTGGCAGTTTCCTCAAGACTCTTTGTCTTCTCCGTCAATCACCCTGAAGAATCTTCGAATTCTCTAGCATATGCAATCAATTCCTTCTGGCAGTTACTGAGAGAATCTTCATGCGTTCATGTGTTTCTCGCCTTTTGTCTTCCTAAGGAAAACTTTACAGTGGGAATATATCCTTTTTGACTAATCCATTTCCTTTCACATGTGATCTCAGGTGATAACCAAATGCCTATTTAGAAAGCATTTCACGATTTCACGATTCGGGATATACAGCTGCGAGTTTCCTCACTCCACTCGTGAAAACTCTAAAATGGAGCCTAGCTTTGCTAGCTCCTTCCCCTCACTTCCACTGATACGACCGATGGCTATGACCACAACCCCATTCGATACTAAATTTCATGATTTCACACTTTGGGGATTCTCCCATGAGTCCCTTGACTCCTCCAACTCCCATTACTTGAAATGGAGCCTAGCTATGCTTTCTCCTTCAACTCATGTGACCACCGACGGTGACCACAGCCTAATTCGAAAATGCATTTCACAATTTTGTGTTTCAGGGATTCTTCCGTGAGTCTCTTTGACTCCTTCCTAGGGAATTCCCGATATCTGAAATGGAGCCTAGAATCTTTCATTATCCTACCTTCACGTGACCACTGGCAGTGACCAAAGCCTAATTCGAAAATGCATTTCATAATTTCATTTTTCGAGGATTCTGTGATGAGTCGTCTCAACTCTCCATGTTGTGAACTCTGAAATGGATCTTGGATGCACTAGCTCTGCTCTCCAACTCTTGATGATGTGACCACGAGATATGACCACTCACTAATCATTTGAGTGCTTTGCTCTCCAGATCAACGGTTCACAATCCGTGGTGATCGAACGACTGTCCTCTACCCCGGAACTTTAGCTTTTAGGACTTTGGGGGAGTGTTGATGTTAAAACTCCTGAAACGAAACTCTCAGAGTGACGTCACTCTTGTGTCACTCGATGACGTGTCATGAGCCGAGTGGCTACCACATGTCACTTCTTAGATCAAAGGTCAAGATTTGTCCTTGATCCAACGACTGAGATTATATCGTCATTTCGCGTTTCGCGAGTTCGGGAGGTTAGAGCACATCCTTCCTTTGACATTTCAGTCAGTGAAATGTTGATCTTTAGGCATGTTTCCTTCTTGGATTGAAGGTCCATATTTGTCCATAATCCAACGACTAAGATTATATCGTCATTTCACATTTTGCGAGTTGGAAGGATAGAGCACCTTGTGCCTTTGACCTTTCAGTTAGCGAAATGCCAATCGCTCGCCATGTGTCCTCTGGCTTCAATGGCCAGGATCATTTCGCAATATCACATATCACGAGTTCGAGGGGTTAGAGCACCTCCTTCCTTTGAATTTCTAGTCAACGAAATGTTGATATATGACCACATGTCCTACCTAAAGATGGATGGTCCTCCTGCTTTCAGGATTTTGTAAGCCTGCTTCTCCTTGCACTTTAAAGAATGTGCAGGTTCTCCTGGATACAACAACAGTTGGACCCCGCACTCGAATCTGATGCTCGAGATCTGTCCTCCATCCATGCGCTCCTCCTCTCTAGACTTACGATGTCTTCCAAGCATATTTTCCATCGTTGTTCTTTCCATCAATGACAAGTTCACTCCCAACTGTAAATTTTCCAACACTCTGGCCATATGAATTTCTTGTTTTTCTTCTACAACTCCATAAGTGGATTTTGTATCTTCAAAAAACCTTCGACAAATCGTCAATAATATCCTTCTAAATCCATAAATCTATGTACTTCTTCTACGTTTTTTGGTGTTGGCCATTCGATAATGGCCTCTACTTTCACTGGATCCACAACAATACCTTCACTAGATATGCTATGTCCAAAGTAATGAATATTTGATTCGTAAAAAGAACATTTTGATAGATTCTCATACAATTTGTTTTCTCTAATACATTGTAGAACCAATATCAGGTGTTCATCATGCTCATCTTTCGTCTGAGAATAAATCAAAATTTCATCAATAAATACTTGAACAAACTTGTCCAGGTATTTGCAGAACACCTCATGCATCAAACTCATTAATACTACTGGGGCATTTGTCAAGCCGAAGGGTAAAACTGTAAACTCATAGTTTCTGAATATTTTCTTAAATGAGGTCTTAGTGATATCTTCTTCCTAAATTCGTAACTGATGATATCTCGATCTCAAGTCAATCTTTGAAAATATCATCGCTCCCTTCATCTGATAAAAAAAATCATCAATCCTCGGTAAAGGATATTGTTTCTTTATCATGTCTTTGTTCAATTGACGGTAGTGAATACAAATCCTCCTTGACCCGTCCTTCTTTCTAAAAAAAATGACTAGTGCACCCCACAATGATACTCTTCGACGTATCAGTCATAAATCCAACAACTCCTTCAATTTCATTTTCGATTCTTGCAATTCTGGTGCCGACATCTAGTATGG